>BCLF01000048.1:1126771-1224921 GCA_001602275.1 Zoysia japonica | reverse complement strand
CCCCCCCCCCCGTCCTCATGTTACCCTAACTTGGAACCAGCCAACCACCCAGACCATAACTCACGACTTACGAGTCACACACCTAGCCGCCACCACCTACGAGCTTCTTCAATTATCTCCCTTCCTTTTCTCTCTCGATCTAAGGTCACTGGCAAGCAAAAAAAAGATGAGGCAGCTTGGCAGATGGTGCCAGATCTGTGCGATGACGGCATAGCGAGCGATGGCGGCGGACTAGGGGTGCGACGGTGGTGGACTGGGAGTGGAGAAGATGCAGAGTGGTAGACTGGAGACCTTGGACCTCAAATCCGGTGAAAGCAGCGGCCCTCCTCTACTGCTTTGTCTCGCCTGTGCTGCTGCTTCGACCTGACGAAGGTTTGGAAGAGCGTACTGCACGCTTATACCCCTAGGCGTAGCGGCGCCGTCCCGCTTAGCGCTGCAGCGGGCGCTTAATCCCGATTATTTTTTCATGGCCAAAACGTTCATTTTTATTTTTATTGAATCGTAGAATACTGTATTATCAAGGGGATCCAGCGATTACTAAGATGGAAATGGTTAAGTACTTCAATCATTATATTCAAATCTCTAACCTTGATCTAACGATCCGGCCTGTTTTCCTTCAAACTAGTCCGAGATGCCTGGATTTGTCCGACACCGAACTTGTGACTCCAGAGAGGAGACACCAAAGTTGGTACTGACTTGTCCGACCAACCCTCAGACTCCATAGCCTTGACCCTTTAGCAGAGCAGACTAGTAAGCCTCAGACCAGTCCATCACCGGACTTGTCCAACTGACAGGTGGACTCCAAAGGAGGAGCACAGTGGCCAGCCTAGACTAGTCCGGGTCCCACCCAAACTTTAGTAAGTAGTCACCCAGCTATTGAGCCCTAAGGTCTGAACATGTCTAGTCCATCCGGATTAGTCTGGATCTGGAAACTTTTTGGAAAATACTTGAGCCTCATTTGAATCCACGACCTAAGAATCTCTTAGATTTATTCCTTCTCTTCCCCAAGTCGTCCAACGAATTCTCTAGGGTTTGATTGAAGGGAAGAGAAAATTGTGAGTTCATTTCATTCATCTTTGCATTGAGCACTTGATTGTTTTCATTGCAGATGTCGCTGGGTCTTTTACTCTTGGGGATTCATATCCTAGATGGTTAAGCATCGCCGGAATCCATCAAAATCGATGCGATTCAGGAGGTTTGTTTCCCCTCTTGTGATAGTGAAGAATCAAATTTGATATTTATGGTCGCTTGCTGAGGTTTAGAGTTGAGAGAAACCTGGTCCTTTTTGGATCCCTTAACGGAGAGTGACTCCTTTGTGGAGCTGAACTTTGGTGAAAATTCTCTATGTCTTGCGTCTCTTGTTTGTTGTTTTCCGTTTAATTTTCGCTGTTTGCACAAACTAGTCCGAAGAGACCGAACTTGTCCGCTATCGGATAAGTCCAACTCATCCAGACTAGTCGTGTTCTATTTTACTGATAAAATTATTTTAAGTAGCATCTTTTTAGATAGATTGCCTATTCATCTCACTTTAAGATAGGGCAACTTAAATGCAGTAAATTATTTTAACAATGTATCTGTTCAATGCCGCATATAGATCATTGTCCACTCATTTGATAAGACATTATTCAACTTCAAAACATAAGCTGAATCTCATAAATGACCATTCAAGTAGACTTGATACAATGCATCATAAGTGAAACTACTAGTGCGTTACAAAAAACAATATAGGAGCACAAGAAGACCTCGCCCCTCCCCGAGTTTCATTCATGCTTATTCATCAATGTCAGACCCATGTTGATCTCCCACGCTGCCTACTTAATCGGCATGTTGAGGTGCATATATTTAATATAGTCCATTGCTCATGCTTTACTACAGGTGCAGGGCAACTTAATGTCTGTTTTTTCAACTATCTACATTGCACTTGTTCGCTATCACTCAGTAGCATCTATAATACCATGCATGTGCTCTGCTATGGATGCAAGACAACATGAATCCACAAGACCTGACCAATTCACATCACTATTCAATGTGTACTTGATATAAGGCTACCTAATTCATTTTATGATTTAGTTCATTTAGGGTGTGTTTGGTTTGGTGGATGAAGCGTGATGGGACGATCCCATCCAGTTTTTAAGCTATTTTTAATCTAAGTTTACAAAATTTCGTTGGATGTGTTGGATGGAGTTGTCCACCTATTTTGGTCGTATGAGCTAATCCACATTGTCTAAGCACGCTTGTTAAAGTTTAACAAATGACAATAACTTATTTTTGTTGTTGATTAAGATTTACTTACAGAAGAATATATTTGATAAGCAGTAACATATTTATATTTTTAATTGATAAGACAATTAAAGTATATTTAGTGATATTACTATATTTTTTATTAGTGTTCATTTCTATATTAGTACTGAATTGATAAATATTAGTATATTATAATAATTTATAATAATGTTATTATTATAATTACTCTCTTTGTCTCAATAAAAGCTTATTTATAGTATTTGACTGTAAGTTTAACTAATGATTTGTATAAATTTATAATCAACTTGATCAACATAAATTTATATATTAATAAAATTTATAGAAATTATTAAAGTTGTAAGTAAAAAAAATTCTAGAAATAAACTTTTATTGGGACAGAGGTAGTATATTATCTTTATCCAGATACAAATCCATCCAACCAAACACAAAAACTGACTGTCACATCCAGTTTATCACAATCAATATGAAAGGTTCCATCCAAAGAAAATATGATAGAACGGTCTCATCTATTCTTATCCTCCGACAAATCGTAACCTTAAGAATCAAATCTGTGTAATTTGCTCCTTAATTAATACACGTTAACCTCATATTTGTTCTTAAAATATATCCTAACAATTAAAATTAAAATAAATAAAATTTTTTCTAACTTTTTTTTAAAAAACGAAACCTCGTATTTTTTCCTGCAAAGGTCGCGTCACATCTTAAATTAGACAATGACAAAAAAAGTTTAAATTGATGAACAACAAAAAAATATTTTGAAATATTTATTAAAGAATCTTTTTTTGGTTAATAAAATGTTATAAAGGACAACTTTAGAGCATGCTTGAAATGATTCTGGGGCCAACCAGAACAGACAAAACATGCGGACTGGAACATTTTCTGAAGTAAACTAACTTTAATGATTTATTTTTTTATATAGTTGACCTTTTTAAGTTCACAAAAAATTAAAATAAATACAGACACAAGATAGACTTATTTGACAATATTCTTTTAAATTATTGTCGACGTTGATTTTTAGTTTTATTTAATTATTTATCTTATTAAATTATTTAAAAATAATTATATATTTTGTTACTACATTTTATTTTATCAGCCTACCTTGTTTTTCATCTACTTTTGCTGAGATTTAAGGTCCAATGAAACATTGGGGATTATTTTTTTTACATTTTTCTGTAAATTGTGAGATTCGTGTGAAAATCTCTGCTTTCGAAACGGACCATAAAAAAAGGAACTAACCCCCGTCCTGCCACGCCAGACGCCACCCCCCCCCCCCCCCCCCCCCCCCCCCCCCCCCCCCCCCCCCCCCCCCCCCCCCCCCCCCCCCCCCCCCCCCCCCCCCCCCCCCCCCCCCCACAACCCGCAGACACGACGAGCGCCACCGGCCCTCTCCGAGCCCCACCCCGCGATCGCCGCCACCCATCCCCCGAGCGCCGCCGTTCTGCCCCGCCTGCCGCCACGATCCGATCTGGCCCGCGCGCCGACTCATCCTTCCTACCTTGCCCTATTGGTAGATCCACCTCTGCCCGGACAATCCCCCCTGTTCTGCAGCTGCGCAAGGAGAGATGAACTGCGAGACCTGTCAGCTGAAGGAGCTGGTCGGATCCAGTGGCCTGCCTTCTTTTGGTTACTTCTGTTCTCATTTTTTGTGATTTTTTCTGATCATTTCTTTTCTTTTTTTTATTCTTTGGGACAGGAGCTGGAACCAGTCGAGATCAGGGACGTGCTGCGATGTGAGTCTGGACTTTGTCTTTTCCGATCCTTCCTATTCTTGTTTCTTTTACAGTACAAAAAGCCTTCATTTATTTGTTCAGGCAAATCGAAACTCTTAAGTACTGTAGACTCATGCTTGTTTAGCAATCTGTTCGATCGAGTAATTTCACTGAATTTAGAGGATGTAGATCGTGATGAACTTGTGGAGATTGCCCAAGTTCCCCCCTTTGGAACGAGCAGTGAATGGGTTACGTAGGTACTAGAATTTGATACGCACACAACACAACCATCATGCCGGGGGATCTTAGCTTGAAGTTTCCATTGTGGAACATAGTATGACATGATTAATGCATCATATTGGTAAAATGTTTGTTATGCTTTTTGTTTCTTTATACTGTGGGTCCATGAAAATTATGTGTGCTTTGAATCGTTCAGTTGTATAGCTTAGATTTTGCAGAGGCCTGGTTATTAGGTTTATTGGTTTTGTAAGGCATTTATACAATTCCATAAGCAATCAGTGGTTTCCTCCTCTGGTCCTCTCCATCTTTACATACTGACATAGCCCTATATGCGAAACATGACTATGATGCAGGCATTTTACATACGATATTCTTCCATAGAACATTAAGTCTTGTTCGGCCAAAAGATGTTGACTGTGATTTCTTTGAGATCACCTATGTAAGTATCCCCTAAATGAAAATATCAATGTATATTATTTTTGGGTTAATATATTTGTTGATATCATACTTTAAGTGTTTGTATCAATCCGTACATTTGAAAAATTCTCGTTTCTTTTGGCATTCAAATTCTTTGTGATGCAACTTCCTTAGATTATTTAACGGCACATGAGTGTGGGGTGTGGTTATTTGTTTTGTTCCATCCACCACCATTTGGTAGTCAATAAACTGCAGAAGAATGTGGAACTTGACCACACAAATTGTGAATAAATTTGACCATGATATAAGTTTATGAAGCTACTCTACTTGACAAATGCTTTTTCTTTCAGCTCATTACATAATTCTCAAAAATCCTTTGGATAAACATAGTAGTAGAACATGAGCATGATTCATGATTCAAAACTTAGTTGATTCACATGTTCAAATGCTTTCTTTATACTGGATAATACCAATTGCATTCAGTCTGAGAATCCTAATCTTTCTTCATATTAGTCATCAAATGTATTACATCTATTTCTTAAAGATTGTGTTTGTATCATATACTTTTGCACTATGTGTCTCTGGAACTACATTATTGATTGATGGTCTAAGCAAGCCCATTGATCAAGTATGTTATAGGCAAAGCGATTATAATTCCCAAGTTTACAGCATACTCAACACCATGGCCAATGGGACAGAGGATTTCACCCGAAAACCTCTCCCATTCCGAGACGCCTGAAGCCACACTCTATTGGCTTTTTTTTTTCAGTTGCTGACCTATGTTGTTCTCTAAAAGGCAAAACCTATCAAAGGCTAGTGTATGCTGTATGGCCCCAAATTTCATATTTAGCTGCATACTGGTGATCCAAATTCCAAAATGCCTTGTTATATCAGTTCGGATCTTTATGTGGCACATGATTTAATTAGCTAGTCACACAGCCAACTCATCTCTCAACCTTAACCTTAACTCTACTACAAATGATGGTTAACTTTTGAGCCAGCCTAACAGTCAGTACTTGATGATATGGTTTCTGTGACTTTTAATCCAGGCATATAGTAGCCTGCATTTCAGCAAAATAGAGTATCATGTTTCAATAAATGTGCTACATGTAAAGCAGAATTTCGCCAACATCCAATTCTTACGGTATGACCAGCAACAAGCTCTGTATTTTGCTAATATCCATCTAGGAGCCGAGCTATTGTGACATGCATCCACTTTATTTTGTGTAAATGTTGTGCTGTGTCATGAACATGTGACAAGAAATCAGGTTAATAAAAAAAAAAGAATCTTTAGCTTTTCAATTATCAGATTGTGCTATACCTGCTCAAGTGTTTGAGCTAGTATCTTATTTTCTATATTAATTTCGTCACTATTGTTTTGGTGCACGATCCAAATATTAGATTTACATTTTTGCTTCCTTTTGTGGTCTAGGTTCCTCCTTTTCCTTCGGCTATATGTGCATATTTTGGTTCCATGTTCTTGTCACTTTTTCTTACCTTTAGTATTGCGCTGCGCTCAGGTACAATGTGGACTGCCTGAATTAGAAAAGGAAGTTGATGAAAAGATTGATCAATTTATTGCTTGGGCGGAGAAGCATCCAAATCGCAGAAGCAAGGTCTGAAATTCTTCAACTTTCATTTTTAGATCCTTCTGTAGTTTACTTATTTTTACTTTGTTCTGATTTTGTTACTATTTGATCTGAAACTCAGGTATCTCTCTCCTTTTTTGATGAGAAAAACAAACATCCAGGTTGGTTTGGCAACAAAACCGAGCGCGTTTATTGGGAACAATGGTTCATCCATTTGCACGTTCGTAACCCAAAAAAATATAGCAAATCAAGTAGCTCAAAAGGGTTCACACATATAGAAGGTAATTTTGATAACTAAACTTCATGATCTTCACGAGGCTGTGCTAACTTGGGATGCAACATGCTCTTAGGGAATGCCCTGGAGGAGACTAGCTCAAGACGTACTGCCTTGGAATCATTGATTCATGAAGTACTATTCCAGATCATAAACTTTGCCAATGAGAAAAAAGACCACATTCCTGCTATCCCTGATCGAATATTTAGTCATGAGATCTTGATTCCAAGGTGAGCACTAAGTAACAAATTTGGTACCATACCTATGGCTGCATAATGAACGAATGGTCTATGATTCCATTTATCTGTAATGGATCATTTATTTATTTATTTTTTGTTGAGATTTTACATATATCTGGATCTCCAGGTGACACCTTTTCCTTGGACGTGTTGACAGCTCCTCAGATTCTATGTTTGGATGGAACACTGACGTCCTTCGAAGAGTGTTGAACAGTGGGCACCCATACTCACTTTAGCTGAATACAGATGAGATGGAAGCAGCCATCTGATGTGGATGGTACTTCGCTAACCATTATGGTCAGAATATCCATTTAAGGGTTAGGTGTCGTGTAAATATCATGTGCTGCCGGAATATGCTGTGTCTTGTAAATATTAAAGCGCAGATCTAATTTTTATATATTTTTCAACTGTGTTACGTATTACATAAGAATGATGACCACATGTTTAATTAAGTTATGTATGGTTAACTGTTGTCTGTCGATAAGAGCTCAGGTGCTGTTTGGATGTGTTCTGTTTTGAATACAGTGACGGTAATTGCTCTTGCTGGCGCTCGCATCCGACGGCGCTCCCAGCAGCCGTGGCTGCCTGCCGCCGCTGCCGCGGGGTTCTCCCGCATGACCCCGGCTCTGACAAGATCCTGTGCTCATCCTCATCCGCGAGGGCCACGGCGTCGCCTACACAATAGCGAAATTGTACCGAGCTCTGTTCTGCATCCAGCGTCCTCGCCATCTCAGTTTGTGGTAAGATAGCTGCCGATTGAATCCGTTTCCTTGCAAGCTCGTGGATTGTTTTCTTGTTTCCGAGCTGTCAGCCAAAAACCCTTCCTGACCAAAAGATCAATCAACCTCACCGTCAAAGAAACTCAAAATTGAGATGCAGTTGGTGCATCTCCCTTGCGCTGGGTGAGTAGCAGACCATGTAAGCTGCTACCGGGGTGGTCGGGCCGACTGTAGGGCCACACGCTCTACAGTCTGCACCATCAACGATGCCGGCAAGTAGTGTCATGGGCGACAGTGGTCCGTGAGGGATCGGGTCCCCTAAATGCAGTGTAAATTTAGGGATGCTACAGTAACTAGAATTGGGATATATTTTTATTCGTTTGATCTGAGAAGGATGATCCAAAGGTGATGCTACAGTAAGTGTAAATAGTGTCTATGAATATTACATTTTGCTACAGTATCATTTAAACATAATTCTTGCTGCAGTGTTAATTCGGAGTAATTTTCCTACATTACTGCAGCAGGTGCTATAAGTACCTTGAATTTTACCCACTAATTCAGAGGATTTGGACCCGTCCGTAAGGAGTGCGTTGGCGGCGGCGCGGTGCCGACAGTACCCTGAGTTTTACCCTCTAATTCAGAGGATTTGGAAGTTTAGACCCGTCCGTCGGCAATCTGGCAAAGTCCACGATTGGCGGTAGTGGTAGTATGGAGTTCTACAATGTGAGCCTGGTGGACGGGTACAACCTTGCTGTGCTGGTGACACAGCAGGGCGCGAGCACCAGGGGCACTGAAGATCTATCGCGAGGGGGTGCCGGCCAATAGCAGTGGCGGCGGAGGGGAGTGCAGCCCAGCCAACAGCCGACGCACCTAGAGAAGAAAACGAGGGCCTCAGTGCACATTCCACACGCTGCGAGATCTAGTTATGGCGCGGAGAGATCGAGTTGAGGTGACGTCTAGGAGGAAGGAGAGGAGACGAGCGATGGGATGGGATTGGTTCACGTTGGTGCCTGGGTGGTATCCAGGTTCTGAACAGTGGAAACCGATTACACCGTGCACTAATTACGGACCATTTTAAACAAACATAAAACAATGTTAATAGACTAATAGATAACATTATAAAATGTTTACGTTCCAAATTGACCAAACCAAACAGTTTAAGCTGTTATTTGGGCCCTGTTTACCTCAGTTTAAGCTGTTATTTAGGCCCTGTTTGGGGTTAGCGTGCACCCCCAAAATGGCCTTGTTTCAAATTTTTTTTTCTTTTGAAGAGCTCCAAACCATCCTGCGTTTGAACTAAAAGTGGAGCGACTCTTGTGACAAAGATGCCTGCGCAGCCTATAGCGCCATCCTGACGCAAAATGATCGTCCCATTGCATTTCTGAATAAGGCCCTTAGTGAACAGCATAAATATCTTCTTTTTTGAGAAGGAATTCTTGGCACTGATCATAGCTATGGAAACGTGGAGGTTATATTTGCAACACTGATAGTTTCTTATTCGCATTGATCATAAAAGCCTCTACTTGGACGAGCAACATTTGCAGTCTGATCTCCAGCGAAGGCTACGACTCGTCTTATGGGACTTCAATTTAAGATCATTTATAAAAAGGGCAAAGAAAACATTGCTGCAGATGCTCTATATATCTCGTGTCGGTCATTTGATGGTGTTGCATTCACGGCGGTTCAACCTCTTTGGGTCCAAGAGGTTCTCAATGCGTATGCCACTGATTCTGGGTATATTTAATTATTGGCCACTCAATTCATCGACCTTTCTGGATTTACCATTATTTTTGGTGGCCTTCAAAAAATTGACATCGAGTCATCGAATTGTTCTAAAGTGTGCCACTACTGAGAATTAGACATAATTGCACCTCCCTAAATCCATTTCCATGGTGTCTTGCTGGTTTTGCCTCGTCCTACTCCATCGCCGCTGCCGCCGCCAGGAACTTGTGACCTCAACATCTTTGGTCACGGGCCCACCCTCATGGGCCAGTTTGGTGATATCCTCGATCCCGGTGTTAAGGCACAGCCCTCCAGAGCCCTCCGAGACGAATGACATACTCATCACTGTTGTCTTGTCGCCGCCCATGGATGGGAAGTGAAAGAACCCCCCGTCGTGGTCGCCAATGTCGTCGAAGTTGCTGAGCCGGATGTTGAACAGTGACTCATTGGTGGCGACGCTTCAGTCGGCAGGGTTCATCGATGGCATCCGAAACATCACCAGTGGGAGCCGCTTTGGGTCGTACGAAGCGCCCTAGTCAGCGGCCTTCACCTACTATCCCATCACTGCTGCCACCGTTGTCGTCATGGCCTGGACCACTGGCTCTCGCATGGTTGACCATGGCTCAAAGTCCAGGTACATGGAGTAGTCGTGGTCAAGGTCGATGTGGAAGCTCTTGTACAAGGACGCAACGGAGGAGACGGCGGAATGCTTGTCTAACAAAAGCTCGGTTTCTAAGGCGATGGGGATGCTCTCGCACGGTGACTTGGTGGAGGATGCCACCGGGTGGTAGGTGGTGGACGGCATGGATGAGGGTGCCGGTGACACGGCGTGCGACCAAGAGGAGGCGAGGAACAGGAGAGGTTTAAGGATCAAGGACATCGAGAAGTGGGGTTAAATCGGTAGACTTATAGGATTTAATTCGTCACAAAATTAAAGTAAGAAACTCAAACCACAACAAGAGCAATCTACGCAAATCTAGTAGGCCAACACCCCTAACAATGATAGTGATAAGAAAAGATAACAAGCAAGCACTAGCACGATAGCCACCAAGAGAAATCACAAACCAACCTAACAACTCTGCTCAACAATATGAAATGCGAAAAGTAGAGAGAGAGAGTCAAGAGAATTCTCAACGATTTTTTTGAGGTCTCGAAGATTAACGCCTTCCTCTAATCCTCGTTGGACCACTTCCGTCGGAGTCCTGATCTCTCCCACCGTTCTCAGAACGATGCTCGCAAGGGCACGTTTCACTCCGGATTGAAGTCACCGGCGACCCGGCTGTAATGAACAATACTCAAGAGTTAGAGCAAGCCTCCAAGGCTCAGGCACTCCCTCTTATTATTCCTTTCGAGCAGGGAGCACAAAACTGCTCACAAACTTGGCGTCGTTTTTCTCAAACTCCTCGGAAGCTCGAACACTGACTCCTAGCTGGTTAAGACTGCTAAGACCAAGAGTAATAGGCAAAGATCACTCCTGTCAAAGCCTCACAAGCTCTAAAAGTGTATGAATGCTCCTATCACTCTCCTACTAGCAACTCCATTCTTGTTTTGTGCTCTCTTCTTGGTGTCCCTTGGTCTCTCACAAGTTTACCCCAACAATTCAGACCTCAGGCGCACTGCAAAACGTCCCCCTCCACGGTTTAAATAGGCTCCAAGCCCAGAAACAACCGTTAAAACGTGATGTCATAAAGCTGTCTGCTTTTACTAGTCACCGAATTGTTCGATCACTATTCCCATCAGACTGTCCGACGCACCATCGAACTGTCCGATGACCTTGTCTTCTCGAAGACCAGTAATAACACACTCTCTGAAATCCATTTCATATGACACCGGACAGTCCGGTGCATAACTTCATCGGACTGTCTAGTGACTCTCACCTTAGGACTTCCAGAGACACCTCTTCTGGACTTTGTCTTCTTGCTCACTGGACTGTCCGGTCACTGCACTACTGAACCGCTCGGTGACATCTTCTCTTCGACTCCAGAGAGTACCTCTGTCTAGACTGGCTTCTCCTGGTTCACCGGACTGTCCGATGACTCATCTTCTACTTCCTTCGTCTTCAATTGAACTTCGGCTTCACTTGCTTTGCTTTCTCTGCTATCTTTAGTGCTTTCTAAGGTAGCTAAGAGCATTCATACCCCCTAACACTTGTATGACTCAGAGACGAATGATTTGACCCCTCTTAACAGTACCGGTGGTCTTATGAACTCTGTAGCTAGTCCTTAGTCTCGGTCCACCGAAGCGCAAAACTCCTCTTCTTGAGATCATCCTTGTCATCCATCAAAGAAGCCCAACATGTTGTAGAGATTTAGCGAGGTGACACCTACAACCACAACTGTTACCTATGGTGTTCATTCAATCATCAAAATCAAATCATAATTTTTAGGGGACTTCAAAGGTCATGAAGCTTACAATCTCTCACTTTTTAGTGATTGATGGCAACTATAGTACTCACAATAAATTCAAATGAGATGGTATAAGACAAAGAAAGAAGCACATTTCGAAAGAAAAAATTTACCCCCTACCTTGATGACCCCCTAGAAATTTGCATGAGTTCTCCTTTGTCTCTCGTTAGAAAACTGATCTCTCTCCAAATTGTGAGAAGTTTCTCCCCCTTTGTCATCTAATCACACAAAAAGATGGCATCGAGAAAACAAATAGAGAAGAGAGACGCTGGATAGACAAAGGTTAGTGCACGATAGTATAAAGGGAGCGCAACGCACTAGAGAACCTACAAGACAATCACAACACAGGGGAATCATACACAATGAATCACAGGGGTTAGTCTAGAAATGAAGTGAATCTCAATGAGCTAAAAGATCAAATAAAACACAAGCTCATCAAAATGTCATAAAGAGCCAATGAAATCCGCCAAATAAGATCCAGAGTCCTAACTACCCATCCACGGCGTCCCCCTAGACAGCTAGCCTCTCAAAAAGTTACAACCACACGGCACACTCTCGACACTCTAGACCTAAGAAAGTCATCCTCTGCAGGCGGCTGGAGAGTCAGGTGCTGTGACCGCTGGTGGCTACTCCTCTGGTGCTGGATCGGCTGCTGCTGACTCATCTTCTGATTGCTTAGAATCATCGAACACGCTCAAACCAGAAGAAGAAATCGAGGAAGGCTCCTTGCCATCAACGGAAGCTGGCTGATCTGCACGAGCTGTGGCAAGGGCCTGAGCTGCCTCCTCTGTAGAGTATCTGGCCTTGACCAAGATATCTACATCTGTAATGTCGGGCTGCTCGGCTGTGGTGGCTTCTGGCTCTGCCTCTGAAACCGCTGGTGGTGGCTCTGTCAAAACTGAGTCAGTAGTGGTAACCTCGAATGATAGGACTCTCAGAGCAAGCAGAGAGCTACCAACTACTGTCCCTATCTCCAATGATGGAACTGATACTCTGGGCTCAGCTAAAGTAAATAGACATGGAGTAAGAGGAAACCAGAGAGAACAGAGAATGATGTCACTGGGACACTAACTCTTTGGTAATCGCTGCTATGCAGGCTACTCCATAAGGTACAAACGGTGAAAGCAAAGCTGAGAGTAGTGTACTAAAATTGGGCTGCTGCTGTTGTGGCTGCTGAAGCTGTGTGGTGAAAGTTGGCAAGTCAAACACCTCATTCCTTAGCAAAAAGCATAGCAACGACTGGTGTAGAATGATAACACACTCTTTGTAGCTAGCCCTCAAGGCAATCGTCTCGCCCAGCAACCCTTTCAAGACACGTGCCTCATGTGTCAACCTTAGAGGGTTCCTCGAGTAGTGCTCCCCATTAGGTGGCGTGTAAGCAACACTCAGTATCTTGTCACTGGGCTCCATCCCTCCAAAGGGTCTGTAAGGTGGCAGGAAGTCCGGATGGGACAATGCATGGATCCGTGTTCCAAAAGAAATGAACTCCAAGGCGGATATGACATCGGATCACTCAAACACTACTAACTTTTGCCCCTTGGACAACGACACCAAAATGTTGCAATAAGGCCTGAATTGTTGTAATATGTACCATTTACAACCAAATCATGTGCGTTGCCAGGCGTGGCAAGTATTGGTGTGGTCTAAACTTTTTGTCTCGGATTTATATTTGCGTTGCAAGACATATATCTGTCGCCACGATATGGCTCATCGCAATAGATAATATATGCCACGCCTGATATTGTGGCCATAGAGACTCTTGCAATGAGAAAGATCATTGTGATAGTTAATATGGCAACGAGATAGACCGTCGTAATAGATAATAGATGCCACGCATGATATCGTTGCAATAGAGGTTATTGCAATGACTACTGACATGGCAATAGTTTATATTGCGATGAAGATATTTGGTGGCAATAGACATTACAGCCACGACAATTGAGTTGTTGAAATAATTTTTTTGCCACATGTATTATTTCGTTGCATTCTACTCTGTTGCCACACAAAAACATTTGTTGAGATGTAAATTATTACAACAAACCATAGTTGGATGCAATAGTGTTTATCGCCACCAGTGATATATTATTGCAAGAGATACTCTTGCGCAACAAAATTTTGTTCATGGTAACTATGTCATATAGCAACAATCAGTGAAGATGGTAATAAGTATTAAATAGCAACGAACAAGCATCATGGTAATAATGTATCACAACAAATGAGTGTCATTGTAATATGTCATTTATCACAACAAATGAATCATTTATGACAATGCATTATACATTATATAATTTGGTAATAGCAAGTTGTTGCAACAAAGTAACAAATTTCATGTAAAATAATATTAAATCAATCCATGATTCAATGTAAAAATCACATAGACCCTTATTGACAATATAGTTATCTTAGTCACTAATAAATATTAAATGTCTATCATTGATACATTAGTGAGAACAATCCCAGTACATAGAAATCTGAAACTAAAAAATAAGATGTTGCTATGATTGCTAACTGTCCAAAGTAAAACTGAAAAAAATCCTTGGAATAGATTGGCCTTAATAGAGTTTCTTAAGCTCCATATGCCTTCAACTGTTCCATGTGACTTCAGCCATCACCCTACAGCACCAAAAAAAATAATATTAGGTTCACACTTTATTCTTTGTTTTACTTCCTACCGAAAAAATGAAAACATCCATAGTACAAAGAAATATAGAGCTAAGAGCCACCTTATTGTGGACATGTTACTCCCCTCATATCATTTTAGCACCACATTTTATTATTAGCTCATCCAAGCTACAAGCAGCGTAATATATTGAACTATCAAGATGGGATAGAGAAATGGACCCACATTATTTAACAGCCAAGAAAATACCATATGCTATCTCACTGGTGGTCCCAACGGTCAAAAGATCCTATCAAATCACACTAGCATTGTGATCATACCCGAGGACAGAATACTTTTTATCAAGGGAAAGAATCATGGATCCTAATTATCTGCTTAATATGACAAAAAAATAATTATTCATATTCCCAATCTTACCCCACAACAAACTTCTGTTTTTTATATAGCATATAAGAGAACTTCATATGTATATAAGAGAACTTCGAATTACTTATTTGCAACAGCAAGCTGAATAATATATAAAAGGCATTTGTTCTTGGTCAGTGTTTAATTACTTCCTACATAGTCTTTTATTTGGTTTAGAAAAAAATTCCGTGAGACCATGAGTTAATTAAACATTAAATGCATGCCCATTCTAGTTACAAGCAGCACAAAATATGAGAGAACTTCAAACTACTTATTTGTATCATATAGCTAAATAATAGAAACAATAAGAAAGGAAGGTCAACACACCCAAACAGGACAAGGCTATATGTAAAATATACTCTTATTGTTTTAAACAAAACCTCACTAATTCCAAAATATGACTAGGCATGACCATAGAACATCCATAGCCCGTGGCCAGCAGATGAAAAAAATTTTAGTGAGAGTAAAAACAAGTGAGAAAGGATGGAAGAGATGTGCTTCATACCTGTTCCTCCTCGTGCACGGTTTTTAGCCATATTCAACAGTTTCCGTGAAGAAATAAAAGTTGCTGGTGCACTATCACTGTTGGTATTGAAAAGATTTCTACTAAGAGCATAAGATCTAGTGTGCCATGGAGATTGCCTATTTTCTTCTTCTGTGGTCAGATTGCTTTTTGGTTGAGTCTGCAAAAGTAATGTTGTTTGATAAATATTAGCTATTTAATTCATGAAGTATATTTGAATCAAAGTGATTAAGACACTATTACTTTGTGTCTGTACAAAAGTAATGTTGAGTCTGAAAAGTAATGTTGTTTGATAAATATTAGCTATTTAAGAAACTGTCACTTTTCTATACAAATCAATGATGATAAGAACCATTTGAGCATTGTTATCGTTACCTGTGGTAATACATTGTTTTGTTTATTTGAGTCGTTGTCATTGTTCACCTTGCTTAGACTTGCAGCAATCTCTGGTGTATGGATAGTTTCTGCGTTAGCCTACCCATAAAAAAGTAGTTAAAATATCAACACACATACATTGTATATACATAAAAGACAAAATATTTTGCAAATATTTTTACCTTCTGTCTGGTGTCTTCGTGCTGTTGCGCTATCAAAGAAAGAAACTCTTGCCTCAGTTCTTGGCTGAGCTCTTGCCTGAGTTCTTCTCTGCGGGCTTGCCTAAGTTCTTCCTTTTCTATTTCCCTTTCAGCAGCATCTTTTTCACGTTGTTCTTTTAACTTTTGCACCTTATCTTGAAGCTCATTGTTTCTGTGTTGGGCTGCTGCTGCAGAACGTGCTTGTTCTTCAAGTTTGTCATTCAATAACTGGCTTCGTGTTAGATATTTTGCCATGTATCCATAAGCATGAGGTCTAGCTGATTTGCTTCTCATGGTTTCCTTATAGGCCGACTGGAAAAATAATATTTTCCTCTTCTACAGTAAGAACATCCTTTCTGACATTGCTTCTCTCTCAGAAATTTTATCAAGTACATCATTCTAGTACAAAAAGAATACAAAGGATTAGATCAATTGAAAAGATGAAAACATTCATAATATTACTTAATCAGTCTAGAAGTTTTAAAAAATGTAGTACTCACATAGACAGCCTAAGATGCGGTGTTTGACAATTGACCATCCTTTGTGTGAGTAGCCATCCACAAATGCAAATCACTTGGCTCTTCACCAGTTTTTGGGTCTCTCTAACATGTCAAGAATGTGATATATATGAATATTATGTCATTTTAGAAACAGTACAGATTTAGTGTACCTGCAAGCATGATTAGCTGCTCATAGCTCAATTGGGAGAAAGGTTTCGATCCCATTAGTTGCTTAGTCTTCTGTTGGTGACGGTTTGTGGAGTTTTGGTAGCTAACCTTCTGCAAAACCTCTATATAAGAACCAAAGCTGAGACCGGTCAGAGGAGACTCACAGGGAGGCATAGAACTTGATGAGGACATCCCTTCATTGGACACACACAACGCTCCTCCACCTACTATAGATGGTCTGATCACAAGATCTCGTGCATGACAATTGAATTTAGAGGTGAGCTCGTTACTAAACACATGTCTTTTTTTGAAAATAGATTACTAACTAATGACTTTGTCATGATTAGAAACATTGGAGAGAGTCGAGGGAAGCATGAAGTACTTGGAGATGCTCAAGACCGGTAAGGCACGTTAAACCCCGGAGGAGATTCAATCCAACTCGGAGTCGAGTTGCCCCCGTGTTCCAGGAGCAGTCTACACTAAAACAGACGCCTAGATCGCATACGGGATCCATTTTGGAGATTCTATACATAGATGGCAGGCCAAGAAGATAACATTTCTAACGGCACCAAATTCAATCGGAATCCTCAGGAATCATTAAAACAAGATAATATTCAAAAACTGCTCTAGTGCTGCGACACTATCTTTTGGCCTTTGAGTCGTGTATCTTTCTAAGGTCCATTAGTTTTAAGGTTTCCCCTTAAGGACGTCCTAAACTCTATATAATCAGTAGCTGCCATCATTAGGGTTAGGTTTTGATTAGTTTTCATCTGTTATCAAATAATTTCATCGTTTGGCAGTTTATTGGTTTTTCAACTTCGTGATTTAATTCAGATTTCACAGTTGAGGTGCGTTCTTTTTTGTTCTTGCTTGCATTCTTCGATTCGTAGGCTGAGATTAGCCTTCTTGGTGAGGTCAATCGTGTGTGCGCAGTTGATAACCAGAGGAGATGTGTTTTTGCGATTGTGGGGTTCGAATCGTGTTGATTTGTGGCCGGATCGATTGTGTGTCGCATCTCCACCAAATTGAGACTTACCACTGCCTAACGGAAGATCGGAAACAATGTACACATCAAGTGATAATCAGAGCTTCAGATATACTATCAGGTTCACATCTATCCTTGTCAAATTTGCATTCATCCTATCGTCCACAAAAAAGCCGCAACAAAAAAAATGAGATCGTTAGGTGTTTTCCTGTCCAAACTATGTTTAGCCTTTGTATAATTTTATTTTAGAGTCTATAGTGTTGAGTTTGTGTCTTTAGGGCGTTTTTGACATGGCTCCAGAGTTCAACTCTACTCCGGAGTTCAAAAAATCTAGGCAAACACTCCAACTCCAAAAAATTGTGGAGCAGCCCAACTCCGTGGAGTTAGTGGACCCCAATACAATTTTTAGAGCACCTTTTTTTTAACTCTAGAAGTACCCGAAATAAAATAAAGCATGGAGTTCAGGGTAATTACCCACCTTTGCCACTAATTACACAATCCCCAACAAACTGTTCTTTTTTTTCTTCTCAACATCGATCTCTTTTTCTATCCTGCATGCCGCCTCCTGGTTTCATGCTGTCACCCGAGGCGCCCCGTCCACCTGGCCGCAATGCCCCCGTCCGCCCGGCCACTCCGTGCCTGTGCCCCGACGCCCCTCACGACGCCTCGACGCCGCCCGGTGCCCTCAACGTCTGTCGCGCCCACACGCCCCTGCAGCTCGTTGTCTCCCGCGCCTAGACGCCGTCCCCTGCCCGCACCTCGACGCCGCCCTGCGCTCTCGACCCCTAGAAATTCCCGTCCACACCAACGCGATTTTCGATTCACAACGTCCTCACATGGCACCCCAAAGGACAAGCAATGGAACCGAGCCAATCGAGGGGAGCGTTAGCAGCAGGACGTACGGAGGGCGGGAAAGCAAGAACGCGCGTACGCACCTGTGTAGTTGCCGAGCTTGATGTGTGCCTAGGCGCAGTCGGCGTAGAGGTCGGCAGTGGCGGGCCCGACGTCGATAGCCTGGGTGTAGAGCTCGACAGCGAGCTCAAAGTTGTCGTCGACGAAGGCATCCTTGGCCTTTCTCCTCGAATCCGACGTGGCCATGTCACCCTCCCCTCCTCTGGCTTGCTACGGCGGCGAAGTGAGCGAACGAGAGCAAGCAATAGCAGAACAATCCTTGCCAGCTGGCCCTATGCCCGTGTGGTCTTTTTTTTATTTTTATTTTTTGAAACATATGCCCGTGGGCCGTGTGGTTCTTATATGTTGTATATATAATGCACTAATGGTAGACGTTAACCATATTTGAAACAGGATGGTGCAAAGTGTGTGTTCAACGTTGTGAGTGAAAAAAAATTATGTTTTTGGTCTTCATGTGTTGCCGTTAGTAATAGCAGGTCATACAAAATAGATAAATTGATTTAATTATTCCTAATAAAATACTTGAGGCAACCAAGGGTATAAAGGGCAATCATCTCAACAAATGATCTTTTTTAGAGTTACAGACATCAATCTAGCCAAACACCTCAACATCAAACTCCAACTCCACGGAGGAGTAGCTCCACCAAAGAGTTTTGGAGTAGAGCTACTCTACGGTGGAGAAGAGCCATGCCAAACACGCCCTTAGTTTGTTTTTGGTTGCTGGATTCCTAAATCTTTTTGCATCCACGTGTTTTACTTCGTCGTTCATCTGTTTTTGTGTTCAATCTGTTATCGTTTCACATCTATTATTTGTTTCTTTTGCAGCGAAATTTTATCCTACCCACCTACCCATATTTCGATCACAAACAAATCCACCCTTCATAGATCCACCTCTCCATATTTATCTGCTGCTCAATCATCCACAAAATCACCACCCGATTGCGTTTCACATCATCCAAAAAGTATCTCGAGCACCATTCAGTAAAACGTACATAACTTTTGCAAACAAACTTGAAATCAGGTGCATTTTTTTTCAAATTGTCATAACAAAAAGACGCATCTTCTCTCTCGCACTTCATTAGGGTTTGAAAAATTTTCAAGGCCAAATTCACCCTGGAAGTGAAGAACCTTTGTGAATTTACAAGATTTTGCGTGCAATTTCAGACACCTTCGTGATTTTTCACAGAACACATCCTTTATTGAATCGATCTGAAACTTCTTGGTGTCATTGTTTTTGTGCCACTAGAAAAGATAAAAATAGTGAAAATTCAAAATAAAAATAAAAAAGTAACATCATCGAGGTGACATCACTGTCTTGTTCTATACCGTGCTAATTGCTAATCTTTGAAGCCCTATTTGTCTGTTTGTTGCTGATCTTTGTGTCTTATCATTGTTCGCATCTAGATTTTCCATAAGATTCGACCGGCAACTAGAATTGCATACTTGGAACATTTATTCTACATTACTATCTGTTATAGAATTATGTTCAACTAATTATTATTTCAGCCCTCCAAGCTCTATATATCCACCTCGAATTAGCACTGTATTTGATCCATCAATTGTGGAATTACAACTCTCTGACCTCTTCTGCCACCGGTTGTACCATCCTTTGCCTTGCATTGGTAAAAACCTCGTAAGAACTTGATAAATTGTTTCCTTTTGCAGATCTGCGACCATAGATTCCACACCACCGTAGTGTAGGGATAATATCCTGCTTTGCTTCTTCGTTGTTTCTAACCATGGCAGGAAAGGGTAAGTTTGGAGGTGATACGGCTGAAGCTTCTGAAGCTGCCAACTCTCCGAATGACTTCGCTGAATGTGTCAGTCAAAATCAACTTGTTGACACTTTTGCTAAGTTCGATCAGAGGATGACCGAGCAATTCAATGCAATGGAGATGCTCTTCTGGACAACAAACCAGGAATTCTAGCATCTCTCAACTCGTATGACAACCCTTGAGAGACGTCGACCACCACAGAGAGAGGAAGAGGAAGTTAATGACGAGAACTACTCTGAGGATGATGTTAACAATGGTAGAGAACAACAAAACAGATTTTGCGATCGTCAACGTCGTAACTACCAAGGTATGGGAGGTAATCAACATCGTTCCCCTTACGAATTTTTCGCTAAGATTAAGTTTACCATCCCACCCTAGTCTGGTAATTATGATGCTGAAGCTTATCTTGATTGGAAGATGGTTGTAGAGTAAAAATTTACATCTCAGTTTCTGAACAACATAGAGTTAGACAAGCCACTAGTGAGTTTAGAGATTTTGTTTTACTATAGTGGACTGATCATTGTAAAGCGCATTTGCAACCTGATAATTGGGATAGATTGAAAGTTGCTATGCGTAACTGTTTTGTTCATCCCTACCAAAGAGATTTGCGTAAAAAATTGCAACGCTTAGAACAACATGATAAATCTGTTCAATAATATTTTGCTGAGTTGCAAAAGGGTATGATGTGTTGTGGGATAAAAGAGACATTGAGGATACTATCTGTCATTTTTATGGTGGGTTGCATCATGAAATTCAGAACATAATTAATTATAAAGATTATGGTACTGTTGAGTAGTTGTTTCACATTGCCGTGCTAGCAGAAAAAGAATTGCAGGGACGACAACTCCATACACTCCACGGTCGATGTTTCCTTTTTCTTCGACCACACGTACGCCACCACCGTGAAGCAGGAGGCATTCCCCCTCCTTCAACGCTGCAACAGCACCGAAACCAACCCCTTCGGGGCAATCTTCGGACTCGAGTAAGCCTTCATTGCAGGTACCCAACAAGAGTACATCCTTTAGTACCTTCATGGGACATTCCTCCAACACCAAGTGCCATAGATGCCATGGCATGAGTCATATGCAGCGAGATTGCCCAAGTCAGCGGGCATACGTTGCTACTAAAGATGGAGGATATATAAGCACTTCGGATGTTTAGGATAAAGAATCCGATGATAAGATTCCTGACGATGATGATGATGGCAAGTTTTTGGTGGTGATGATACTTCGGCCTACAGGACCATCATTGTCCAACAAGCGCTCTCCGCACAGGTACACCTTGATAAGATTCAACGCCATAATCTATTTCAGATTTACTTTGTGATCAAGAATGCATGCACGCTTGATCATTGATGGTGAAAGATCCAACAACTTAGTGAATATTGATTTGATCACTAAGCTTGACTTACCCACACGGCCACATGCACATCCGTACCATATCCAGTGGTTAAACGACTTTGATAAGGCAAAGGTAACGAAAACTTGTCGAGTCCCTTTCTCCATTGGCACCTATGTTGATTCTATGGGTTGTGATGTTGTACCTATGCAAGCTTGTTCATTGGTTATTGGGTCACTTATAAGAACATGATAATGATGCTATCCACTATGTAAAAGTAATAAATATACCTTCGTGCGTAAAGGAAAGAAAATTACTTTACTATCTTTGACCCTTGCTGAAATTGTACAAGCTGATAGGGATAGAATTGCTAATGAGAAGAAAGAACATCCTCCTACGCCTGAAAATCAACAAGCAATAAAATTGAAAAGTCTTGTAATGCTTGCAACAAAATGTGACTTGCTGGAATTTATGATGAAAATGCTTCATGTTATGCTTTGGTATGCAAGGACGTGTTGTTTTCACTTGAGGATCTTGCTTCTTCTTTGCCTGCTCCTGTTGCTAACCTGTTGCAGAAGTATCATGATGTTTTTCCACACCGCGCCGCCTACAAAACCAACCCCGAGGAGACTAAGGAAATTCAGCAACAAGTCCAAGACCTTTTGGACGCGTGTATGTACGTGAAAGCCTTTGTCCTTGTGCCGTTCTTGTTCTTTTGGTCCCAAAGAAAGATGGTTCTTGACGATATCACCATTAGATATTGTCATTCTATTCCTAGGTTAGACGATATGCTTGATGAATTATGTGATTCTATAGTCCTCTCTAAAATTGACTTCCGAAGTAGATACCACCAAATAAGAATAAAATTGGGTGATGAATAGAAAACTGCTTTTAAGACTAAGTTCGGATTGTATGAGTGGTTAGTAATGCTTTTTGGATTGACTAATGCACCTAGTACTTTCATGCGTTTGATGAACGAGGTCTTACGTTCTTTCATTGGAAAATTTGTAGTGGTTTATTTTGATGATATCCTGATTTACAGCAAGTCAATGAACGAACATTTATCTCACTTGCGTGCTATTTTTAATGCTTTGAGAGATGAACGTTTGTTTCGTAACCTTGAGACGTGCACCTTTTGCACGAATCGAGTCTCTTTTCTTGGCTATGTTGTTACTCCACAGAGAATTAAAGTTTATGAAGCCAAGATAAATACAATCAAGAGTTGGCTCACGCCCACAACGGTTTCACAAGTGCAGAGTTTTCTTGGACTTGTTGGATTTTATTGCCGCTTTATAACAAGATTTTAGCACCATCGCCGCTCCAATGAATGAGTTGACAAAGAAGGGCGTTGCATTTCGTTTGGGCCACACACAAGAGGAGCTCTTTGCCACTTTGAAAGACAAGCTTACACATGCACCGTTGCGCCAACTTTTAAATTTTGGTAAGACTTTTCGAACTTGAATGTGATGCTACTGGAATTGGCATTGGTGGTGTGTTGATACAATAAGATAAGTCCGTTGCTTATTTTAGTGAAAAGTTGAATGGCCGCTCTTAATTACTCCACATATGATAAGGAATTGTATGCTCTTGTACGATGCTTAGAAATGTGGCAATATTATTTGTGACACAAAGAATTTGTCATTCATTCCGATTATGAGTCGCTTAAGCATATTCATAGCCAAAATACCTTGAACCGTATACATGCTAAGTGGATTTAATTTATTGAATCTTTTCCTTGCATCTTCAAACATAAGAAAAAGAAGGATAATATGATTGCCGATGCTTTGTCTAGATGATATGCTATGCTGTCCCAACTTGATCATCAGATTTTTGGACTAGAAACAATTAAGCAACAATATGTTATAGATGCTGATTTTAAAGATGTGTTGCTACATTGTTATGAAGGTAAGACTTGGAACAAATTTTTGCTTAATGATGGCTTCTTTTTTAAAACCAACTGTCTTTGCGTTCTAGTTGGATCGAGCGTCTTTTGTTGTTACATGAGGCGCATGGAGGAGGATTGATGGGACACTTTTGAGTGAATAAGATGGAAGTTGTTTTGGCCACACATTTCTTTTGGCCAAATATGAGACGTGATATTGAACGCTTCGTCGCTCGCTGCACTATATGTCAAAAAGCTAAGTCACGACTAAACCCACGTGGTTTATACATGCCTCTTTCCATCCTTCTATTCCTTAGGCCGATATCTCTAAGGATTTTATTTTGGGATTGCCTAGGACTAAGAGGGGGAGAGATAGTATTTTTGTGGTTGTAGATCGCTTTTCTAAGATGGCACATTTTATACCATGTCATAAGACCAATGATGCTACGCATATTGCTGATCTATTCTTTAGAGAAATTTTTCGTTTGCATGTTTTGCCTTCTACTATTATTTGAGATCGTGATGCGAAATTCTTAAGTCATTTTTGGCGCACTTTATGAAATAAGTTGAAAACAGTTCTTGTTTTCAACTACATGTCACCCAGAAACTGATGGACAAACTGAGGTAGTGAACCGTAGATTGTTTGCTTTTATCAGCCACCGGATTGTTCGGTGACTACTCTCACCTAGAAACTGATGGACAAACTGAGATAGTGAACCGTACATTGTCTGTTTTTACCCACCACCGGATTGTCCGGTGACTACTCTCACTGGACTATCCGACGCACCACCGGACTGTCCGGTGACTGTCTTCTCGCAGATCAGGGAAACACCCTCTCTAGAATCCATTTCATATGACACCGGATTGTTCGGTGCATAACTTCACTGGACTGTCCAGTGACTCTCACCTTAGGACTTCTAGAGACACCCCTTCTGGACTTCGTCTTCTGGCTTACCAAACTGTTTGATCACTGCACCCCCGCACTCTCCAGTGACATCTTCTCTTCGACCCCAGAGAGCAACTATCTCTGGAATGGCTTCTCCTGGTTCACCGGACTATCTAGTGACCTCACCAGACTGTTCGGTGACTCATATTTTGCTACCTTCATCTTCAACTGGACTTTGGCTTCACTTGCTTTGCTTCCTCTACCATCTTTAGTGCTTTTTGAGGTAACTAAGATTATTTATACCCCTAACACTTGTATAACTCTAGATCATTTATACCCCTAACTCTTAATAGTATCGGCGGTCCTATGGAGTCTCTAACTAGTTCTTAGCTTTGGTCCACCTAAGCCCGGAACTCTTCTTCTTGAGATCATCCTTGTCATTCATCGAGTAAGCCCATCATGTTGTAGAGATTTAACGGGGTGGTATCTACAATCACAACCGTTACCTATGGTGTTCATTCAATCAACAAAATCAAATCATATCTTTTAGAGGATTTTAAAAGGTCATGAAGCATGAAGCTTACAAGAGGCAAGGGTGATTTAGTTAGAGAATGTCAACCGGAAAGATTAGGAGTGATTAAAATATCAGTAAAAAACTAGATCGTGGGATAGTGGTAGGATTTAGAACAATTAACGGGCGGGTTGTTAAAAAATTGAAGGCTGTCGAAGGTAATGGTAAATACATAAAGGCAGTCGAATCGAGTGGTAAAAAATGACAGTTTCCTGATTCTGCTGCCCAAGTGTTGCTTTCTCAGTTGGCAGTGCACAGTCCCAATGAGCAGGGTTATTCACTATACAACGGCCTGATTCAGCTGGGCTATCAAATTTTGATTGCCAAGAATGCTGCTCTCTGTACCAAGCTCATCTCTGTGTTTCATTCAAGTGCTCTTGGAGGCCATTCGAGTGTTCAGTCAACTTACCATCGTTTGACGCGCAATTTTGTTTGCCATGGCATGAAGCATGAGGCTGAGGACATTGTCAAGCAATGCTCAGTGCATCAACAGGTGAAGCACGAATTGCTTCATCAAGCTGCTCTCTTACAACAACTTCCGGTACTTGATGCTGTGTGGCAAGAATTAACGAAGGATTTCATTGAAGCTTTGCCTAAGTCAGAGAGGTTTGATACTATTTTGGTGGTCGTGAATCGGTTCTCCAGGTCGACCCATTTTGTGTCTCTGAATCACCTGTTTATTGCTCAGCCAGTAGCTCAGCTCTTCTTGGACAATGTGGTCCGGCTCCATGGTATGTCACGGTCCATTGTCTATGATCGCGATCGCATATTCATCAGTCAATTCTGGATGGATCTCTTTAAACTTGTGGACACCAAACTGCTTCATAGTGCCACTTACCATCCTCAGATTGACGAGTGAAGTGAAAGGGTGAACCAGTACTTGGAGATGTACCTCAGGTGTACTGTGAACAATTTTCCGAAGCATTGGTCGCCACTAGTGGAATTTTGGTACTTTATTCCAGTTTTCATTCGGTTCTGGGCTGTTCTCTATACAATGTCATTTACGGCTATGATCCACTTTTTAGTGCCGCCCCAGTGGTGCCTGATATGACTTATTCATTTGCAGCTCAACTGATTTGCGACCACAAAGCTCACCGGGTGATGTTGCATCATCACTTGCTCACTGCTCAGACTTGCATGAAGCTTCAAGCTGATCGTCACCGCACATCTCAAGAGTTCTAGGTGGGCGAGCAAGTGCTCCTTAAATTGCAACCTTATGCTCAATCATTGGTGGCGAATAGTTTGTTCCTGAAGCTTGGGTTCAATGTTTTTGGACCACACTCTATTCTGGTGTATTGGTGTGGCTGCTTACTTACTGCATTTGCCGGCTGGCAATGCGGTGCACCCCATCTTTCGTGTTTGTCAGTTGAAGCAATGCGGTGCACCCCATCTTTCGTGTTTGTCAGTTGAAGCCATTCATCTCTAAGCATACTCGTGTATACTTTGAGTTAGCAAAGGTTGCGGAGCCATGATCTTCAGCCTGAGTTGATTCTGCAGTGTCATTTGGTTAAGGTGTTGCTGCCATGCCTCAAGTTCTCATTAAATGGATGTCATTACTGAAGTCCGCTGCTAATTGAGAGAACTTTATTGTGCGTGATTTGGTTTTTCAGACACGCTTACTTGGGACAAGCAAATTCTTTAGAAGGAGCTGATGCAACATTCGGACCATCGGCATGTGACCGCGTCGAATTTGAAGATTCACGTGGCGGGAGTTTGTGATGATTATCCAGATGGTTTAATCACTGTACTGAAAGTAGATTTTGCTAACGAAGGCGTAAATGTTACAAGAAGTTAACCACAATTGTTGATTTGATCAGATCTGACGGTTAAAAATAGGGAGATACTTAGTCAAAGTACCACAGTGATAGGCCCGGTACAAAGGTGAACCCAGTACCAATTTTTAAAAATTAATGGTTGAGATTAATTGAAGAGGTACCGGAGCACCAAAACATCTCTCATTATTTATTTGGCTATAGAATTCAAACCATCAAAGAAATACAAATTCAGTTGCCAACCTTCTCTCCCTCTTGCTCTGCAAGTTGGTTTCTGTGAGCTGTCCGCGCGCGATTTCTCACGCCTTGGAGTAATCAGCTCTGGCGACCACGGGAGCGGCGTGACAAGGAACACAATGGGTCCAAGCGGTCACCGATGCTGGTGAAGCTCCATGTTGCGGCCCGCCGGCGGGTCGGCAGTGGCGAAGGGGCCGACGAGCGGAAGTGCCGGCTGGACTGTCGTGACTGCTGCTTGAGCCGCTAGGCGACAACAGAGGTTTAGTGCACATCTTTTGAATTGTGTGGCCATGTGCCGTGTTAGCTGGGCCTGAGCTGGCACCAGTATATAGTTGGCGTGCGTTGTAAGCGAACACAAGCTTGAAAAAGAAATTGATTCCCTCCCTCTCTTACCGTTCTTTCTCACTTCCTCTTCTTCCTCCTCGAGATTTCCCTGTGAAGATTGTGTAGTGGTCTCAGGTCTTCGATCGGGGCACTACAATTGGTATCAGATTTAGTCCTGAGCGCCGCTTCCCCAGTTCTCGACTCTGCCACGGTAATTCCTATGCTTGTTTTCAATCGCCTTCGGGTGGATTGTTGTCAATCCTCCTTTGGTTCATTCAGCTTGCGGCAACATCGTCACCCCGGCTCCTCCCCGTCAAACCGCTCACACTCGTCACATCATGTCAACTTTGTCAGAGACTGAAGAGCGCTCGAAGTCCTCCTTCGAGCAGTCGCTCAAGGATGCGGCCGCGGCTGTGCTTCAGGAACTTGCTGAGAAGGTGGCGGGCATTTCTGAATTGAAGACGAAGCTCGAATCTATGGAGCGCAAGCATGGACTTCACCATGTCCTTCAACTTCATCCAGGCTAAAGTTGATCTGTTGATGAAGTCGTTGGCTCAAATTCATCAGGAGCAGGCCCGCTTGACGAGTGTCGCATTGCTTCACCTACAGATTCCTTCCGCGAGTAATGGTGGCGGCCTCATGGGATATCGGCCGGTTTCCCTGACACTTCCTCACACGCCACCGCCTCAGGTATCTCTTTTGGATACTCCACCGGTTTCTGATCCTAATGATTCAGTCATTGGTTCGGGAGAGCCTGCTCGTTCTGTGTTTGCTCCTATGCCTATGTCGGTTCCAGGTGTTGGGGATACTGGAGATCGGCGACCTTGGATACCTAAAATGGATTTTCCACGTTTTGACGGATCGGATGTATGCATTTGGTTAGAGAAGTGTGATGCTTATTTTGCATTGTACCAAATCCCTGATAGTTTAAAGTCACTTCTGGTACCATACACATGTCGCGGAATGCTGCACATTGGTATCATTCACATAAGGACACCATTGGTATTTCTGGTTGGTCTTTGTTTTACACAGCAGTTAGCTCTGAGTTTGAGACTACTACACCCTGTGATAAGATGTTGGAACTGTTGCCTCTGCGTCAACTGGTACAGCTGATGAATACAGGAAAAAATTTAAACAGTTGGTGTATCATATTCGGCTGTACGACAAGTCTTTGAGTGATACTTTTCCTGGTTACTCAGTTTATTCTGAGCCTCAAACCTGAATTATGCGCTGCTGTGAAAATTCAGTTACCTACCTCTCTTGCTCAAGCTGTTGTTTTAGCTTCTGTGCAGGAAAGTCTGCTGGACCGGCACACTGCTGGCAGCTTCAAACCTACCACGGCCAAGTATTCTTCTTCTCAATTGCCTAGGTCTGAATTTAAAAGCTCACTGGCTTCTGGTGAGTTGTGGAAGGCTAAACAGTTGAAGGAGTACAGGCATGCTAATGGACTTTGTTATAAGTGTGGGGAAAAGTATGCTACTTGACATCAATGTAAACTGCCAGTCCAACCTCAGCTACATCATATTGCTCTGTTCCAGGGAGACGATGGTGGTACATTTTTATCTGATGAGTTGCTTGACATGTTAGAGAATGAAGTATAATGCATTTTTGTCTCTGCATGCTATCTCTGGTTCTGAAAGTTCCAAGGCAATTCGGCTGTGGGCTCTTGTTCAGAATCAAGTTATGTTGCAGTTAGTTGACTCTGGCAGTTCTCATACATTCCTTAGTGAACACATGGCTTCTCGCATTAATTGTGTGCTGGAAGAGATTGCTCTTTTATTTGTGAAAGTGACCAATGGTCAAGTGGTACAGTGTCACACTAATCTTAGTTTGTGGATTCAGGGTCACTCCTTCTCTACTGATGCCTTGATATTACCCTTTGCTGCTTATGACATGGTGTTACGAATGGATTGGTTGGAGAAGTTTAGCCCCATGAACTGCAATTGGCTAGAAAAATGGGCCGAGTTCTCTTATAAGAATCTCACCATTCGGTTGCAAGGGAATACTTCCCAACTCTGAATACTTCCCAACTCTGTGACACCTTGTCTGAAACTTCTGCAACACAGATTGATAAATGAGCAAAAGGGAATGAAATATGGGCTTTGGTTGCTGTGTATGCTTTGGACCAGCATTCTTCTTCTGATTCTGTCCCTATTCTTCCAGAAGTTTAGAAGCTGTTACAACAGCATATGGCAGTTTTTCAGGTGCCCTCTACCTTACCTCCATTTTGAGAGTATGACCACACTATCTCCTTATTGTCTGGCTCAACACCTGTTAATACTAAGCCCTACAGATATCCACCTCACCAAAAAGATGAAATTGAGAGACAGGTTGCTGAGATGTTGTCCTGTGGTATTATCACCAAAAGTGTTAGCCCCTTTGCTTCTCCTGTTTTATTGGTGAAGAAGAAAATGGAAGTTGTCGTTTTGTGTTGATTATATAAAGTTGAATGATATCACAGTGAAGAATAAATTTCCAATGTCCGTCATTGATTAATTTCTTGATGAATTGTTAGGTGCCAAGTTTTTCTCTAAGTTGGATATGTTCTCTGGTTTTCACCAAATTCGGATGTCTGTTCCTGATGAGTTCAAGACAGCTTTTAAAACACACCATGGTCATTTTCAATTCCGAGTCATGCCTTGGTCTTACTAATGCACCTGCCACCTTTCAATGTCTCATGAACTCCATTTTGCAAAGAAAATGAGGAAATATGTACTAATATTCATGGATGACATTTTAGTTTACAGTCCCTCTTTGGACACTCATATTGTTCATCTTCAGCGAGTGTTTTATATTCTGCAGCAACATAAACTGTCAGGATCATATCCCCCGGGTACTTACGGCCTAAGATTACTCGATGGCCCAAGCTACGATCTACAGCCCATTAGCGATGACTGGCCCACGCTCTTCGTGGGCCCGAAGGAAGAATTCTGCAAGATTTTACGAAGCCCAGCCAAGAGGGTCGGACGCACCTAGTCACAAGAGCCACCCTGACTCCCGTAGGGTCGGGGGAAATAACGTCAAGATGGCCAAGCAACCGACTTACTTTTCGACCTCAAGGTCGGGTGACCAATTCGCGACAAGGCCCCTGCCAACACAGAGATTCCTGGCGACTGTACAAGGCGGTAGGGCGGTAAAGCAAATGGTAAAGCAACTCTGCCGCCTCCGGTGCTGAAAAGGAGACAGGCTAAGGATGACAGCTGGTGCCAGAGGACCGTCCAGCGCCAATGGATCACCTGGAACATTCTCGAAGATGCCGTTGGCCCCATCCGTTAAAGGCGGCTCGGTTTCGGGGCGACCAAGTTTGGTGGCGACCCCACTCGTCAGAGGAAGCTCCATCCCGCGGGGACCATGTTTGGCTATGCCCTACCTATCAGAAGACATCCAGTTCTGTGAGCGTCAAGTTTCGTTGTGGCTCCCACCTGTTAGGGAGCCACCCGTCTTACCCCGTCTTGTAATCCCGTCCAGCCTCTATATAAAGGTCCATCGGGGACCCCTGTATGAGGGAGAGAAACACATAGAGTAAGATAGATATACACCCACAAAGGTGCGCTAGGACTCGGTCCGTGTAAGAGCCCATCCGCCATTGTAACCCATTTGATCATACGTGAGTTCGTCGATTCTGACCCCTGAACGTAGGGTATTACACCTCGCGGTGGCTCGAACCAGGTTACATTCTTGAGTCCATCACGGATTAGGCCATATCGGTTAGAAAGAATCACACGATACCCCTCCAATCTACAAATTTGTACTATGCCGACGTACGGAACGTCGACAGTTGGCGCGTCAAGTAGGGGTGCCCATGGTGTGTTTCGCTTCGTCATCGATGGCCTCGATCTTCGCTCTGGTGAGAGAGGCTTCGGTCTCCTACCTGCGGTTTGGGAGTTTCACGATCGACTTCACTCCAGACGGCCAATCGTGGCACGTCCCCGTCTTCTCCATGGGCCAGGACTTCCGCTTCAGGAGCCTGGACTTCATCGCCAACACCAACGGCGAGCTTCGTCTCCGGGTGTCGTGTGCCAAGCGCACGGCCCGACGTCGTCGGATTCGCATTGCGTTGGGTCATGACCCTTCGCGCGAGTGCTTCATGCTCCAGGGCAGAAGTACCGGAGGGACGCCCTCGGTGCTACTCCTGCTGGCGACACTTCGCCAGGGCATTGAGCGACAAACATCGTGGAGGAGGCCTTACATCGCAAATCTTCGGCTAAGAGGGCCAACTCCGCTCGACAAGGCGGGTCGCCACCTTCGGCTACAGCTGATCTTTAGAGTCGGGCCCGCACCGCCTACCAACAGATCATGGCGGCGGATACGCCCACTTTCGACCGCGCGATCAACAACGTGGCCGTGGCCGCAAAAATCCTTCACGAGTCCGTGACTCCAGCAAACCCTATGGTTGTCGAAACTCATACCCATCTCTGCGCCTTCCTCGACGCTGCACTCTAGCAGCAAGGGACTGGGGTGCCTCCACCGCCGCCATCATCTGAGGTTCGTAGTAGCCAACGACAGGGTGGTAGGACGGATCGCTCAGATCCTCCACTCGCCACCATCAGACGGTGCCTCGGACCCGACCGTGACGCTATTCACACTATCGACGCCCGGCAACAAGCCCGAGCCGATCTCCATGCTGAGTCACGCCGGGAGCGAACTCTCGGGTACTCTGAACGCTGTTGTCGGGAATGAACCCCCGACTACTGCGCCCGTCCGCATGTCCACAGCTACTCGCGGAGCCTCAACCCCGATGGGGCCGGCCCCGCACCTTCGGATACGCCATTCGACATGCGCTGTTTCCGGATCGATTCCGTGCGCCCTCCAACATCGTCAAGTACACTGGTGAGACCAACCCTGCTCATTGGCTCGAGGACTATCGTCTCGCCTGCAGAGCCAGAGGCGCGGAGGATTTGTTAGCCATCCAGTACCTGCCACTCTTCTTGTCCGACTCGGCCAAGGGGTGGCTCGAGCACCTTCCCGAGGGAAGCATTTGGGTCTGGGCCGACCTTCGTGAAGTCTTCTTTGGTAACTTTCAGTGGACCTACACGCGTCCGAGGAACTCCTGGGACTTGAGGAACTGCAAGCTACAACCCGACGAATCGCTTATGACTACATCCAGCGCTTCTCGCACAAACGAAATGAGTTGTCCGAAGTGAGCGACGTCAATGTCATCAACGCCTTCACCTACGGTACAACTTCTAAGACTCTCGTCCACAAGTTAGGGCATAAAAACCCTCGGACGGCCCACGCGCTACTCAACATCGCCACCACCTTCGCCATCGGGGAGGAGGCTGTCCAAGCCAACTTCGACCGGGGCCGAGACATGGATAAGGAGAAGTCCAAATCCGACCGCATGTCTGACCAATGCTCCGACCGGCGTTTCGACCGTCGGAACGATCGAGCCAGTGGCGGCTCCAGCAGCAAGAAACCCAAGAAGGGTCAGCAACACGATGACGAGTTTGTGGCTGTCGCCAAGCGTTGGCCCCGACCCCAGGCCAAGGCTCCATCGAAGCACGACAACTACTTCGAGAAACTTCTGGAGAAGCCATGTCTGAACCACTCCACTCAGGCTCAGCACCTCTAAAAGGACTACGCCTGATGAAGTACTTCTTGAGGGGACATCTCCGTGTCCAAACACGTCCACCTCAATGCCCCGACCCTCCGGAGAAGGGCGCCGAGGAGAAGGCCGACCCCGCCTTTCCTGAACCTAAAGGCTGCCTCATGATTTTTGGTGGGCCGTGGGCTTACGAGCCCCGGCGCCGCCATAGGCTGCTTTGGCGAGAAGTCAACTTCGTCGACCCTGTCGTACCAACTTACCTTAAGTTGTCGGAGGCGCCCATCACCTTCGACAGGTCCGGCCATCCCGACCGAGTGCCTCAACCAGGGTGTCTTCCCCTGGTGCTTGACCCCATCGTCGGCAGCACGCGCCTCACTAAGGTCTTCATGGATGGTGGGAGTGCCCTCAACATCCTCTACATCGACACCTTTAACACCATAAAGCTCTCACAGTCGGATCTCCAGCCGAGCTATGCTCCGTTCCATGGAGTGATCTCAGGGGACCGCGTCGTCCCCACAGGACAGATCGACCACCTAGTCATTTTCGGTGATAGCAACAATTTCAGGACTGAGACCCTCACCTTTGAGGTGGTTGATTCCACAGAACCTACCACGCCATCCTTGGCGGGCCCGCCTACGCCATGCTCATAGCCGTCCCGAGCTACGTCTACCTCAAGTTGAAGATGCCTGGTCCTAAATGCGTCATCACCATAGCTTCACACATCAAGCAGGCCCTCGCCTGTGAGCAAGAAAGCTTTGAACTGCCCATCACCCTCATGGGGGTGGCTGAGCTGGAAGAGATCCGCAAGTCTCAAGGGTCGGCCCCGACCCCGACCCTGGACTCTAAGCCGTCAACTTCTACTTCTTTCGAGCCGGATAGTGACTCCAAGGAGATCATCCTTGACCCATCTGACCCCTCCAAGAAGGCTAGGGTCAAAACAGCGCTCTCCGACAAATAGAAAAGTGCGCTCGTCGACTTCCTCATCCGGAATCGGGATGTCTTCGCCGGGCACCTTCTGATATGCCGGGCATCCCGAAGGAGGTCGTCGAGCACTCTTCAACATCGCCTGGATCTTGACCCGTACAATAACGACTCCGACGCTTCGACGATAAGAAGAAGAAGGCCATAGGGGAAGAAATCGCTAAGCTACTCGATGCTAAGTTTATTCGTGAGGTCTACCACCCCGAGTGGCTAGCCAACCCTGTAATGGTTAAGAAAAAGAATGGTAAATGGAGGATGTGTGTTGATTATACGAGTCTCAATAAGGCATGTCCAAAAGATCCGTTTCCTTTGTCGCGCATAGATCAAGTGGTCGATTCCACCGCCGGCTGCGAGACCTTTAGTTTTCTTGATGCATACTCCAGGTACCATCAGATTTCTATACGAGGTCCCGACCAGCCCGCAACGTCCTTCATCACTCTGTTCCGTTCCTTTTGTTATGTCACGATGCCCTTCGGGCTTAAGAATGCCGGCGTGGCCTATCAGCGCTACATGCAAAAGTGTTTCCATGACCAATTGGATCGAAATCTTGAAGTCTATGTCTATGACATCGTTATCAAGACTCGCAAGGCTGATGGCCTCATCGCCGACCTGGAAGAGATTTTCGCCAACCTTCGACGGTACCGCATAAGGCTCAACCCCGAGAAGTGCGTCATCTCCGAGTGTGGCATCGATGCCAACCCTGAGAAGATAACCGCGATTCTAAATCTCGGCCCCGTCAAGAATGTCAAAGGCATCCAGAGGCTTACTCGATGCCTCGCGGCCCTTAGCCGCTTCATCTCCTGACTCGGTGAGAAGGCAACGCCTTTTTACTGACTGCTACGCAAATCCAACCGTTTCACCTGTGCTGTCGAGGCCCAGGAAGCATTCGAGCAACTAAAGACTTCGTTGTCCTCACCGTCAGTCCTTGCGTCGCCGGCCCTCAGAGAAGTTCTACTTCTGTATATCTCTTCCACCTCTATGGTGGTCAGTACCACCCTCGACATCGAGCGCTCGGAGGAGGGTCGGGCTTTGAAAGTCCAGCGGCCCATTTACTTCATTAGTGAAGTGAAGTGCTCGCCAATGCCAAAACCCGCTATACCTCAAGCTGCCGTGACCCAAAGATGGAAGCCTATAGCCAAAAGGTTCGCAAGCTCAACGACAAATTCGATGGGTTCGAGCTCCACCATGTTCTGCGCCGTGACAACAAAGCGGCCGACTACCTTGCCAAAATGGCATCAGGGAGAGACCCTGTGCCTGATGATGTTTTCCTCGAAGTCCTCACCGAGCCAAACATCAAGATCAAAGAGGAGGCTGACCCCTCGTCTGACGCCTTGGTCGGTCAGCCGACCTCTACAGTCCTGACCCCTGGGTCAGAAGTGATGGCCATCATTCTCGACTGATCTCAAGACATCTTCGCCTTCCTCCAGGATAGCACACGTTCGGCCGACACTAACGAGGCCCAGCGCATCTCTCGACGAGCAATAGCTTACACCATCATCAACGATGAGCTATACAAGCAAAGTACCAGCGGTATTCTTCAACACTGCATTCCCCAGGAGGAGGGTCGGCATATCCTCGATGACATTCACTCGAGAATTTGTGGGCATCATGCCGCCCAAGGACCCTGGTGGGAAAAGCTTTTCGCAAGGATTCTACTGGCCTACAGCTGTTGCCGACGCTGAGCAATTGGTCCGCACCTGCCGAGGGTGCCAGTACTACATTTGACAGACCCATTTGCCGGTTCAAGAGCTCCAAACAATTTCAATCACGTGGCCCTTTGTGGTTTGGGGCTCGACATCCTCGGGCCCCTCCGAAAAGCGCCCGAGGCTTCACCCACCTCTTCGTCGCCGTCGACAAGTTCACTAAATGGATTGAAGCCAAGCCGGTGCCCTCTATCAGCGCCGGTCGAGCGGTTGAGTTCTTCTACGACATCATCTGCCGCTTTGGCGTCCCGAACTCCATCATCACCGATAATGGTGCGCAGTCCACCGATCGTCAGTTTCATGAATTCTGTGAGGAGTATCATATCTGACTCGACTTCTCATCCGTGGCCCATCTGAGGACCAACGGGCATGTTGAAGGCGTAAACGGCATGGTGCTCCAGGGGATGAAGCCCCGAATCTACGAATACGTTCAAAATGCGGCCGGACGATGGGCCCAGGAGCTCCCCTCTGTGCTTTGGGGTCTACGGACGACCCCCAACCGAACGACGGGCTTCACTCCATTCTTCATGCATTCGGCGCCGAAGCTGTATTGCCAACTGATATCAAGTACGGTTCCCCGTGAGTCCGAGCCTACAATGAAGAAGCATCAGAAGTTGCATGGCAAGACGCCCTGGATCAACTCGATGAGGCATGCGACATCGTCATCCTGCGGTCGGCCAAGTACCAGCAAAGTCTCCGTTGGCTACACGCTCGGCGGATCAAGGGTCGAGTGTTCAACGTTGGCGACTTAGTCTTGACGCGAGCCTAGAACAAGGCAAGGAAGCACAAGCTGTCCCCCCTGGGAAGGGCCTTTTGTAATCAAGCGTGTTCTAAGGCCCGACGCGTATAAGCTAACGACCGAGAGTGGTGCAGAGGTCGAGAACGCCTGGAACATTGAAATTTGCATCGTTTTTATGCATAATAAAATCAGATAAGTCTCTTGTGCCCTGCCATGATCTTGTTTTTTTTTTACGTTTTGATCGGCGGCTCGCGGCCGAAAGGCTGACCCCCCGCCACCCGAGGGCTATCTGAGTGTCTCCTGCGACATGTTCGCTTAGTCTCGCGATGGCCCTGAGGCCTCCCTCCCGACGGTCCGTTCGTACAAGTCTTGAGGTTAAATCCCAGCCCGCGCTGGCGTGAACTCTGAAAGTTCCCCCAGGTTCGACGTGATTTAACTAAGAGAGGCATTGCACGTTTCCAACCGATTGGCTCCGTGCCTCATTCTCGTTCTAAGGCTCAGGACGGGTCTGCGCAAGCTTCGAAGTCCCAACCCGTGCTAGTGTGAACTCCGAAAGTTCCCTCGAGTTCGGCGTGATTTCACTAAGAACAGCGTCACGACCCGACCTCGTCGTTTTCAGGCTCCGCGCCTCTCGTTTTCATTTTTGAGTTTTGTTTCTTGCTGATCCTCGGACGTGTAAAGAGATTTTATGTGCTAGCGTTTGAGTTCTCTTCGTGGGTAACGATCGACGACCCAGGTTGGTGATGCCCTACGGCTGCATTAAGTCTGATACTCAACCCTACGGGTTATACCCGACCCAGTCGCTCTGTCAAACGCCCAACGGATGACAAAAAACGAAAAGTCACTAAGAATGCTTGACACGGGCAAGGGTCAGAATGCTCTACTGTTATTATCATAAATTACAAGTGATGCCCGAGGTACATCACCAAAAATCATTACAGGAAAGAAAAAAAGAAGACCTAAAGTCTACGGGTTTGGGGGCTGTGGAGGACTCTGGGGACAGGTCGGCATCGAGCCGAACCTCCCCGAACAAACTCCTTCATTTGGAAGTCGGAGCATAGGTCCGCCGCCCGGTGCCGAACCGTGTCCGACAAATCTCAGATCTCCTCATCTGGCATCTCCAAAGGGAAGCCCTCAATGACACAAGCAAGATCGACATTTGGTACTGCGCTGCCACCTGCGACAGCGCCAATGTCGCTGCGTCTTCAAGGGCGTCGGTCAGCGCGGCGACGATCAACCCCGAGAGACAACCCATCACGTATCGGGCGTAGTCTGCCGGCACGTTGTGATGTGTACGTGGTTCCCGATCTTCTGTCCGGTCGTGATAGCTCTCGATTTGGTGGATATGCGACATACAGTCGATCCGGCCTCAAATCAACATGATTCGAACCCCGCAATCGCAGCACCACTTCTCCTCTGGTTATCAACCGTGCACACACAATTGACTTTGTTAAGAAGGCTAATACCAGCCTTCGAATCAAAGAACACAAGCAAGAACAAGGAAGAATGCAACTCAATTGCGAAATCTGAATTCAATCACGAAGTTGGGAAAACCAACAACCCATCAAACGGCAAAACTGCATGGAAATAGATGAAAACTAATCAAAAACTATCTCTAATGATGGCAGCTACTGATTATATAGAGTTTAGAATGACTTTAGGGGCAAACCCTAATACTAATGGGTCTAGAAAAGATACACGACCCAAAGAACAAAAGATAGTGTCGCAGCACCCAAGATAGTTTCTAGATGTCATCTTGTTTTAACGATTGTCACTGATTTCGATTGAATTTGGAGATGAGACTTGCTGTTGGAAAGGGTAGCTTGTTAGCTTTTCAATCATATCTAGAACGTCCATAACGGATCCCGTATGCGACCTGGGCATCCGTTTTAGTGTGGACTGCTCCTGGAACCCGGGGACAACTCGACTCCGAGTTGGATTGAATATCCTCTGAGTTCAACGTGCCTTGCTAATCTGGAGCATCTTCAAGTCCTTCTTCATGCTTCCCTTGACCCTCTCCAAGGTTCCTAATCATGATAAAGTCGTTAGGTAGCGATCTATTCTTAAAGGAAGGAAGATGTGTTTAGTAACGAGCTCACATTTAAATTCAATTGTTGTGTACAAGCTCTTGTGATTGGACTAGGTGGAGGAGCATTGTATGTATCCAATGATGGGATGTTCTCATCATCCTCCCTCTCTTGAACCGGAGTCGTCCTCGACTCAACCACATCTTCTTCTCCCATGTATGGCTTCAAATCTGCAATGTTGAATGTAAGACTAACCACGAACTCGGGAGATAACTCAAGTTTATATGCATTATCATTAATCTTCTCAAGTACCTTAAAAAGATCAGCAGCTCTAAGCATCAATTTAGATTTTCTTAGCTCCAAAAATCTATCTTTTCTCAAATGCAACAAAACCAAATCACCCGGTACAAATATAACTTCTTGTCTACCTTTACTGCCGGCAATTTTATACTTCTCATTCATCTTTTCAATATTTTGTTTAGTCATTTCATGCATCTTGAGAATAAAATCAGCACGCGCCTTAGCATCATTATGAACTCTTTTGGTGGAAGGCAAAGGCAAAAGATCAATCGGAGCACGAGGGTTAAAGCCATGTACTACCTCAAATGGACTTACCTTAGTGGTTGAGTGTTCCGCCGGGTTGTATGCAAACTCCATATGAGGTAAACATTCTTCCCACATCTTCAAGTTTTTCTTTAAAATAGCACGTATTATTGTAGACAATGTACGGTTCAACACCTCGGTTTGTCCATCGGTTTGTGGGTGATATGTAGTTGAAAACATCAACTTTATTCTCAACCTATTCCATAAAGTGCGCCAAAAGTGATTCAAGAATTTCGCATCATGATCTGAAACAATAGTAGAAGGCATACCTTGCAAATGAACAATTTCTTTAAAGAATAGATCAGCAATATGCGTAGCATCATCGGTCTTATGACATGGTATAAAATGTGCCATCTTAGAAAAACGATCTACTACTACAAAAATACTATCTCTCCCCCTCAGTCCTAGACAATACCAAAATAAAATCCATAGAAATATCGGCCCCAAGGAATAGAAGGGACGGGAAGAGGCATGTACAAACCATGTGGGTTTAGTTGTGACTTAGCTTTTTGACATGTAGTGCAGCGAGCGACGAAGCGTTCAACATCGCGTCTCATCTTTGGCCAAAAAAATGTGTGACCAAAACATCTTCCATCTTCTTCGCTCCAAAGTGTCCCATCAATCCTCCTCCGTGCGCCTCCTGTAACAACAAAAGACGAACGGATCTAACTGGAACGCAAAGACGGTTGGCTTTATAAAGGAAGCCATCATTAAGCACAAATTTGTTTCAAGTCTTACATTCACGACAATGTAGCAACACATCTTTAAAATCAGCCTCTAACACATATTGTTGCTTAATTGTTTCTAGTCCAAAAATCCGACAATCAAGTTGGGACAGCATAGCATATCGTCTAGACAAAGCATCGGCAATCACATTATCTTTTCCTTTCTTATATTTGATGATTTAAGGAAAGGATTCAATAAATTCAATCTGCTTAGCATGTCTACGGTTTAAGTTATTTTGGCTACGAATATGCTTAAGGGACTCATGATCGGAATGAATGACAAATTCTTTAGGCCACAAATAATGTTGCCATGTTTCTAAGTATCGTATAAGAGCATACAATTTTTTATCATACGTGGAGTTATTAAGAGCAGGGCCATTCAATTTATCACTAAAATAAGCAATGGGTATACCTTCTTGCATCAGCACACCACCAATGCCAATTCCACTAGCATCACATTCAAGTTTGAAAGTCTTACCAAAATTTAAAAGTTGGAGCAGCGGTGCATGTGTAAGCTTGTCCTTCAAAGTGGCGAAGGACTCCTCTTGTCTGTGGCTCCAATGAAATGCAACGCTCTTCTTTGTGAACTCATTCATTAGAGTGACAATGGTGCTGAAATCTTGAATGAAGAGCGATAAAATCCAGCAAGTCTAAGAAAACTCCGCACTTGTGAAACCGTTGTGGGCGTGGGCCAACTCTTGATTGCATTTATCTTGGCTTCATCAACTTCAATTCTCTGTGGAGTAACAACATAGCAAAGAAAAGAGACTCGATCCTTGCAAAAGACGCACTTCTCAAGGTTAGCAAACAAACGTGCATCTCTCAAAGCATCAAAAACAGCACGCAAGTGAGATAAATGTTCGTTCATTGATTTGCTGTAAATCAAGATATCATCAAAATAAACTACCACAAATTTTCCAATGAAAAAATGTAAGACCTCGTTCATCAAACATATGAAAGTACTAGGTGCATTAGTCAATCCAAAAGGCATTACTAACCACTCATGCAATCCGAACTTAGTCTTAAAAACAGTTTTCCATTCATCACCCAATTTTAGTCTTATTTGGTGGTATCCACTTCGCAAGTCAATTTTAGAGAAGACTATAGAACCACATAATTCATCAAGCATGTCTTCTAACCTAGGAATAGAATGATGATGTCTAATGGTGATATCACCAAGAACCATCTTTCCTTGGGACCAAAAAAATAGGAACGGCACAAGGACAAAGGCTTTCACGTACATACCCGCGGTCCAAAAGGTGTTGGACTTGTCGCTGAATTTCCTTAGTCTCCTCGGGGTTGGTTTTGTCAGCGGCGCGATGTGGAAAAACATCACGATACTCCTGCAACAAATTAGCAACAGGAGTAGACAAAGAAGAAGCAAGATCCTCAAGTGAAAACAACAGTCCTTGCATACCAAAGCATAAAATAAAGCATTTTCATCATAAATTTCAGCAAGTCACATTTTGTTGCAAGCATTACAGGACTTTTCAATTTTATTGCTTGTTGATTTTCAGGGGTAGGAGGATGTTCTTTCTTCTCATTAGCAATTCTATCCCTATCAGCTTGTACAATTTCAGCAAGGGTCAAAGCAGTAAAGTAATTTTTTTTCTTTACGTACGAAGGTATATTTATTACTTTTACATAGTGGATAGCATCATTATCATGCTCCTATAGGCGACCTAATAATCAATGAACAAGCTTGCATAGGTACAACATTACAACTCACGGAATCAACATAGGTGCCAATAGAGAAAGGGACTCGACAAGTTTTCGTTATCTTTCCTTTATCAGAGTCGTTTATCCACTGTATATGGTACAGATGTGCATGTGGCCGTGTGGGCAAGTCAAGCTTAGTGATCAAATCAATACTCACTAAGTTGTTGCAGCTTTCACCATCAATGATCACACGTGCACGCCGGTTCTTGATCACAAAGTAAATCTAAAATAGATTATGGCGCTGAATCTTATCAAGGTGTACCTGTGCGGAGAGCGCTCGTTGGACAATGATGGTCCTGTATACCGAAGTATCATCACCACCAAATACTTGGCCATCATCATCATCGTCAGAAATCTTATCATCGGATTCTTCATCCTAAACATCTGAAGTGCTTATATATCCTCCATCTTCAGTAGCAACGTATGCCCGCTGACTTGGGCAATCTCACTGCATATGACCCATGCCATGGCATCTATGGCACTTGATGTTGGAGGAACGTCCTATGGAGGTACTGAAGGATGTACTCTTGTTGGGTACCTTCAAAGAAGGCCTACTCGAGTCTGAAGATTGCACCGAAGGGTTTGGTTTCGGTGGTGTTGCAGTGTTGGAGGTGGTGGGAGGCCTCTGCTCGACGGTGTTGGCGTACGTGTGGTCGACAAAGAAGGAAATGTCGACCGTGGAATGTATGTATGGCTGCTGTTTTGGAGTTGCTTTCCCTGCCATTCCTTTTCTGCAAGCACAACAAGATGGAACAACTGCTCGAGAGAATCATAGTCTTTATAATCAATTATGTCCAGAATTTCACGACGCAACCCAGCATAAAAATGACAGATAGTATCCTCAAAGTCCTCTTCTATCCCACAACGCGTCATTACCCTTTTGTAACTCAACAAGATATTCTTGAACAGATTTATCATGTTGTTCTAAGCGTTGCAATTATTTACGCAAATCTCTTTGGTAGGAAGGAGGGACAAAACAGGTACGCATAGCAGCTTTCAATCTATCCCAACTATTAGATTGCAAATGTGCTTTGCAAAGATCAGTCCACCATAATAAAGCAAAATCTCGAAACTCTCTAGTAGTTTGTCTAACTCAATGTTGTTCAGGAACTAAGTACGATATAAATTTTTGCTCTACAACCATCTCCCAATCAAGATAAGCGTCAGCATCATAATTACCAGAAAAGGGTGGGATGGTAAACTTAATCTTAGCGAAAGGTTCGTAAGGAGCACAATGTTTATTACCTCTCATACCTTGGTGGTTAGGGCGTTGACGATCGCGCATTTTGTTTTGTTGTTCTATCATTGTCAACGTCATTCTCAGAATAGTTCTTGGCATTAATTTTATTTTCCTCTTCTCTCTGTTGTGGTTGACATGTCTCAAAGTTGGTCATACGAGTTGAGAGACGCTGTAATTCCTGGTTCATTGTCTAGAATTGCTCGGTCATCCTCTGTTAGAGCTTAACAAGAGTGTCAGCAAGTTGATTTTGACTGACAATATAAGCAAAGTCATTTGGGGAGTTGACCGCATCAAAAGATTCACTCTTATCACCTGCAGACTTACCCTTTCCTGCCATGGTTAGAAGGTAACAAACAAACAAAGCAAGATATTATCCCTACACTACGGTGGTGCGGATTCTGTGGTGGCAGATCTGCAAAGAAAATGACTTACCAAGTTCTTACACAGTTCTTACCAATGCAAGGTAAAGGATGGTACAACTGGTGGCAGTAGAGACTAGGGAATCATAATGCTACAATTGCGGGGTCAAACGCAGTTCTGATCCGAGGTGGATATGTGGAGCTTGGAGGGCCAAAATAATGGTTAGTGTAATACAGTTTTATAGCAGATAGTAATGCTGAATAAGTGTTTCAAGTATGTAATTATAGTTGCTGGTCTAATCTTATGAAAAATCTAGATGCGAACAACGATAAGAATGCAGAAAGATCAACAACAGACGCGGCTAGCTATCAGCACGGTATAGCACAAGACAGTGATATCACCTTGATGATGTCCTATTTTTTTATTTTGAATTTTCACTATTTTTTAATTTTTAGAGGCACAAAAATAGGGACACAAAGAAGTTTTAGACCGATCCAATGGGGGATGTATTCTGTGCAAAATCACAAAGATGTCTGAAATTGCACCAAAAATCTTGTAAATTCACAAAGGTCCACTTCCAGGGGAATATGGCCCTGAAATTTTTTTGAACCCTGATGAAGTTGGGGAGAGCCAAATGCATCTTTTTGCTCTGAGAATTTGAATAAAAAATTCGCCCAATTTTGAGTTCGTATGAGAAAGTTATGCCCATTTTACCGAAGGGTGCCTATGACACATTTGGAAGGTGCGAAAACGCAATGGGGAGGAAATCGGTTGATGATTTTGTGGATGATTGAGCAGCGAAAGATTATGGAGAGCTAGATCTATGAAGGGTGGATCTGTTTGTGCGCGAAATATGGGGTGGGTGGGTGGGATAAACTTTTGATGCAAAGGAAACAAATAACAGATGTAAAGACGGTAATAGATCTGAATGATGCAAAACGATGAACAATGAAGGCAAAAAACTGGATGCAAAAAAAGGATTTTGAATCCAAGAACTAAAACACAAACTAGGGACACAAACTCAGCACTACGGACTGTAAAATAAAATTATACAAAGGCTAAACACGGCTTGGACAAGAGAACACCTAACGATCTAATATTTTTTTGTTGCGGTTTTTCTGTGGACTATAGGATAAATGCAAATTAAACAAGGATAGATGTGAACCTGATGGTATACCGAAGCTTTGATTACTACTTGATGTGTACCTGGTTCTCGATCTTTCGTCAGGTCGTGATAGCTCTCGATTTGGTGGAGATGCGACACACAATCGATCCGACCTTAAATCAACACGATTCGAACCCCGCAATCGCAGCACTACTTCTCCTCTGATAATCAAACGTGCGCACACGATTGACCTCACCAAGAAGGTTAATCTTAGCCTGCGAATCGAAGAACAAAAGCAAGAACAAATAAGAATGCAACTTAATTGCGAAATCTAAATTCAATCACGAAGTTGAGAAAACCAACAACCCGTCAAATGGTGAAACTGTTTTGAAACAGATGAAAACTAATCAAAACCTATCTCTAATCATGGCAGCTAATGATTATATAGATTTTAGGGCGACCTTAGGGGCAAACTCTAATACTAATGGGTCTAGAAAGGATACACTACCCAAAGGCCAAAAGATAGCGTCGCAGCACCTGGTGCAGTTTCTGGATGTCATTGTTTTAATGATACCCACTGATTCTGGCTGAATTTGGAGATGGGACTAGTGCCATTGCAAAGGTTATCTTGTTAGCTTTCCAACCATATCTAGAACGTCTAAAACAGATCCAGTATGCGACCTGGGTGTCCATTTTAGTGTGGACTGCTCCTGGAACCTAGGGGCAACTCGACTCCGAGTTGGATTGAATCTCCTCCGGGGTTCAATGTGCCTTGCTGGTCTTTAGCATCTGCAAGTCCTTTTTCATGCTTCCCTTGACACTCTTCAAGGTTTCTAATCATGATAAAGTCATTAGGTAGCAATCTATTCTCAAAGCAAGGAAGACATGTGTTTAGAAACGAGCTCACCTCTAAATTCAATTATTGTGTACGAGCTCTTGTGATTGGACCATCTATAGTAGGTAGAGAAGCATTGTGTGTATCCAATTATGTGATGTCCTCATCACGTTGGTGTCCCATACTCTGACGAAGATGCCCCGGAACATGCGGTGCACATTCGCCCACACGTCCTGAAGAGCACCAACCACGTCTGCAAGGCGATATGAAAATAAGCAACCAACCGTACAACGAATCTTCAAACACGATTCACAGAGACACTTACCGTCGCTCTCCTTGATGGTGGTGTTGGTGGCGGCTTGCGCGTCCTCCACCACCTGCTGCGCGCGGGCCAGAGCCTCGTCGGAGGAGAGGCATATGGCGCTGAGCTCTGCGGTGAGCTTCTTCACCTCGTTATTCAAGACGACGAGCTGCGCCTCGACGCCAGTACACCGCCCTGTCGCCTCCTTCGCCTTCACCTCCGCCCGCTCGTCCCACTGGTTGAGCTCTGCACAAGACAAAGCTTCATCTTTCATATTTAAGGAAGAGCAAGGTCGAGAGCAGGAGCGGGAGCGTAGCACTTACGGACAGCGTCAAACCGCAGCTGCGCAAGCTCAGAGCCATACTTATTCTTCTCCTCTCGGGCTATCTGAGCCTCTGCTCGAGCGGCCCGAGCGACTTGCCAAGCCGTCGTGGCCTCGTCCTGCGCTACCTTGAGCTCACGACGGAGCCAGTGGGCGTCCTCTGTTAACCCCTCTCGGCCGGTCTGAGCCCGGTGCAACGCCTCACAGAGGGTCTCCACCTCAGCACGTAGCAATGGGTCAGTTAGAGCCTGACCCACCGTATGGAGCATAACCCTCTGCAAAAGTACAACCTCAGTATCGCGAACAAAAGGTCAGTTACCGTAAAATTTCAAGTTACCACTAACTTACCTGTGATTCTTGCACGGCCGAGTCTCGGTAGATGTTCTGAGCCACGGCCAGGCAGTTGAGGTTGTCTGCCAGGCTATCGCCAACCTGGATGATGATGTCAAAGACATCCCTCACCACGCTGTCGTAGTGACGCGTGGCTCGCACCGATGCTTCACCCGACGGGGCGTCCGACACCACCCGACGTTTCGAGGACAAAGCCTTGAAACCACCAACTCCAGGCACCATGACAGTTGTAGTCGCAGCGGTCGGCACCACGACCTCCTCGCCGACCGTCGTCGCCGGCCTAGTGAACGTGGCGGCCGGGGGGGCACTTGGTCGCCTCCGCCGGCCGCTGTGGCAGCCTCCACGGCTACCATCTCAACATCCCCTTCAGCCCCTGTGGCCGAGGAGGACGGAACTGCCGCTCCCTCTTAGTCTCTTCCTGGCCCTCGGCATTAGTGCCTGAGGGGGGAGGCTGCAGATCTTTTGCAGTTGCCGCCGCACCCTGATCCTCGGTATGGGCCAGAGGGGGCTGCGCTTCTTCGTCGTCCATCGGTGCGCTGGCCGATGGGTCTTCCCGCTGAGGACTTGGACATGGTGAGGCAATTGGAGCACCCTTCACCGCCGTTGCCACGGTGTCCGGCCCCTCTTCGTCGGCTTGCGGCGCAAGACGCGCCATGGCCAGAGCAGATGTAGTCATCCTACAAAAAACAAAGTAAGCCCACTATATGGTTAACGCATACAATGGAAGAGAATGCAAGTGCAGGGACTTACGCCTTCATCCGGCGAATCGAGATGGTCCTGGTCATCTTCGGTGGAGACTGCGCGGGCTTCGGGCCCCAAGTCTTTGCCGCCGCCGCCACCTTGTCGGACGGCAGCACCGGATGGACGGCCAACGGGGCGATGGGAATGATGGTCTACCCCCCGAGCTTGAGCCTCTTCAGGGGGGACCGATGAGTCCGTCCCTAAGTCCTCCAGTATGTCGTCCAGGTCCTTTGACGACGACACTGCGACGGGATCATCTCTTGCCACTTGCACGGCCAAGGCTGCCACCTCATCCCTTGACGGCTGGGGGGCCGACGCGAGGACCTGCGAGACGACCCCTCCCGATTTCGATCGACCGGAGGACCGCCAGCATGATCGCTTCTTGGAGGTGCCATCGCTGACACCCCTTGACGGCTGCGAAGTTGTAGTTGTCACCGATGATGATCTCGTCCCTTGGGTCGGATCTGGCACCGGCCAGACGGCAGCCGACGCCCGACCCGCTGCTTGGGACGTTGGCACCGAAGAAGAAAGGGTGCGCGAAGGAGCCACCGCCGGAGTGCGTGACGAAGACCCACCCGCCTGAGTCGATACAGGTAAAAGGGTTTACCGACGAATACTATCATCACGAAGTAACGAACGTTGCAGGAAAGAGTCAACTTACCGTACGCGCGGATCGAGGCTCGAGCCCCCTCGTAAGGGCCACCTCCTCGTACCCTTCAAACATGCAGGCCAAACGGCCCGTGATGTCTTCGTCCGAGAGCTCCTACCCGACCACCAGGCGTAATGTGTCTTCAGCGCCGGTGTACTCGAGCATCTGGTGCCGGCGCTTTTGGAGCGGGAGCACTCGGTGGCCGAGGAAGACCACGGCCACCTTGACGGCTGACAGTCCGGCCTCTCGAAGCTCTCGGATCCGCGTGAGGAGTGGACCCAAAGCCAGCACCTCCTCGTCCGACGGGGAGGTGGTCCACGAGTCGAAGGTCGCAGCGGACCCATCGAAGTACACCGGGACGCGAGGGACAGGGTTGGTGGCGTAGAACCACTCGTCATCCCAGCCCTTCAACAACTTCTTCAGGGGGACCTCGAGGTACTCCCCCGCACGCGTGTTCTGGAGGCAGATGCTAGCGCAAGGAAGACGAAGACAAATGGCAAGGGTGGTTTTCGAAACCCAGCCTGTCGCCTTTTATAGCTGAGGGAGACAGATGGTTCCGCCTCCTCGATCCCGAGACACGACCCCTCGAAGCAACGGGGATTAAATCCCACGTCATGATGGGTACCCAAACCGTCGTGCACTCGCGGCTTTTGTACCCCACCAACCGACGGGTGGGCCCGACGCAAAACACTCGTTACGTTCGCCAGTAAAAGTAACATCAGCACGCCCACGCACGCCTGCTGGGTACAGTGACCGTCAGGCCTGTGGCAGACGGATGCAACGCCTGCGTACGGACCGCTACGATTCAACTTTCGATAGCCGTTCGCTTCTCTACACGTGGCCCCCCATCGGGGTGCCTGACGGGTCGACCAACGAGCTGCACACCTACAACTTTAGTTACCCACTCACTGACGGGTGGGCCAGAGGCAAACTCTCGTTGCCTCCGTCAGCGTAAATGATGATAATCCAACCGCCCACGCCTGCCAGGCGCGGTAATTGCCTGGCTAGCGCCAGGCGGACAAGACGCACAAGCGCGAGTTACTGCGCGGGACGACAGTTCGAATTTTGAAATCCAATAGCCGTCCTCCACGTGGACACAACGGGACCAAACCCGTATCGATAGGCAGTCATGCGTCTGCTAACGAGTCGTTCGGTCCGACCCCTACCCTGAGGCGCTGATCATGGAATATGGCCAATCCGTTTGGTCTAACCTAGGCGCAAGTGCTGATCACAAACATGCGACCGGTCTGACCGATCCGTTTTAGGCACTTAACACAAATCCGGCAAAGAGCGCAGCCGGTCCCGACTCTCGACGGTCGGAGAATTCAAGTCCCGCCTGACTGAAATGAATCACTCAGGAGCGAAGGGCACTCGAATCGATGAAACTCAATCAGATCCCTTCCGAACCTTCGGATCGCCCGAGGGCTAGGGGCTACGCCCTACAAGCGCGCTCGTGCGAGCCCGTACCATCGGCGACAACACAACGATGGATTAGATCTCTGAACCGACCCTTCAGATCACTCGAGGGCTCGGGGGCAACGCCCTACGGGTGCGTTCGCGCGCCCCTGTAGGATCAACTTCGGCGAACAACAATGACTCAGATTCCTCGACTGACCCTTCGGATTGCCAGGGGGCTCGGGGGCTACGCCCTACGGGCGCGCTCGTGCGCAACCATAGGATCAACTTGAAGAAACTACAACGAAGCAACTACAACGACGTATTAGACCCCCCAGCCGACCCTTCGGCTCGCCCGGAGGCTCGGGGCCTACGCCCTACGGGCGCGCTCGCGCGCCTTCGTAGGATCAACTTCGGCGAACAACAATGACTTAGATCCCCCGACTGACTCTTCGGATCGCCCGGGGGCTCGGAGGCTACGCCCTATAGGGGCACTCGAGCGCTCCCGTAGGATCAACTTGAAGAAACTACAACGAAGCAACTACAACGACGTATCAGACCCTCTAGCCGACCCTTCGGCTCGCCCGAGAGCTCGAGGGCTACGCCCTACGGGCACGCTCACAGGTCCCTGTAGGACCGATTATCGAAGATCGACTTCACGGATCAGCCTCGCACTGCCTCAACAAGATGGCAAACGATGAAGGGCTCGGGGGCTACTATCTACGGCCCGAGATTACTCGACAGCGTAAGCTACGATCTACGGCCATCAGCGACGACCGGCCCACGCTCTTCGTGGCACCAGTATATAGTTAGCGTGCGTTATAACCGAACACAAACTTTGAAACAGAAATTGATTTCCTCCCTCCCTTGCCGTTCTTCCTCGCTTCCTCTTCTTCCTCCTCGAGAGATCGCTTAGTGGTCTCGGGTCTTCGAACGGGACACTACATGGACGCGCCCGTCCTCAACTCCGTGGCCAAGCTTCAGCGCCGCGAGATAGGGGGCCGCCAGCTCGCCTCGCGCGGCGGGGGTTCCCCGTCGACCTTACCCGAGCGCTTTCGGCACGTGCAGTTCCAGATCCGTTCCATCTCTCTTCTTATTCGGTTTTCAGGAGTCCTCTAGGTTTTTCTTTATTTCGTGTTTTGGCGGCGAGTGCCACCGTCCTGGTAGTGGTGGCGTTGTCTGAGCCTGCGGCACGGGAGATAGGCGTCTCGCCGGCGTAGGTGGATCTCAGGGCGAAGTTACTCGTAGCTACTGTGGCACTCTGTCCTTGTATGCTCCATTTGTGCCAACTGCCAAGCGCACTGGATATTCGTTCACGAGGGGAAAGTTTCAAGTTCCATCTTGCGCGTTCTTGAATTGTTACTGTTCTTGCGAAAGGCGCATCTTTCGGCCTCCTCGGGGGTTTTCTTGTGCGCCTAGGTTTGAAATTGTGGAGTTGGGCCTAAGCACCAAAGATCTGGCATGCGGTTCCTACCATTTCTTTATGAGTCAATTAGATCAATACCATTGCAAAAAGGTTGGAGTTGAAAAATACTACCTCAAAAATTTGGAGCTGCTAGATACCATCAGAGACTTGTTTGAGTTGGAAATTACAATTGCCGTGATGTTTTCCATCTAAATAACCATTGCCGTGATGTTTTCCATCCAAATAGGGCCCAAATTAATTGAGAGCAATTGGAATTTTTTAACAGTTAATTTTCAAAAATTCAAAAATGTTTCTAAAATTTACTAAAGTTGTTCCGTAAATTCCTAAAGTTTACCAAAATTGCTTTGTTAGTTTCATCTTATCGAGCTCTTCGTGTGGGTGTTCTGAGTTATTCCTAAAGTTTATTAAACTTGTTTCATTAGTTCCTAAATTTTCTTAACTTATTCCTTTAGTTACCAAAATTTACTAAAGTTATTCCACAATTCCCAAATTTTCCCAAAGGTGTTCCATTTGGTTCGTCACATCGAGCTTTTCATGTAGATGGCTTCCGATATTTCCAAAGTTTTTAAAGTTGTTCTGTTAATTCTTAAAATTTCCTAAATTTGCTCCGTTATTTTCTAAAATTTCTTGTTCGCTATGTTTAAAAAGTTTCCCAAAGTTGTTCCATTAAATTCGTCTCGTCCAGCTCTTCATATAGGTACCCTCCGAGTTATTCCTAAGTTTTTTAAAATTATTCTGTTAATTTCCAAAGTTTGGCAAATGATATTCTAAAATTGTTCCCGCTACATTCACGTGAGTTGGACTCTGTTGGACGGAAAACATTACGGAATAGTAATTTCCAGTTTAAAGAAGCATCCGATGGTATCTGGCAGCTCCAAATTTTTGCAATGGTCTTTTTCAACTCCGGCCATTTTACAATGGTACTGATCTAATTGACTCTTTCTTTATTTGGCTCACCATTGCTAGCTTCGGGGCTGTTTTATGCTGTGCCTTAGACTATTGAGAAGAGATGGCTACTGTTTGGGTATTGGGACACATTCTGGATTGTGCTTTACGTAGTTCGATCAGAGTTACTTCATCATGGTTTTGTCATTTCAAGTAGAGGAGCTTGGCGTGAAGTGAAAATATGTGTCAATATGACTTGATGGGCATTGCCAAACTGTTTTCTCCTAACCTTAACCCATGTTATAATTTTTTTGTACTTTCAGGTATGATTGGGTAAATACCCTTTCCTGAGTTCGTTGGGTTTCTTGTACTAGTTTTTCCATTAAAGATATCATTGTTGAACTTGAGTCTTGAGGTCTCATGTAGGATTGGATCTTGATGTGATAGTTTTTTACTTTTTTACCAGTCTAATCAATTACCATCGTGCCTTAATTTTAGGCAGAGGTCTGATGTAGCAAGCTTCTAAATTCTAATGGACCAGTTCAACTAATCTTTAAAACAAAACTTTAGTCCTGTTCCTCAGCACTGTTTTGTTGTGTCTTTTTCTTATTTGTAATGGTAAAAATACCTCACTGCTGGGTCCTGATTTTTGTTTCTATTCTTGCTCAAATAGCGGCTTAGTGAAAATGGGTGTCATTTTTGCTGATTATACTGGAACCTTAAAATGTGGCTTTACACAACATTTTGGAGCAGTGCATTTAGTGTGTAGAATTATTGAGCTTGCGTTAATGGATTCTGTTCCTTTTTCGTGCAACCTATTTCATTATTATTGTAATAATTGATGTTATAATTCTCTGCCAACTGCAGGAGGAGTTTGATATGTATGATGAGAATGCTCATCTTTTTGTGGCGCTACAATTTGTCAACACGAGATCCAAAATCATTGAGATTGTTGCAGCAAAGGATATCATATTTGTTCTTGCTCACTCAGGGCTTTCTGCTGCTTTCAACCGAGGTTGGTTTTCTGGTGATGAGACCTGTAGTATCAATATCTGAAAAAATATGGGTTTCATCTGACTTCTGGCTTTTTATGTTTGTTGCAGTAACAAACAAGCACATAGCTTTTTTGAATTTAACCCCTGATGAAGTGATTCATAGCTTATTCTACAACAAGAACAATGATTCACTTATTACTGTGTCAGCTTATGCATCTGACGATGTCACGACACTTAATTGCAGAACAACCCTGATTGAGTAAGTAAATGCACCACATATGTTTTTCTTAAATTTCTATAGGATATAGTTTACTTCTTCCATCTATCTATGAGGTATTCAATTTCTTTTCATTTGGTGCTTATTGAACAATGCAACTTACCACTGTTCTTGGCTTCAACTAATATACATTTATTATATTTAATTGCTTTTCAGGCATATAAGAATGAATCAGCTAGATGCCGGATTTCCTGTTTTTGAAACTGAATCTTTGAAGTCGTCTGGATTTGTGGAGTTTGACGATGTAAATGGAAAAGTACTGACATACGCAGCACAGGATGGGTATGCTTGCTTAAATGGCCCATTATACCTAAGTGTTTTTTGATAAAAACATTGATGTTATGGACATCCTTTTTTTCTGCAGTATCTATAAGATATTTGACTTGAAGAACTATTCCTTTCTCTATTCAATACCAGATGAAAATGTTTGGGAGACAAAGATCAGGTTTATCTCTTTTTGTTTGTTTTTCTCTACCAATATTTTATCAGCCCATATGTTGACTTCTCAAATTTCTCTTTAAGTCCAGGATTCTTGCTCTTGATATATGATAGAAGACCGGGTCATGTTCTATTGAAGATATTATCAATTGAAGACGGAAAGACACTGAAATCTTTTAGGCACTTGTTGCATCGCAATACGAATATTGATTTCATTGAGCAATTTAATGAGAAGCTCCTTGTCAAGCAAGAGGATGAGAACATCCAGATACTTGATGTATGACATAGTTGATGAGCAACATATTTTTTGAGCTATGACTCTTCTGTTTGATGGCCAAACAATTTGTCTTTGTGAAGGTCCGGAGTCCTGATATTATTTAAGTCAGTCAATCCAAGTTTCTGACCCATTCAGCATTCTTTTTTCTCTACAAAAACAATCTCTTCTTGACATTCCGAGACAGAACAGTTTCTGTATGGAACTTGAGAGGAGAGCTTGTGACTTCATTTGAAGATCATTTGTTGTGGCATGAGGATTATAGCACAAACATTATTCACATTACTGTTGACCAGGATCTAATAATCTCATACTGCAAATCTGAGGCCGTGTCCGAGGATGGCACAGGTATTGGTCATAACCTTAATTTCATTAAACATTCTTTTGGTCATAACCTTAATTTCATTAAACATTCTTTTGGTCATAACCTTAATTTCATTAAACATTCTTTTGTAACAATCATATAGATGGATCTTCTCTCTCTCAAATGGGGCTTACCAATACATTCACAAGTAATCAGACACATATGCTGGATGGCTCAACATTAATGACTCAGAACACAAACATGTACTCCGTATGCAGTATTAACCATAACATGAAGCGTACTGTAGAATACCTTTTATTTTCTGAAAAAGTATTTATGGTTGATTATTTTGACATAAATGTGATCTGCAGTGACTCCAATTCGTTCCATCAACATGAGTGAGATCATGATTGGAAAGTGCGTCTCCAAGGTTGCTGCCAATGATCCTGCCCTTGGTATTGCCCCTCGCAGGGCTGGCTGCACAGTTTCAGAAGCACTAGAGGACGTCACAGCGCTGTTCTACGATGAGGACAGGAACGAAATATACACTGGCAACGAACATGGAATGGTGCATGTGTGGTCTAACTACATAGTAACGTGTATATAGGTGTCAGCATTTTGTTTGGCTCAGACATTGGATCAACTTTACTGCATTGTGTATCATCCCTGGCTCGGGGCTTCCCTAGCTTCTGCATTTGGCAATAGAATGAATATCTCCTAGTGCAGTTGTCAGAATGCAGCCTATGGGGAACACATAGATTGCTCTTTCAGTCCAGCAGCCCCAACAAAAACTAGGCTGAGTACTGAGTTTACTGCTCTCTTATTGTATTGGTTGAAACATGAAATTCCTGATGGGATGATGGCCTAGTTCTTGTAATTAGCTAGAAATTAAATAGCATGCCTATTATGTGCTGAATGATAATTTGCTTGACAAAAGTGCATAAACATAATAGGGATGCCCATTCTTGAGGATGGCGCCGCCGCCAAGACTCTATTCAACGGCGGCTGGAGTGACCTGTCATTTTCCAGAGGGGGCAGGGATTGGAACGTCGAGGGCGGGGATGGCCGCGACTTGGATGGAGTGAGCCACGACTATGCGTTCGATCCTCCAACCCTACACGTGGCAGCAAACGCAATCAGGTCCGCAGTGGCAGCATGGAATTTTTTTTGTTTAAGGAGCTGTTGGAGGAGATTTTTTACATTATTTTTTTTATAATTTGATTTAGAGAGAACTAATGAGAAGCTTTTAAAGATCTTTTAGTGGCGAACCCAGCAACAAAATCTTGGTATGGCCAAGTTACAATACCAATTTAATCCGACTAAAAAAGTGAATGAAACAAAGGCTGGAACAACAAAATAGATGAAGAAACAAGATATACCCCTGATATGATGAATAAATGATAGCTTTTGAATCATATACTCCCTCCGTTCCAAAATATAAGCATCAAAATTTATCACTTTGACCACTAATATAGTATAATTACTAATACTTTATCGTATAAAAATTATATTTTTTGGATTCGTCATGAAATAAGATTTCATAAGAAACTATGTAATTTTTTAGATATTATTAGTAAAAGTTAAAAGAATTTGACTTGATCCAAACCTAAAAATTCTTATATTTTACAACGGAGGTAGTAATCAACATATATGGAAGGAAACTAATAAACTTGTCAATTCAATATATAAATCAGTTAGCGATAATAACTAAAAAATATTAAGAAATTGTAAAATTTCAGGGAATGTATTACCTTAACTAAAACATAGGGACGTGTTGGTTAGAGCGATTTGAGATTTTGGGGAGAGTTGGCCGAGAAAGAAGGGGAGCAATTGGGGATTGATCTTTTTTTCTATCACTGATAGCCTCCATTGGTTAATGGACTATTGGAGTGGCATGTGGGCTAAAACTAAAAAGGTCCAGCAAAACATAAAAGCCCCAGTGACCATGTGAGCCCATGTCCCATCGGCCCTTCAACTAGATGAACTATTGTTCCTTCTCTGGCTCCTCTGAAAAACAGCCACGGCAATGAAAAAACTCAAAATTTCAGCGATTTGCAAGGCAAAGGGACTGAGGAGAGGAGGGTAGAGGGTACTCGGCGCTGGAGTAAGGTATGGCGGCCACACACTACTTAAAAAAAAAATCTCTGCAGGCGGTGGTTCTAAACTGGTCTATGCAAATAATTTTCGATTCCGCTATCATTAGTGATCATGTAGAAATGAATTTGTACATATATTTGTATCAATCACCTGCACTAAATTCCTTTGTGCAGGCGGATTTCATAAAGCAACCGCCTGCATTAAGGAGCTTAGTGCAAGCGGTCCTTTAAGAGAGCTGCTTGCATTAAAGTGCTTGGTGCGGGCGGTTGTTTAAATAGGCCACCTGCATTAAGAAACTTAGTGTAGATGTTTTGTTACGAAGTATGTTTGCATAATATTTACGAAATTTAAGTGGCCTACAGGGTGGTCCGTCTACAAAAACTATTTTTTATTTTTATTTAATACATATATATACAAATGAGTTTTCAAAAGGACATTGGATTCAATATTCCAGCAAATAATGTAACAGACGATTCAAACTCTTAACAAACTAGTATATATTACAAACCAAATATTTACAAGTCATATTACATATCATCCAACCAAATCAGATTACATCTATATAAGTTTAACCTTGTTATATAAAGACAGATGAGGGTATCAATGTATTCCTTTTCAAAAATACACCATCCTGGTGACAAATATCTTGGCGGATGAAATAGCACATATCACTTCGGATGGATTCAACTCCTGTGTGCTCCATATCTCTTAACCAAGGCCATTCTTCATCGACTTTGGGTTCCTGTAAATGGAGATGATAGACAATTAGTAAAACAACGATAACAATTAGTCTAAGTATACATAACAAGTTGATATCTATATACTTACATCCTCATGGTCCACTTTATAATGTCCAGTGACCCGGTACTCGCAAACATAATAACCACAGAGGACAGTGCCGGGAGGTTGCTTATGACACTTCAAACAAAAAACAAAGTAAATTAGTTGAAAACTCTTGACAATTACTGTTACACATGAAAACAAGATGTTTTGTTACCGAAAAGTCATAGCACAGAGTTAGCACTTGAACATGTGGCATCAAATCGATACTGTGATGCACATCCAAGTCCTTCCAGTAGGATAGATACTTAAAAAAATTGATTGTTTCTTGTATGGTGTTCTGTCTGCTGATGTGGTTTTCTTTCGCTTTATCCCCCTGATTGTTCCCTTGCCAAATACAACAGTTATGATCTTTGCCAGTTCAAAGATAAGTTTTACACTGAATGGTGTCGAAGCAGTATCTTTTTCAATGGTCTTGTTAAAATGTCTCTGTATCTTGCGATATTTGTGATGTTTCATTAAAAACCTTTATTGTCTCAATAACACTAACTTTCTAGATGATGGAAGATATACATATGCAGTTCCATCCACACATACTACACATCATTGCTTCTCTTTTGTTTGTCCATATATCATAAAGAGGCCTGGGTAATCATGGATGGTAACAAATATAATAGCTCGTAGCGTGAAAGACTCTCATTGAAACTCATACCACATGCGAACGCCTTCATTCGATAGCTTTGCCATATCCTCCATCAAAGGTTTCAGGAACACATCAATATCGATGCTGGTTTGATTTGGACCTCAGATAAGAACGGTGTAAAGATCAAGGACACCGAGAAGGGGGTTGAATCCATGGACTTATAGCACTAATTTCGCAATGTATTTAAACTATAAGACTCGATCGCAACGGAAGTAAACCTATGCAAGTCTAGTAGGCCAAGAACCCTAACAATGCAAGTGGAAAGATAGTAACAACAAGAAAGCACTAGCCCGATAGCCATCAAGGGGAATCAAAGAACAACTTATCACACTACTCAATGGTAAGTAAATGCGGTAAGTAAATAGAGTGAGATAGAGAATGCCCAGTGATTTTTTCCTGAGGTCTCGAAAGGTAGGCGCTTTCCTCTAATCCTCATTGAACTACTTCCGTCGAAGTCTTGATTCCTCCCATCGTTCTCGAAACGATGCTCACAATGGTACGCTTCACTCCCAGAGTGAAGTCACCGGCGGCCCGGCTGTCGCAGACAATACCCAAGCGCTAGAGCAAGCTTTCAAGGCTCGAGCACTCCCTTTTGGTGTCCCATTTGAGCGGGGGAGCCGAAACCGCGTACAAACTTGACGATGTCTTCTACAATCTTCTCAAAAGCTCGATCACTGACTCCTAGCTGATCTAGGCTGCACATGTCAAGAGTAATAGGCAAAGATCACTCCTCTCAAGCCCTACAAGCTCTAGAAGTGTATGAATGCTCTCTATCACTCTCCTACTAGCACCAAAGATATCCAATCTTGCAATGTGCTCTCTTGGTGGTGTCTCTTGGCCTCTTACAAGTTTCCTCTAGCTTCTCAGACCGCAGACACACTAGAAAATGTCCCCCTCCACGGTTTAAATAGGCTTCAAGCTCAAAAACAATAGTTGGGACATGATGTCATAAAGCTGGCTGCTTTATGCAATCATCGGACTATCCGGTGACTGGACCACCGGACTGTTGGGTGACCCTTCCTCCTCCTAGGCCAGAGAAACACCCTCTCTAGAATCCATTTCATAGGACACCTGATTGTCTGTTGCATACCTTCACCGAACTGTTTGGTGACTTTCACTTTTGAATTCCCAGAGACATCCTCTCTGAACTTCAGCTTCGACCTCACAGGACTGTTCGGTGACTGCCACACCGAACTGTCCAGTGTCTTCTCTGCAGCAACTCCAGAGAGCACCTCTCTCTGGACACCGAAGTCCTGGTTCATCGGACTGTCCGGTGACTGCTTCTTCAACTGAACTTGATCTTCAGTCTTCAACTTCGTTTCCTCTGCCATCTTTAGTGTTTTTTGAGGATCTAAGGAGTATTCACACTCTCTTACACTTGTATGACAGGAGACAAATGACCTTACCCTCCTTAATAGTACCGGCGTTCTTATGGACTCTCTCTCTAGTCTTTAGCCTTGGTCCTTCGACGCCCGAAAACTCCTCTTCTAGGGTTCGTCCTTGTCATCCATCGAGGAAGCCTATCTTGTTGATGTAGAATTAGCGAAGTGGTACTTACAATCACAGCCGTTACCTATGGTGTTCATTCAATCACCAAAATCAATTCATACCTTTTAGGGGACTTCAAAGGTCATGAAGCTGACAATCTCTCCCTTTTTGGTGATTGATGACAACCATAGTACTTACAAACAGACTCAAACAAGATGAAAGAAGATAGAGAATAAAACGCATCTCGAAAGAACACTTACCCCCTTACCTTGATGACTCAAAAATTTTGCAAGAGTTTCTCTCCTTTGTCATGGGTTGGAAACGTCGCTCTCCCCCTGTTTGGTAGCTCTCTCCCCCTTTGTCAATCATCAAAAAGATGGCACCGAGGAAGCAAATAGAGAGGGAGAATGCTGGATTGACAAAGAATAGTGCACGATAAAGTATAGATCGAGAGCGCACATACACGAAGGAACCTACAAAACAATCACAACACTCAGAGCCATACAAATGAATCCACAGGGTTTGTCCAAAAACCAAGTGTATCCAATGAACTAAATGAGTCGAAAGGAAAAACAAGCTCATCAAAATGTCACAAAAAAAGCCAAGAAATCCGCCAAACAAGAATCTAGAGCCTTACCTACCCTTCCACGGCCTCCCCCTAGACAGCTAGCCCTCAAAGCGATACACCTCATATCTCTCACCCAAACTCCTATAGAAGATCTAATCCTGCGCGGCTAAAGAGCTGGGTGCAGAGACAGTCGGTGACTGCTCCTCTGCTGCTGGCTGAGCTGCTGTTGCTGACTGATCCTCTTCTGGCTGCTCAACATTATCAAATGCGCTCAAGCCTGAAGAAGACGTCGGGGAAGACTCCTTGCCATCAACTGAAGCTGGCTGATTGGCGCTGGCAAGGGACTGAGCTGCCTCCTCTGCTGAGTATCTTCCTTGACCAGGATAGCTGCATCTGAAACACTGGGCTGCTCGGCTGTGGTGGCTGCTGGCTCTATTTCTGAAGGCTCGGGCTGTGGCTCTGTCAAATTTGACTTAGCAGTGATAGTTTGAAAAGAAAGCAATCTCAGAGCAAGCGGAGAACTACCGACTGCTGTCCCTGACTCCAACGTCAGTACTGACACTCTCAGCTCTGCTGAAGCAAACAAGACTGACATGGAGTAGGAGAAAACTGGAGAGAACTGAGATGTGGTGCCTGGTACACTAACTTCTCTAGTAGTCGTAGCTGTGCTGGCTGCCTAAAATGTACGAACAGTGAAAGTGAGGCTGAGAGCAGTGTAGAGAAAGTGGATTGCTGCTGCTGGCTCTGGCTTTGCAACTCAGAAGTGAATGCTGGCACTGAAGAGTACTGAGACTGAGGTGCTGTAGGCTGGAGCTGTGAAGGCAGGGGACTCGGTAGCGTGTTTGTCAGAAATGTAGGAAGAGGTGGCATACCGATCCCCTAGAGATATGACGCAATAGCTCCAAAACCGGCAGACATATAACATATGGCCACTGGCATCTCCAACTGAGAGCGCTGCGACCTCTCATAGAATTTCCTGTCCTGCCGTCTCCTCTCCTTTGCAAGCTCTCTCTCCATCCGAAGCCACTGCTCAATCTGGAGGTGCTCCAGTCTAATCCTCTCCTTGAGCTCGGCCCTCTCTCTGTGTATCCGCTCATGCTGCTCCTCTCGGTACCTCCTCTGCTCTAGAATAGCGTCCAACCTAGGAACAAGTGCAGGGTCAAGTGTGGCATGAGGGGTCGGAGTCTCAGCCTGACCTGGAGCCTCAGTGCTTCCAGCTCTCGGCTGTGCTCCCTCTGGAGCCTCAGTCTCAACCTCCTTCGAGACTGTGATATCCTCTCCACCAGGAGTGCTCTGTGAAGCAGACACTCGAATAACCCTGGAGTCGGATGACTCTTCTGGACTGAAGGAGGTGGCAGTCTCTGGAAGTACTGCATACTCCTCCGCAGTCATCACCCCATCTCTCCTCAGCATCAGGCAAATATACGAGGCAAAAGGTAACTGTCGTGCCCTAAACCCCTCATAGATCGCATCCTCCGTCTGAGCTAACAATAGATCTGTCAAAACAAAGTCCTCGTGGCTCAGCAGAAAACACAACAACCATTGGTGTAGAATAATAACCCGCTCTCGATAGCCAGCCCGTCGTGCAATAGAGTTCTCTAGAATTCCTCTCAATACACACACCTCGTGTGTCAAGCGTAGAGGGTGCCTCGAGTAGTGCTTCCAATGAGGTGGTGGAAAGGCAACATTCATCCTGTCGTCACTCGGCTCCATCCCTCCAAAAAGGTCTAAACGGCGGTGCAAAGTCTGGATGGGTCAGTGCATGGATCTGAGTCTCTGAAGATATGAACTCAAGAGCAGTCAAGACATCGGTCCTCTCAAACCTATGTAGCTCCGCTCAGTACATAAACCAGAAATAAGAGCGGTCGGGGGAGATCCACAGTGAGGCATAGAACTCAAGAATAATCTCCTCACTATACCTCAGCTGCTGGGTGACCAAGTCTGACAGACCAGAAAGGTATGCAATATGGCTCTCCATGTCAACCCTAGCATCTCTGTTCAGTGCCTCTAAAGAACAGTGGCGGTGTGCTGCAAAAACTGAGCTCTTTCCCTTAGTGGCAAGCTGCATCCTATAGGCCTCAAAAATCCTCCGCTGGGGAACTATCCAAAACTGTTCTGCATCAGCGTGTCTGCTAGCAGGGACCCAAGATATGAAGTCCACTCTCCTCTTCGCCTTGATGGTCGGGCCCTTCAACTTCAATAGATCAACCTCAACCTCTGCTATTCTGCCCATGGCTCAGCGAGCTCTCTCGACTCTGGCAGTGCACACCTCACAGACCCCAGTCCTCTGATGAGGGCACCTCTATGTCCTCTGCTGTGAGCTCCTCTGGGCTGCCTCTCCCTCCGTGGTTCTCGACTGCCTGCTAGCAGGAGTTCTCCGCGACTGCACCTTTGCTACAAAAGGGTGGTCGCTACCCTCTTCGGGTTGACCTTCTCAACTCCCCCTGGCCTCTAATCCTCAAAGCTCCTGACCTCCTATGTGGAGGTACGTTCACGGCTGCCGCTGCAAGTGTACGGTTCCACTCGGGGTCACCTGTCCGCTGCTTCTTCTTCTTCTTCTTCTTCTCTGGCTCAATTGCCTTACACTTCCCCTTCTCCTCTAAAGACGGTCTCTGCCTGCCTATGCTGTCAACTGACTCTGAAAGATCAATTGCCCAACTGACTCAACAAGATAGGATTACGAGCTTGGCTCTTAACCCATCCAAGAACTTTTGGACTGCCACAGAAGCCTCTGAACTGTCACTATCCTCTGACCTGATTCACTGCCTAACAGTCATTGCACCACATAGAAATAAAATATAGGTTGTAAGCACAAAAGCTGAGTGACTTGAAATGAAGTCCTAGCGGTGAAATCAAGGACATATCACCAATCAAATAAAACAAATAAGCACAATGATGATATCGACAGACTAATGCCACAATTCATATAAAAGCAATGCATCAAAATTGTGACACTAGCGACAGGAGACTCAATGCCATACTAAAATATGCAAGAGATAACCTCAATATGGCACTAAGTACGGGAATTTATCAACTAATCATGTCAATTGGCAATAAAAGGTGAGACCTTTAAGCAATAATACCAATTTTCATAATTAATTAACAAACAAGGCATGCGGGGCATTTTTGATGAAATAGAAGTGATAGAACTTAATACCTCGGTGAATGTAGCCGAACTCCGCCAAAGAAATCGCCAAAGAAACGACCGATCACCTCACAAGCAAAACCCTATGAGGGTTTTGGTGGAACACTGGGTGACGGCTTGGAAACCGCACGATGATGCAAAGCAAGCAAAGGCGAAGCACACTGGACCGGAGGGGAGCTGCGCGAAGCTGAGCATGGCAGTGAGGTGGCGCGACGCGGTGGCGTGAGCTATGGCGGCGGCGGATCTAGGGCACTGGAACGTGGGCGCGCGCGAGTCAGGGCAGCGTGGAGCAGAGCAAGGTGCAGGCACGGCGAGGTGGCTAGCGCGCGGCAGCGACTGCAGGAGATGGCCGGAGGTGGGCAGCTCGTGGCGGTGCAGAGCGGCAGCGGCGACGATTATCGGCGGCGGGGTCGTCGGCTAAGAGTACACGCACGGTTTTTGGAATGAAGGCAGAAGACACATGTGCAACAATGTTAAAAATAAATCAACGATCGAGAATAAATGAATCAAAAACAGACGGCTGAGATTTCACCGATCGACATAATCACCGGACTGAGTTTGTCCGGTGACTCCAAAACGCCGGATTCTTCGATGTCTGTCGAGAGCCGATTCCAAAGAAGCAACCGCTTCATCTTCCAATCACATAGCTGTCCAGTGAACCCGATGGAATGTCCGGTGACTGTCTAAATCTGCAGGTCACTCGGTTCAAAGATTACAATCACCGAACTGTCCGGTGAAGGCATCGGACTCTTCAGTGACCTCAATGAATTGCAGAACCAAAGAATTCTTTCTAGACTTCAAGTGTTCTCAGCAAAGAACCAAATAAACACCACACATGTTTAAAAAGGGAACTCTCAAACACTCTTTTGCAAATAGATAACTCACAAAGAGTTTAGCATTTTTGCAAATCGCGATTAAGATCGAACAATAAAAAACCAAAGCGAGATGGAGGCTACAAAAAGAAAATGTATGAACCCTTGTCCACGATCCACGTAAATGGATCCACAAGAATGCCGGTACTATTACGGGGGTATGGTCATTCTTCTCCTGTCATACAAGTGTTAGAGGGTGTGAATACTCCTTAGATCCTCAGAAAGCACTGAAGATAGCAGACAAAGTGAAGTAAAAAACAGAAGCTGAAGTTCAATAGAAGAAGTAGTCACCGGGCAATCAAGAAGATATGGGTCCCCAAGGTGACCGTCGATCGAGAAAGGAAGCCTAAACTCTCTTGGGTTCCCAAGAAGAAGTGAAGGGACCAAGGTGGTGGACCGTGAAGCGAATTGAAGATTCTTGAAGTCCACTACATGTTGATCGAGCTACAACGCCAATTTACTCTTTAAGAAGGTTTATTCTTGTACATAGTAGAGTAGATTTATTTTCTTGTCTTCCATTGTAGTTAGGACTCCTCCGTGGACTAGATTTTTGCACTATCATGCATCATGTGTAAAAAGATAAAAGAAAAGAACAAACAATTAGTAGATCGGTGCGTAACCACGTTGAGATGTCCATATATATGGGGGAAAGAGCTTGAGAAGGTGGTTTGGCTATCTTAGGGCAAAGCGCTGGGCATATGGTGAATAAGCTTGAGATGGGTAAAACTTAGCACCGGATAGGTTTCTTTATGCAATGTCTTTAATTTGCTTGCATCTACATGGCATGCTTTAAATTTCTTGCATTGGCTAGCGTGTTTGCATGCATTGCATATAGTCACCACGGAGGAGGCGTGTTACCCTATGGAGAAAGTGACTACATTGTCCATATGGATTCACATACTCCACAAAGAGTAACCAAAGCAATTGTTGAGCTTTATCCCATTGAACCCTGTGCTTAACGGTCTCTAAAATTCATTTACGTGGATCGTGAACAAGGGTTCATACGTTTCCTTTTTGGAGCCTCCTTCTTGCTTTGGTTCTGTATCGCTCGATCTTAATTGCGATTTGCGAAAATGCTAAACTCTTCGGGAGTTATCTATTTGCAAAGGAGTATTTGATAGTTCCCTTTCTATACAAGTGTGGTGTTTATTTGGTTCTTTGATGAGGACACTTGAAATCTTGAAAGAATTCCTTGGTTCTGTAATTCCTTGAGCTCACCGGATAGTCCGACGCCTTCACGGGATAGTCTGGTGATTGTATCTTTGAACCAAGTGACCTGCAGAGTTGGACATTCATCAGACATTTCGTCGGGTTTATCGGACCACCCGGTGATTGGAAGATGAAGCCGCTTCTAGCCACCCCAATGCGCCGTCTTGTGCTCATTTGCACAAGATCGCAATCCACGTCCATGCCTCATGCGCCTTCGCAAAACCCTCGTGGGGTTCTAGTTTTTGAGGTGATCGGACGTGGTTTGAGGCTCTTCTTTAGCAGTTCTGGCTTTTCTCATTCGGGGTATTGATTCTATCACTTCCTATTCATCAGAAACGCCCCGCATGCCTTGTTTGTTAATTAATTGCAAGAATTGTTATAGTTGCATAAAGGTCTCACCTTCTACTGCCAATTGACTTGATTAGTTAACATTTTTTGTACTTAGTGCCATATTGAGGTCATCTTTTGCATATTTTAGTGTATCATTGAGTCTGCTGTCGCTAGTGTTACAATTTGAATGCATTGCTATTATTTGAATTGTGGCATTAGTCTGTCGATATCAATGTTGATCTTATTTGCATTATTTCGTCAGTGATATGTCCTTGTTCCACCGCTAGGATTTCATTTCGAGTTGCTCACCTTTTGTGCTTACAACCTATACTTTACTCCTATGTGGTGCAGTGATAGTTGGTCAATGGATCAGGACGGAGGATAGCGGAAGATCGGAGGTTTCATTCAGTCCAGATCATTCTTGGATGGGTTAAGAGCCAAGCTCTTAATCCTATCTTGAGGAGAGAGCTGGTCAGTTGAGCTTCAGTGTTAGTTGATCTTGAGTCAGTTGTCAGTATGGGCAGACAGAGATCCTCTGCAGATGAGAAAGGGAAGGGCAAGGCCGTAGAGCCAGAGAAGAAGAAGAAGTAGCAGATAGGTGACCCCGAGTGGGATCGTGCACTAGCAGCAGCAGATGTAGATGTACCTCCACATAGGAGGTCTGGAGCTCTCAGGATAGGAGGAGCTGAGTCTCAGAGGGAGCGGAGGAGGTCGACCCGTCAGAGGGTGGCGACCACCCCTTTGGTGGCAGAGGTGCAGCCGCGGAGATCTCTTGTGAGCAGGCAGTCGAGAACCGTGGAGGGAGGGGCAGCCTATAGGAGTTCTCAGTCAAGGTCACAAAGATGCCCTCATCAGAAGTTTGGGGTCTGCGAGGTTTGCACAGCTAGAGCCGAGAGAGCTCGCTGGGCCATGACCAAAGTTGCAGTGGCCGAGGTGGATCTATTGAAGCTGAAGAGCCCGGCCATTAAAGCCAAGAGGAGAGTGGACTTCACTGCCTGGGTTTCCACTGGTAGACATGCTGACGCTGGACAGTTCTACAGGGAGGATTTTTTAGGCCTACAGGAGGCAACTTGCCACTAAGTGCAAGAGCTCAGTGTTTGCAGCACACGGCCACTATTCTCTAGAGGCACTGAGTAGAGGAGCTGGAGTTGACATAGAGGAGCATATCTCTTATCTTTCAAGCTTGTCAGAGTTATTCACCTAGCCCTTGAGGTATAGTGAGGACATCGTACTAGAGTTTTACGCCTCACTGTGAATCTCCCCTGACCGTTCTTACTTTTGGTTCATGTATCGAGGGGATCCACACAGATTTGAGAGGACCGCTGTCTTGTCTGCTTTGGAGTTTGTATCATCAGAGACTCGGATCCACACACTGGCCCATCCGAACTTCTCACCACCGTTCAGACCCTTCGGAGGGATGGAGCTCAGTGACGACATGATGAGTGCTGCTTTCTCGCCACCTCATGGGGAGCACTACTCGAAGCACTCTCTACGGTTGACACACGAAGCACGTGTATTGAGAGGGATGCTAGGGACGTCGATAGTGCCTCGTGTTGGTTACAGAGAGCGGGTCATCATATTGCATCAGCGGCTGCTTTGCCTTTTGCTGAGGTATGAGGAGTTCGATTTGACAGATCTTTTGCTTTCTCAAATGGAGGATGTCATCTATTTGGGGATAGGAGCACGTCTGTTACCTTTTGCCCCCTATATTTGTCCGATGCTGAGGAGAACCAGTGTTATGACTGAGGAGTAGTATGCAACACTGTCAGAGACTTCCACTTCCTTTAGTCCAGCTGAGCCATCTGACTCTAGGGTTCTTCGAGTGTCTGCTTCTCAGAGCATCCTTGAAGGAGAGGAGACCACAGCCCCTGAGGAGATTGAGACTGAGGCTTCAGAGAGAGCATAGCCGGGGGCTGGGAGCACTGAGGCTCTAGGTTAGGTCAAGACTCTGACCTCTCATGCCACACTTGACCCTGCGTTAGCTACCAGATTGGATGCTATTCAGGCAGAGCAGAGGAGGTACAGAGAGGAGCATGATGAGTGCATGCGCCGAGAGAGGTCCGAGTTCGAGGAGAGGATCCGACTCGAGCGCCTCCAGATTGTGGAGAGGCTTCGGATGGAGAGAGAGCTCACTGAGGAGAGGAGACGACAGGACAGGAAGTTCCATGAGAGGTCGCAGCGCACTCAGTTGGAGATGGCAGCGCCATATCTTACATGTCTACTGGATTCGGAGCTATCGCATCTTATCTCCAGGGGATCGGTATGGCATCGCTACGTGCGTTCCCGACGACTACACTACTGGATCCCCTGCCTTAACAGTTCCAGCCTACAGCACCTCAGCCTTAGTATTCTTCAGTGCTGGTATTCACATTTGAGCTACAGAGTCAGAGTCAGCAGCAGCAGTCCACATTCTCTACACTGCTCTCGGACCGGATTTCACCGTTCGTACCTTTTGGGGCAGCCAGCACTTCAATGACTACTGGTATAGTCAGTTTACATGTTACCACATCTCAGTTCTCCCCAGTTTCCTCGTACTCTATGTCGGACTTGTTTGCTTCTGTAGAGCCAAGAGTGTCTATATCGGCATTGGAGTTAGGGACAGCAGCTAGTAGTTCTCCACTTGCTTCGAGAGTGCTTTCCTTTGAGGCTACCACTGTTGAGTCTATTTTGACAGAGCCACCGCCAGAGGCTTCAGAGGCAAAGACCATAGTCACTGCAGTCGAGCAGCCCAGTATGTCAGACGCAGCTATCCTGGTCGAGGCCGGATATTCAGCAGAGGAGGCAGCTTAGACCCTTGTCAGTGCAGTTCAGCCAGTTTCAATTGATGGCAAGGAGCCTTCCCCGACATCTTCCTCCAGTCTGAGTGCATTTGATGATGTTGAACAGCTAGGAGGAGATGAGTCAGCACCAGCAGCCGAATCAGCAGAGGAGCAGCCACCGACTGTCACTGCACCCAGCTCTTTAGCCATGCAGGATTAGACTTCTTCTACGAGTTTGGGTGTGAGACATGAGGTGTATCGTTTTTTAGGGCTAGCTGTCTAGCGAGAGGCCGTGGATGGGTAGTTAGGGCTTTGGATTTTGTTTTGGCAGATCTCATTGGCTCTTTGTGGCATTTTGATGAGCTTGTGTGTTTATTCGATGTTTTAGCTCATTGGAATGCACTTGGATCAGTCTAACCCCATGTTTTCAGTGTGTATGGCTCCTTGTGTTGTGATTTGCAGGTTCCTTCGTGCATGTGCGCTCCCGATCTCTATCTATCGTGCACTAAGCTTTGTCTATCCAACGTTCTCCCTCTCTATATGCTTCCTCGGTGCCATCTTTTTAATGATTAGATGATAAAGGGGGAGAGAGAGCTACTAAACAGGGGGAGAACAACGGAGAGCGACGCTTCCAACCCATGACAAAGGAGGGGAACTCTTGCAAAAAAAATTTTAGGAGTCATCAAGGTAAGAGGGTAAGTGTTCTTTCGAGATGCGTTTTATTCTCTATCTTGTTTCATCTCGTTTGAGCCTGTTTGTGAGTACTACAGTTGTCATCAATCACCAAAAAGGGGGAGATTCTTAGCTTCATGACCTTTGAAATCCCCTAAAAGGTATGAATTGATTTTGATGATTGAATGAACACCATATGTAACGGTTGTGATTGTAGGTACCACCCCGCTAATTCTACATCAACATGGTGGGCTTCCTCGGTGGATGACAAGGACGATCCCTAAAAGAGAAGTTTTTGGGCGTTGAAGGACCAAGGCTAAGGACAGCTAGATAGTCCATAGGAACGCCAGTACTATTAAGGGGGTAAGATCATTTGTCACCTGTCATACAAGTGTTAGAGGGTGTGAATGCTCCTTAGATCTTAAGAAAGTACTAAAGATGACAGAGGTAACAAAGTCGAAGACCGAAGTTGAAGGTCAGTCAAAGAAGCGGTTATCGGACAATCCGGTGAGTCAGGATTTTAGAGTCGAGATAGAGGTGCGCTTTGGAGTTGCTGCGAAGAAGACACTGAATAGTCCGGTGTGGCAGTCACCGGATAGTCCGATGAGGTTGAAGCTAAAGTTTAGAGAAAGTGCCTCTAAGAGTCCAAAAGTGAACGTCAGCGGAGAGTTCGATGAGGGTATGCACCAGACAGTCCGGTGTCCTATGGAATAGATTCCAGAGAGAGTGTTTTCCCTGGCCAGTGGAGGAAAGGGTCACCGGACTGTCCAGTGTTTCAGTCACAGTCAGCTTTATGCAGTCACGTCCCAATGACTATTTTTGGGCTTGAGGTCTGATCAGCCAAAGGAAACTTGTGAGAGGCCAAGAGACACCACCAAGAGTGCACATAGCAAGATTGAAGATCTTTGATGACAGTAGGAGAGTGATAGGGAGCATTCTTGCACTTTTAGAGCTTGTAGGGCGTGAGAGGAGTGATCGTTGCATATTACTCTTGGTGTGTGCAGCCTAGACCAGCTAGGAGTCAGTGATCGAGCTTACGAGAAGATTGTGGAAGTCGTCCTCAAGTTTGTACGTGATTCTGGGTCCCTCGCGCGAAAGGGACACCAAGAGGGAGCGTCTGAGCGTCTAGCGCTTGGGTATTGTGTGCGACAGCCGGGCCGCCGGTGACTTCACTCCGGGAGTGAAGCGTACCCTTGTGAGCATCGTTTTAGAAAACGACAGGAGGAACTAAGACTCCGCCAGGAGTGGTTCAATGAGGATTAGGGGAAGGCTCTTACCTTCTGAGTCCTTGGGAAAAATCACTGAGCATTCTCTATCTCACTCTCTTTACTTACCACATTTACTTACCGTTTGAGTAGCATGATAGGTTGTTCTTTGATTCTTCTTGGTGGCTATCATGCTAGTGCTTGTTTGTTGTTCTTATGTTTCCACTAGCATTGTTAGGGGTCTTGGCCTACTAGAATTGTATAGGTTTGCTTCCGTTGCAATCAAGTCTTATAGTTTAAGTTCGTAGCAAAATTTGTTCTATAAGTCCACCGATTCAACCCTCCTTCTTTGTGTGCTTGATCTTTACATTCAGTTTTAGACCAACCATACCAGTAACAAGGTAAATGAAGATCTTATACTTGAGAAAAGGTGGTGATCTTCCACCGATTTTGACTTCTACTGGTCTAAGCATGGCTAAGCGAAAACACATCGTAAATATAGAATCACCCACCTATGTCTATAAATCTAAGGCAAGTCAAGGAGCGGGTAATAACCAAAGATAACATACCAAACTTATCCTATTGCCCAACAAAGCAATAACAACACACTAATTCATTTCACTATTATAAAATAAGGAGCAGTATGCATGATGCTTGCCTTAGGCCGTTGAAGTCTCCTCTGCAAAACCAACCATAGGTGCTTCACCCTCTGTAGCACCCACATCACTCTGTGGTACGTCGTTCACTACACAAGAAATAATATAAAAATGCATGCAATGCAATTGAATGAGAGAAATGCAGGGAATTAAGGTAAAATTATTAATTGAATGACATGTGTTGTAGTTCTGAAGATTACTTAATTGGTCACTTCATTTATTATATTTAATTTATTAGTGGCAGTTGATACTTAATTAATTAGTTAATTACTCTGAAACAAATGATATACATGTTTTCAATTAAGATTAGGGGTCAAATTAACTTGTAGGACTTAGATAATTTTACTTAAGCTGACATAGTGATTTTAGTTAATTACTAAGATATCAAGCCGAACTTAATTACTAAAGAGAAATTGTTCTTATTATTCTTTGGTGAATTTCTGGGCTTAGGCAACTATAATAGGTTAAATTTTAGTAAAGATCAAATGACCAAGTTTTGGTTAATTAACATTAAGTAATTTACTTTCTACGGATGAATTATTATAAAAACAAAATTTAATCAATTACATTAATTATGAGTGATTTTTGTCTAACATATTTTATTCTGTTTCTAATTATTTATCTAGCAAGCATGCAAAGTTTCACTAATTAATTGTGCTTAAAATATTTATTATGATTAAAATTGAATTGATAACGATTGGCAATTATATATTATTTAAATAATTAAATAATGGTGTTCAACATCTTTAATAAAAAGATAATGTCCTTAGTATTAAAAAAAACTGGTTTGACATTTATTGGATTAATATTGTATTTGTTATGGATTTGTGAAGTTAGCGAAATTAACTATATAAGGATGCACATTGTGGGGGGGGGGGGCACTGGGTTGCGCACACCGGATCCAGCCACAGCCATAGCAGATCCGGGAGCTTTGTTGAGCTGCTCGACAGCCACCATGGATGGAGCTCGGTTGAGCTAAATGGCATTCCCGGCAATGGCTAAAATGGCCCAGAAAAAATCCCATAAAAACATGGGAGTTGTCGGGTCATATCCCCCGAGGACTTACGGCCCGGGGTTACTCGACGGCCCAAGCTACAATCTACGGCCCATTAACAACGACCGGCCCACGTTCTTTGTAGGCCCAAAGGAAGAGTCCCGCAAGATTTCACGAAGCCCAACCAGAGGGTCGGGCGCATCCGGTCACAAAAGTCACTCCACCGACCCCCGTTGGGTCGAGAGCAGCGTAACGATAAGGCTTGGCTGCCCGATGTCCAAGTAACCGACTTTTCGACCCGAGGATCAGGCGACCAACCGGCGACATGGCCTCTGCCAGTACAAAGATTCCTGGTGACTGTACAGAGGAGACAGGGAGGTAAAGCAAACGGTAAAGCAACTTTGTCCCCCCCTGACGTTGAGCAGGGGACAGGCAAAGGACGGCAGCTGGCGCCAGAGGACCACCTGGAGAACATTCTCAAAGATGCCGTTGGCCCCATCCATCAGAGGAGGCCTGTTTCCATGGGAGCCAAGTTTGGTGGCGGCCCTGCTCATCAGAGGAAGCTCCATCCCGCGGGGACCAAATTTAGCTGTGACCCTACCTGTCGAAGGACGTCCAGTTCCGTGACAAGTTTAGTTGCAGCCCCACCTGTCATGGAGCCGCCCGTTTCACCCTGCTCTGTAACCCCAGCTAGCCTCTATATAAAGGCTCGTCAGAGACCCCATACAATAGGGAACACAGGAGACATACACCCACAGAGGCGCGCTAGGGACTCTGCCCGCGTAAGAGCCCTTCCGCTGTTGTAATTCACTTGATCATACGTAAGTTCATCGATGCCGGCCCCTGGACGTAGTGTATTACACGTCGCAGTGGCCCAAACCAGGTTACATTCTTGTGTCCATCGCGGATTAGGCCACATTGATTATGAAAAAGCGCACCGTACCCCTCCGATCATATAAATTTGTATTGTGCCGATGTACGAAACACCGACAGTTGGCGTGCCAGGAAAGGGTGCCTGTGGTGCGCCTCGCTTCGTCATCGATGGCTTCGATCTTCGCTCTGGTGGCCGAGGCTTTGATCTCCAGCCTACGCTTCAGGAGTTTCACGTTCGCCTTCACTCCGGACGGCCAGTCGTGGCGCGTCCCCATCTTCGTCATCGGCCAGGCCTTCCGCTTCGGGAGCTTGGACTTCATCGGCAACACTGACGGCGAACTTCGTCTTCGGGTGCCTCGTACCAAGCGCACGGCCCAGCGTCGTCGGACCTGCACTGCGTTGGGTCCTGACCCATCGCGTGAGTGCTTCATGCTCCACGGCACGAGCGCTGGAGAACCTCCCCTCGGCGCTACGCCTGCTAGCGACACTTCGCAGGGGGCATCAAGCCACAGGCATCGTGGAGGAGGCCCTGCGGCGCAGGTCGTCTGCCCAGGAGGCCAACTCCGTTCGACCAGATGGATCGCCACCTTTGGCTGCCTTCAACCTTCAGAACCAGGCCTGTACCACCTATCAGAAGATTGTGGCGGCGGACACACCCAGTTTCGGCTGCGCGATTGACAACGTGGCAGCGACAGCGAAAATCCTTCACGAGTCTGCAACTCCAGTGAATCCTATGGTCACCGAAACCCATATTCATCTCCGCGCCTTCCTCGACGCTGGAATCTAGCAGCAAGGGACCAGGGTGCCTCCACCCGCGCCACCGTCTAAGGTTTGTAGCAGTCTACAACCGGATGGCAGGACGGATCGTTCAAATCCTTTGCCTGCCACCATTCAACGGCGCCTCGGCCCCGACCGTGACGCTCGTCACACTATCGTCGCCTGGCGGCAAGCCAAAGCCGATCTCCACGCCGAGTCACGCCAGGAGCGAACTCCATGGTACTCTGAACGCCGTCGCCTGGAACAAACCCCCGACTACCATGTCCGTCGGCGCGCCCACAGCTACTCACGGAGCCTCAGCACCAACGGGGTTGAGTCTCGTGCCTTCGAACATGCCATCTGACATGCACAGTTTCCAGATCAATTTTGCGCACCCTCCAACATCATCAAGTACACTGGTGAGACCAACCCTACCCACTGGCTCAAAGATTATCGTCTCACCGGAGGCGCAGACGATCTGTTTGCCATCCAATACCTGCCACTCTTTCTGTCTGACTCGGCCAGGGGGTGGCTCGAGCACCTTCCTGAGGGCAGCATTCGGGATTGGTCCGACTTCATCGACAACTTCTAGGGGACCTACACACGTCCGGAGAACTCCAGGGATCTGAAGAACTGCAAGCAACAACCCGGTGAATCGCTCCGAGACTACATTCAACGTTTCTCGCGCAAGCGAAATGAGCTGCCTGACGTGAGCGACGTCGACGTCATCAACGCCTTCACCTGTGGCACAACTTCCATGGCCCTTGTCCACAAGTTAAGGTGTAAAAACCCTCGGAAGTCTCACGCGCTACACGACATCGCCACCACCTTAGCCACTGGGAGGGAGGCTGTCCAAGCCAACTTCGATCAAGGCAGAGACAAGGACAAGGAGAACTCTAAGTCCGACCGCAAGTCTGACCAACGCTCCGACCGGCGTTCCGACTGTCGGGACGACCGGGCCAGCCGTGGCTCCAGCAGCAAGAAGCCCAAGAAGGGTCGACAACACGACGATGAGTTCGTGGCGTTGCCGAACGATGACCTCGACCCTAAGCCAAGGCTCCACCTGAGCATGACAACTACATCGAGAAGCTTCTGCAGAAGCCCTATCCGAACCACTCTGCTCCGGTCCAGCACCTCTACAATGATTGCTCTCTGATGCAGTACTTCTTGAGGGGCCATCTTCGTGTCCAACCACATCCACCTCAATGTCCAGACCCCCAGAGAAGGGTGCTGAGGAGAAAGCCCACCCTGCTTTCCTGACCCTAAAGGGCTGCCTCATGATTTTTGGTGGGCCGTGGGCTTACGAGCCTCGACGCCGCCAGAAGCTGCTGTGGCGAGAAATCAACTTCACTGACCATGCCGTACCAACCTACCTCAAGTGGTCGAAGGCACCCATCACCTTCGGCAGATCCGACCACCCGGACCAAGTGCCTCAGCCAGGGTGTCTTCCCCTGGTGCTCGACCCCATTGTCGGCAACACGCACCTCACCAAGGTCTTCATGGACGGTGGGAGCACCCTCAACATCCTCTACATCGATACATTCAACACTATGAAGCTTTAACGGTCGGACCTCTGACAGAGCTATGCTTTGTTCCACGGGGTAATCCTAGGGGGCTGCGTTGTCCCTATGGGACAAATCGACCTCTTGGTCACCTTCGACGAGCGCAACAACTTCAGGATCGAGACCCTCACCTTTGAGGTGGTCGACTTCGCCGGAACCTATCATGCCATTCTTGGCCGACCTGCCTATGCCAAGTTCATGGCCATCCCTTGCTACGTCTACCTCAAGCTGAAGATGTCGGATCCTAATGGCATCAGCACCGTGGCTTCACACATCAAGCAGTCCCTCACCTATGAAAAAGAAAGCTTCAAACTGGCCCTCACCCTCATGGGGTCGGCCGAGCTAGAAGAGATCCGAAAGTCTCAAGGGTCGAGCAATCAAGTTCCAAGTTCTCACAGATTTCATCACCGAGTGGATCGAAGCTCAAGAACAGTCGACCCCCGTCGACCTCGAGCACTGGACCATGTTCTTCGACGGCTCATGCATGCTTCGAGGCTCGAGGGCTGGCGTCCTCCTCATTTCTCCAAACGGCAATAAGCTCCGTTACGTGCTCCAAATCCACTTCCTCACCTCGAACAACGTCACCGAATACATAGCTCTCCTTCACGGTCTACGAATGGCAATCACTCTCGACATCCGACGACTCTACATCAAAGGTGACTCTGAGCTCATTATAAACCAAGTCATGAAAGTCTCAAGCTGCCTTGATCCAAAGATGGAGGCCTATTGCCAAGAAGTTCGTAAGCTCGAAGACAAGTTCAACAGGCTCGAGCTCCACCACATTCAATGCCGTGACAACGAAGCAGCCGACTACCTTGCCAAAATGGCCTCGAAGAGAGACCTTGTACCCGACGACAACTTCCTCGAAGTCCTCACCGAGCCAACCATCAAGATTAAAGAAGAGGCTGACCCCTCGTCCGACGCCTTGGACTGCCAGTCGGCCCCTGCAGTCCCGACCCTAGGGTCGGAAGTGATGGCCATCATTCCTGACTGATCCCAAGATATATTTGCTTTCCTCTAAGATGGCACGCTTCCGACCGACACCAACGAAGCCTGACGCATCTCTCGATGAGCAAAAGCCTACACCATCACCATCGACGAGCTGTATAAGTGAAGTACCAGCGGTGTTCTTCAACGCTGCATTCTCCGAGAGTAGGGTCGGCATATCCTCGTTGACATTCTCTCGAGAATTTGCAGGCATCATGCCGCCCCGAGGACCTTGGTGGGAAAAGCCTTCCGCCAAGGATTCTACTAGCCTACAGCAGTCACCAATGCTGAGCAGTTAGTCCGCACCTGCCAAGGGTGCCAATACTATGCCCAGCTGACCCATCTGCCGGCTCAAGAGCTCCAGACGATCCCAATCATGTGGCCTTTCGCAGTTTGGGGCCCCGACATCCTTGGGCCATTCCGAAAAACGCCCGAGGGCTTCACCCACCTCTTCGTCGCCGTCAAAAAATTCACCAAATGGATTGAAGCCAAGCGATGCCCTCTATCAGCGTCAGTCGGGCAGTTTAATTCTTCTGATCGGGCAGTTTAATTCTTCTATGACATCATCTGCCGCTTTCGGGTTTCGAACTCTATCATCGCCGATAATGGTGCGCAATTCACCGGTCGGCAGTTTCATGAATTCGGTGTGAAGTATCATATCCGACTTGACTTCGCATCCGTGGACCATTCGAGGACCAACGGGCAGGTCGAACGTGCCAACGACATGGTGCTCCAGGGGATTAAGCCTCGAATCTACAACTACATTGAGAACGCGGCCGGACGATGGGCCCAGGAGTTCCCCTCCGTGCTCTGGGGCCTGCGGACGACCCCCAACCGGACGACGGGCTTTACTTCGTTCTTCATGGCATTTGGCGTCGAAGTCGTCCTACCGATCGACATCGACTATGATTCCTCGTGAGTCCAATCCTACGACGAAGAAGCATCGAAAGCTGCATGAAAAGACGCTCTAGATCACTCGATGAAGCACGCGATGTTGCCATCCTGTAGTCGGCCAAGTACCAGCAGAGTCTCCGTCGGCTACACGCTCGACAGATCAAGGGTCGGGCGTTCAACGTCGCCGACCTAGTCCTGAAGATAGCCCAAACCAAGGCCGGAAAGCACAAGTTGTCACCCCTTGGGAAGGGCCCTTTGTAATCAAGTGTGTTCTAAAGCCAGGTGCCTATATGTTGGCGATCGAGAGTGGTGAAGAGATCGAGAATGCCAGGAACATTGAAAATCTACATTGTTTCTATGCATAATAAAATCAGATAATTTTCTAGAGCAAATCTTGTTTCTTTTTATGTTTTCGTCGGCGGCGTGCGGCCAAAAGGCTGACCCCTCGCCGCCTGGGGGCTATCTAAGTGTCCCTTGTGACATGTTCGGTGACCCTCACAATGTGTTCGTTGGGCCCCGAGGCCTCCCGCCCGACGGTCAGTTCGTACAAGTCTCGAAGTTAAATCCCAACCCGCGCTGGTGTGAACTCCGAAAGTTCCCTCGGGTCGGCGTTATTTAACTAAAGAGCAACATTGCGGGCCAACCCCGTCATTTTTCGCAGGCTCCGTGCCTCGTTCTCGTTCTAAGGCTCCGGCCTGGTCCGCGTAAGTTTTGAAGTTCAATCCCAACCTGCGCTTGTGCGAACTGCGAAAGTTCCCCCGAGTTCGGCATGATTTAACTAAGAACAGCGTTGCGACCCAACCTCGTCGCTCTCAGGCTCCGCGCCTCTCGCTTTTGTTCGTAAACCTTGTTTCTTGCCATTCCTCGGATGTGTAAAAGTAAATTCTAAGTGCAAGTGTGATGTGTACGTGGTTTCCGATCTTTCGTCAGGTCGTGATAGCTCTCGATTTGGTAGAGATGCGACACAATCGATCCGGCCTCAAATCAACACGATTTGAACCCTGCAATCGCAGCACAACTTTTCCTCTGGTTATGAACCGTGCGCACACGATTAACCTCGCCAAGAAGGCTAATCCCAGCCTACAAATCGAAGAACACAAGCTAGAACAAGGAAGAATGCAACTCAATTGCGAAATCTGAATTCAATCATGAAGTTGGGAAAACCAACAAACCGTCAAACGGCGAAACTGTTTGGAAGCAGATGAAAACTAATCAAAACCTCTCTCTAATGATGGCCACTGCTGATTATATAGAGTTTAGAATGACCTTAGGGACAAACTCAAATACTAATGGGCCCAGAAAAGATACATGGCTCAAAGGCCAAAAGATAGTATCTCAGCACCCGAGGCAGTTTCTGGATGTCATCTTGTTTTAATTATTTCTGCTAATTTCGGTCAAATTTGGAGATGAGACTTTTGCCGTTGGAAAGGTTATCTTGTTAGCTTTCCAACCATATCTAGAATGTTCAAAACGGAGCTCGTATGAGACCGAGGCATCCGATTAAGTGCAGGCTGCTCCTGGAGTCCGAATCAGAATCGAACCCAAGTTGTTTGGATCTCCTCCAGGGTCAAACGTGCGGTTCTGATGTTGAGCATCTATAAGTCCTTCTTCATGCTTTCCTTGACTCTCTAATATTCCTAATCATGATAAACTTATTAGGTAGCAATCTATTCTCAAAGGAAGGAAGACATGTCTTTAAAAACGAGCTCACCTCTAATCTCAACTGTCGTGCGTGAGTTTCATCAATACTAATTTGAAGACTCTTGTGTATATCTAAAGGAGTGATGTCCTCATCATCCTCCCCTTCTTGTTTTGCTGTCATCCTCGACTCAAGTTCATTATCAGGATCTCGACTCCAGCATGCCCTGCAATCTGCATGAAAAGGTGGAGGTCACGGGAGTATTTGAATGCAATCACTTGGTGGCTCAAAGATCCTTATAATCTCATCATTCTCTCCTTCTTGATGGAAAGCCATCCTCGGCTTGCTCCCTTGGGTATCATAATAATTCTGCAAATTGTTAGTAACAGTAGCGCATAAATTGCTAGAAAGATCACAACATACAAACATGGCATCTTTGCACACTAAATCATCACATGGAGTATTTTTATTATAAAAATCAACAAAATCATTCTTATGAGAAGCCATAAAGTGTGTTGTCTTAGAAAAACTTGGAAAACATGACACGCCATGACACTTTGTTTTTCCATCATCTAGTTTGTTATTTATTTTCACCATGCAAGAGGATTTCAAATTTGAACAAATATAAACTCTATGCACCATAAACACACCTGTATGATCAAAGTTGCCTGTAACATAAAAATGGGTTCTAGTTAACAAAGGCAATTAAGGTTTAGAAAATATCATCCTCTCTACTGTAGCAAGGTCACAAAAAGAATCATATTCAATACAACCCACAGTGTTTGGAGAAGATAGCAATTTCAGCTCATCATTTTCACATGTAATAGGTGTGAAATGTTTAATTTCAGCACTAGTGAATGGATAAAAATTAGAAGTATCGTATTCATTCACTTTTTGTTGCATAAAAAGAATAGAAATATCAGCATACAACCTTTCCTTATCACAAAAACTAATGGGCAAATCAAACATTGACAAAGATAAATGGATAAAAGGTGATACTAGTGGTTGGTTTACAAAAGTAGGAGAGACAAGAAATTTGAGTGCAACAAAAATATTGTCACCTTTTGTAGATCGATGTTCAATAAGTTTGTTCTCATTTTCAACAATACTGACGTGTTATCATCAGTCTCATCTTGGGCTATGCATAGAACATTGTGTATCTCTTCTTTCTCCATGTATGTATCACTTTCATCTTCTTGTTTGATCTCAATTTTCTGCAAAATATTAGATGCAATAGGAGGAACAGTAGAAAGCTCCTCCTCCATAGAGTGTTCGTCACAACTAGACATAGATTTCAAAGATGTATCAATAAAAAAAATTCTCATTAAAATTTTAGCATCACTCCATGTCCGAGGATATTTTTTTGTTATATATAAATATTGTCACAAAGTTAAAGCATGATCAACTAATGCATGACCAACATTCAAAAGCTTTCTCTTTTCACTCATACGACATTGTCCAAATAGATTATCCATCTCTCTTTCTCAAGCAATATATTTAATAGAGTCTAAACCATCATATAAAGGAAAAGATGAAGGAGGATGTAGCAATGGTCAGAACCTCATGCATTTTTTGATCACGTGTGACATCTCCTTGAGGTGGATTACATCTCTTAAAGTTTGCCGACAAATTGTTCCAAAACTAAATGCATTTTTTACAGTTTGCCTCGAAATTATCAAGGACTCTTTACAAAGCATGACTCACAATGTATTCACCTCCTTTTCTTCCTGTCATAGTTAGAAAAATAGCATATGGACAGCAAAAAATATTATTTCCTGTGACTACAGTGAGATGGGCGGTGAAAATTTCGCAAAAAAAACACCTTACCGAGCTCTTGCAAGATTCTTACCAAAGCGAAGCAAAGGATGGTGCAACCAGTGGTAGGAGAAACCAGAGAGTCATAATTCCACAATTGCAGAGTCAAATACAATGCTAATCTGAGGTGGATATGTCAAGCTTGGAGGGCAGAAATAATGAGTAGTGGAACACATTCTATAACAGATAGTAATATTGAATAAGTGTTCTAAGTATTATGTCCTAGTTGCTGGCCCAATCTTATAAAAAATCCAGATATTACAAGAATATGAATGAAGATATCAAAGGGCAGCAACAACACAAACTCCAAAAATCAGCAAACTATTCAGCACTTGAAAAATCAGCAAAGGTTAATTCCCGGCTTCTAGGTCTTCAAATTTTTTTAATTTTTATGATATTTCTATAAATCAGAAGCACAAAAGATGATCCACGACCAAATTTCAGATCAATATGACGAAGGATGTGGCCTGGAGAAAATCTCGTATTTCTGTTAAATATGTGCTGAATCTTCAGAGCGCCAAAACAGAAACTTATGTTCTGAATTTGTTGAATCTAGGATTGTCAGAGGATGGAAAATGTTCTGTAGATATCCAAAAAGTACTTATATGTCTAATTTGGTGTCCAGAAAGAAAAGTTATAACTATTTTAATGATGAATCTCCGAATCGGATTTTTTTGAATGGCTGAAAATAGATTCGAATTTCAAATTGGGCACGAATTTTGTGGATGAGTTTTTTGGATGATTGAGCAGCGGATAAATATAGAGAGGTGGATCTGGTTGTGATCGAAATATGGGTTGGGTGGGTAGGATAAAATTTTAATGCAAAAGAAACAATTAACAGATGTGACACAATAACAGATCTGAACACGATGTGGATGAACGATGAAGGAAGTCACCAGGATACAAAAAGATCACGAAATCCAACAATCAAAACACAAACTCAACATTACGGACTCTGAAATAAAATTATGCAAAGGCTAAACACGGCTTGGACAAAGGAAACACCTAACGATCTAATATTTTTTTGTTGCGGCTTTTCTGTGGAATATAGGATGAATGCAAATTAAACAAAAATAGATATGAACCTTACGGTATACCTGAAGCTCTGATACTACTTGATGTGTACGTGGTTCTCGATCTTCCATCAAGTCCTGATAGCACTCAATTTGGTGGAGATGCGACACACAATCGATCCGACCTCAAATCAACACAATTCGAACCCCGCAATTGCAGCACCACTTGTCCTCTGGTTATCAACCGTGCGCACATGATTGACCTCACCAAGAAGGCTAATCCCAACCTGCGAATCGAAGAACACAGGCAAGAACAAGGAAGAACGCAACACAATTGCGAAATCTGAATTCAATCACGAAGTTGGGAAACCAACAAATCGTCATATGGCAAAACTGTTTTGAAACTGATGAAAACTAATCAAAACCTGTCTCTAATAATGGCGGCTACAAATTATATAGAGTTTATGAGGACCTTAGGGGCAAATCCTAATACTAATGGGCCTAAAAAAGAAAAATGGCCCAAAGGCCCAAAGATAGTATCTCAGCACTCGGGGTAGTTTCTGAACATCATCTTTCTTTAATGATTCTTGCTGATTCTAGTTGAATTTGGATATGAGACGGGTGCTGTTGAAAAGTTTATCTTGTTATCTTTTCAACCATATCTAGAACGTTCAAAACAGAGCTCGTATGGGACCGGGGCATCTGATTAAGTGCAGGCTGCTCCTGGAGTCCGAGTCAGACTCGAACCCGAGTTGTTTGGATCTCCACTGGGGTCGAACGTGCGGTTCTAATCTTGAGCATCTCTAAGTCCTTCTTCATGCCTTCCTTGACTCTCTCTAATGTTCGTAATCACGATAAAGTTATTAGGTAGCAATCTATTCTCAAAGTAAGAAAGACATGTGTTTAGGAATGAGCTCACCTCTAATCAAGAAAGACTTGTGCTTAGGAATGAACTCACCTCTAATCTCAACTGTCGTGCGTGAGTTTTATCAATACTAATTTGAGGACTCTTGTGTGTATCTAAAGCAGATGTCCTCATCATAGTGTTTGATGATCGACGACCCTAGTTGGTGACGCCCTACGGCTTCATTGAGTCCAATACTAAACCCTAGGGGCTATACCCGACCTAGTCGCTATATCATCGCCCAACGGGTGACAAAAAACGCAAAGTTACTTAGAACATTACTTGGCACGGGCAAGGGTCAGAATGCACTACTGCTCTTAACATATCTTACAAGTGATGTCCGAAGTACATCACCAAAAGTCATTACAGGAAAAAAAAAGAGAGAAGACCTAAACCTACGGGTTTTCGGGTGGCGGCGGAGGACCCTGGGGTCGGGTCGTCATCTGGCCGAACCACTCCCGCACAAACTCCCTTCTATGGAAGCTAGAGCAGAGGTCCGCAGCCCAGTGCTGAACCGCATCCGTTAGCTCCAGGATCTCCGCATCCGAGGTCTCGAGAGGTAAGCCTTCGGAGACCCGCGCAAGATTGACGTTCGGATAATGCGCATCACCTGCGACAACGCCAGTGTCGCCGCATCAATGAGGGCGCCGGTCAACGCGGCGGCGACCAGCCTGGGGAGACATTCCATCATGAATCAGGCATGGTCTGCCGAGACGTTGGAGTCTCGCACCCCAACAAAGATGTTTGGGAACATGCGGCACACGTCCGCCATCACGTCTCGGAGGGCACCCATCGCGATTGCAAGGCAAAACGAAGATAAGCAATCAACCCCACGGCAACCCTTCAAACACGATCTGTAAGAGTACATACCGTCGCGCTCCTCGATGGAGCGCAGGTGGCGTTCTGCGCGTCCTCCACCTCCTGCTGCGCGCGGGCCATGGCTTCGTCGGAGGACAGGCGCAGGGCGTCAAGCTCCACAGTGGTCTTCTTCACCTCGTCGTCCGAGACGACGAGCCTCGCCTTGACGGCAGCGCATCGCCCACCACCTCCTTCGCCTTGGCCTCCACCCGCTCGACCCGCTGGTTGGGCTCTGAACAAGACGATCGGCTTCAACTTTCCTATTCCTAAAGGAAGAGTAAGGTCGGGAGTAGGGGCGGGAGCGTGATACTTACGGACAGCGTCAAACCCCAGCTGCGTGAGCTCAGCACCGTACTTCTTCCTCTCCTCCTGAGCTGCTAGAGCGTCCGCTCAAGCCGCCCGGGCGTCTTGCCGCACCGCCGAGGTGTCCCCCTACGCGACCTTGAGCTCGCGACGAAGCCAATGGGCGTCCTCCGTCGACACCTTCAGCTCGCAGCGCCTGGTCAGACAGAGACTGACCCATCGACCATCAGACGCGTGGTGTCTTGAGCGCCGGTGTACGCGTGCATCTCGTGCTCACGTTTCTAGAGCGGGAGCTCACGACGGCCGACGAAGACAGCAGAAACCTTGATGGCTGAGAGCCTGGCCCTCCGAAGCTCCCGGATCCGAGTGAGGAGCGGGACCAGTGCCTGCACATCCTCATCCGACGGCGAGGAGGTCCATGAATCGATGGTCGTGGCAGTGACGTTGGTGGTGTAGAACCTCTCGTCGTCCCAGCCCTTCAGCGATTTCTTCAGGGGGACCTCGAGGTACTCCCCGCACGCGTCACCAACCAACCGCGTCACGTTGAAAAAGTACCTCCACAGCTGAGCGTGTGGAGGTATCTCGAGGAAGGCCTCGCAGAGGGTGATGAAGAACGTGATGTGAAGCATCCCGTTCGGGTTGAGATGGTGGAGGCGAACCCCGGAGAAGGCGAGGAGCCGGCGGACGAACCAGCCGGTTGGAAGCCCGAGCCCGCGGTCGTGGAAGGCGAGGAAGGAGACGATCTCCCCTTCCGCTTCGGCTGGAACTTCTTGCTGCACCGCGCGGCCTCCAGCTGATGGCGCCCTGCTGCTGGAGGAACCCCTTCCTCACGCGATCGACAAGGATGTCAGCAGAGACAGTGGATGCCTTCCACTCGAAAGCCATTGCGACGGCAATGACGACGACGAGGACGACAAAGACGACGAAGACGACAAAGACGATGAACAGAGAAATGAACAAAAGCAGCAAAAGAAGAAGAGCTCGGAGAGAGCAGGGACGCGTGGAAGACGAAGGCAAATGGCAAGGGTGGGTTTCGAAAACCCACCCGGTCGCCTTTTATAGCCGAGGGAGGTGGACAGTTCCGTCTCTTCGATTCTCGAGACACAATCCCAAGAAGCGACGGGGATTAAATCCTGCGTCATGATGGGTGCCCCCGCAGTTCTCGCGCCCCCTGTAACGACCGGGATTTTCCTTACCTTTCGATAAGAGTTTGCCAATCCCAAGAGTTTGGTAAGCACGACATCACAAGCGATCAATCAAGAAACCATAACAGAAATATTAAACAAGAAACAAGAATAGAAAAATAGCATGTCAAAGTGAAATTATTAGAATAAAATCTTCCAAAGGGGTCCATCGGCACGCAGGCCGAAAACTTCTCAGAGCAGATATATCACTATCGTGAATCCAATGAAAGCAACAGCGGAAGCATCAACATGGCAGCGGTAGCGAACCTCCTCCACACAGGCTAGCTCGAGTGCAGGAGCGGACGTCACGGACCGTCAGAGACGTAGTCGAAGTCGAAGCTGAGAGTATCCTCTGAAAACAACAAATTAGAAAGCCGTGAGTACGAATACTCAGCAAACGGCGTACTACCTAACAACAATGTATGCATGCAAATGGTTTCAAGGGTAAAGGCTTGGCTCAAGTGCTAAATGCAAGTTTAAAACTTTTTATTTTACTTAAAGCATGCAAGAAAGCTTTATTTTAAAACTGCCAAATTTTATTATCTTGCCCCGCAGAGATCTCCGTTATCTCGGACGAGGGTTCATTTTAATGCCGATGTAATCTCCACACTCGGCCACAGCTCAAAGGCCGGAGTCAAAAACATTTTAAAAAAGGAGAGGAGGAAGAAAAATAAAACTACTCAACGAGGAGCACAACTAGGGGGTGTCCTTCCAAAAGGATGTGGCAATCCGCATCGACTAAAACTCTGCAGAGGTTATGCACCTGGACCCACGAGAAGTGTCATCGGGAACTACTGTCGTAGTCCCCACAAACACACAAGACCCGTCCACAAGCTTCAATTGGCGTCATCCGTCCTCCAGGATAGGGATCCCAAAAGCCTACGCAATCGGGTCCTGGAGCTGTGAAGAGCCTACCACTGATCAGGTGGGGTATCTCGATCTCATGTGGGGAGTCAGAGCTCTACACCACACTAACACAACACCGCCAACCCACGGGTAAACAACCAGTCTCAGCAAGCTTCAAGATCAAGCCAACTGCCCATACAGGGTAACGTGATGTGCATGGTTGTCAACTGAGCGTACAAGGCTCGAAGGACTCAATCCTTAATTGCCGGGGTAGGCACCAACTCCAACCTCAACGCCAACAATAAGTCTCACGGAAAGATCCCAGCCCGGATCTTTCCGTTGTACCCGCAACAGGTACGCCCACAGGGACTTCCCAAAAGTCCCCCAACTCCTCATACTCCAACCTGCCCCCGCTAAATAGTTATGTATAGTTATTTGCAATACTCACACATTTGAAGTACAGTTCAAAAGCATTTAACACAAATTCCATTTTATAGTGATAGGTGTGAGATGAAAATAAATGCGACTAAGCATGGCTAAACATAAAAGTAAAATAAATGTACTAAAGCAATCCTAGGGTTAATATTTGTGGAACAGTAAATAGGCACGGCTTAGGAAGGTTACTAGCACATTTTAAAATAGTTGGCATGCAAATTAAGGTTGCAAACAAAACATGCAGTTTAAAATGCTCGGAACAAAGTGATCAAGGAACGCGGCTTGCCTGGCAAATCGGGATCGTAGTCGAGATCTGGATCGTCGAACTGAGCTGGTTCGCAGAACTCCTCCTCGGGAACACCGGCTAAACACAAAACGAACAGGGAATTAGACACTAATTACGCGACAAAATAGAACCGGAATTTAAATCTAAATTGAAACTACTAGACTAAACGTGCGCAAAACGTTTCCCGGAACAACCCTACTCGACAATCGCGACAAGACAAATTAACGGAACAATTTTGAGATTAATCAGAGATCAAACGGAGTTCTCGAAAAATTGTACACGATCTAGACCACAAGGATTTAGATTAATTGTAGAATAATTAATCGCAGATTAATTAGCAATTAATCGGAGAGGAAAAGTATTAGAGAGAGATTTAATCCTCACCACAGCACTGGATATCGGAGAATCGGAGACGGAATCGCGGAAATCGTGACCTGGGACTAGTACTGGAGAATTCAGAAATGGAGAAACCTGAAGCACGCACAGGCTCGGGAGAAACAAAACTAGAACGGTGCACAAGTTCCGGGCTCTACACACATCAATGACGCAGCTAAACATAGAGAATATCAGAGAGAGAGAGAGAGAGCGGTTCTCACCGACGCACTGGACGACGGCTTGGACTGGGGCGGTGTCACGCAGGAAACCGAGCAAGGACCGGTGGATCCTGCGCTGGGCGACTGCGCCGGCTTCACGCGAGACTCCAGATGCCGCACGGCTTCACGCGCGGGGAAACGAGATAGGACACGGGTACCGAAGAAATCCCTTGGACTGGCAGGTGCAGCGCGGGGGCTCAGGCTCCGAACCTGAGGATTGAAGCGGGCTGCGGAGACAAGATCCACGACGCGGAAGGCGAGATCGGCGCAGAACACGAAAAACTCGGTCGTGCGGCAGGGAAAACGGAGAGCGGCGGCGCTGAAATCGGGGTGGAGCAGGAGACGGCAGTTGGGGATTTTTCTGGACAAATGAAGAGGGAAAAAAGGGGATAAGAATGGGAGGGTTTATATAGGAGGGTAAAAAAATGGGGTAGGGTTAGGAATTAAATCTGGAAATTAATTAATAACCGCAAAACAATTAAAAAGGCTGAACAGATTAATTAAAAATATATATCTAGAGATCCGAAAATTTAATTAGGGAATTCCGGAAATAATTTTAGCCCAAACGTAAAAATTACGCCGACTAAATTATTTCAGCACCGGATCAATTTAGATAAACGGATTTCGATATGGACGGAAAGCAATTCGGAACAAATGATTTTTGAACGGCACGAGAATTGGGACAGACGATTTAATTGGAATGGAATTTTGGAAATCGCCACTTTATTAATTCGAAAAATTCAGGATGTTACACCCCCACCCACCGACAGGTGGGCCCGGCGTAAAACCCTCGTTGCGTCCGCCGGTCAAAGTGACGTCAGCACACCCACGCACCCCTGCTGGGTACATCGACCGTCAGGCCTGCGCCAGACGGATGTGACACGCGCATATGGGCCACGGCGGTTCAATTTTCGAGAGCCACTCGCTTCATTACACGTGGCCCCCCGTCACGGCGCTCGACGGGACGAACAACGGGCCATGCACCGATGATCTTCGTTACCCGCCCACTGACGGGTCGGTCCGGGGGCAAATACTCGTTCCTCCGCCAGTCAAAATGATGATAACCCAACTACACACGCCTGCCAGGCAATTGCCCGGCTGGCCCCAGATGGACAAGACGCGCACGCGCAAGTTACTGCGCAGGACAGCGATTCAAATTTTGAAATCCATTAGCTGTCCTCCACGTGGACGCAACGAGACCGAACCCGTACTTTTGGGCAGTCGCAGGTCGGCTACACAAATCTGGCAACGAGTGCAGCCGGCCCCGAATCTCAATGGTCACAGACTTCAAGTCTCGCCTGACTGACCCGAATCACTCAGGAGCGAAGGGCATCCGAATCGATAAAATTTAATCAAACCCTCCGACCGACCCTACGGATCGCCTGGGGGCTCGAGGACTATGCGCTACGGGCGTGCTCGCGCGCCACCGTAGGATCGATTGCAATACAACGACGAATCAAATCCCCCAACTGACCCTTCGGATCACCCAGGGGCTCGGGGGTTACGCCCTACGGGCGCGCTCGCGCGCCCCTATAGGATCAACTCTGAAGAACAACAACGAATCAGATCCCTCGACTGACCCATCAGATCGCCCGAGGGCTTAGGGGCTACGCCCTACGGACGCGCTCGTGCGCCACCGTAGGAACGACATGAAGAATCCACGACTAAGCAACTACAACAACACATCAAACCGCCTAGCCGACCCATCCGGCTCGCCCGGGGGCTCCGGGGGTACGCCCTACGGGCGCGCTCGCGCGCACCTGTAGGACCGATCATCGGAGATCGACTTTACGGATCAGCCCCACACCGCCTCAACTGGATTGCAAATAGTGCAGGGCTCGGGGGCTACTGTCGGGGTCATACCCCCGGGTACTTACGGCCTGAGGTTATTTGATGGCCCAAGCTACAATCTGAGGCCTATTAACAAAGACCGGCCCACGTTCTTCGTCGGCCCAAAGGAAGAGTCCCGCAAGATTTCATGAAGCCCAACCAGAGTGTCGGATGCATCCGATCCCGTAGGGTCGAGAGCAGCGTAACGACAAGGCTTGGCCGCTCGATGTCCAAGTAACCAACTTATTTTCTGACCCAGGGTCGGGCGACCAACCCACGACAAGGCCCCTGCCAATATAGAGATTCCTGACGGCTGTACAGAGAAGGCAGGGAGGTAAAGCAAATGACAAAGCAACTTTGTCCCCCCGATGCTGAGCATGGGACAAGCGAAGGACGACAGCTGGCACTAGAGGACTGTCCGGTACCAGAGGATTACCTAGAGAACATTCTCGAAGATGTTGTTGGCCCAATCTGTCAGAGGAGGTCCGATTCTGTGGGAGCCAAGTTTGGTGGCGGCCTCGCTCGTCAGAGGAAGCTCCATCCCGCGGGGACCAAGTTTGGCTGCTACCCCACCCGTCGGAGGACGTCCAGTTCCTGAGCATCAAGTTTAGTTGCGGCCCTCACCTGTCAGGGAGCCGCTAGTTTCATCTCGCTTTGTAACCCCATCCAGCCTCTATATAAAGGCTCGTCGGGGACCCTCGTACAATAGGGAACACAAGAGAAATACACCCACAGAGGCGCGCTAGGGACTCTGCCCATGTAAGAGCCCTTCCACCGTTGTAATCCACTTGATCATACGAAAGTTCATCGATTCCGACCCCTGTACGTAGGGTATTACACCTCGCGGTGGCCCGAACCAAGTTACATTCTTGAGTCCATCGCGGATTAGGCCACATCGATCAGGAAGAAGCGCACCGGACCCCCTCCGATCATATAAATTCGTATTGTGCCGGTGTACAGAACACCGACAGGAGTGAGGCTCATTGCACCACCAAGCCTTCCTAGTTCCCAGAGTTCAGAGGTGAAGAACCGAAGATGGCGATCATAGGAGGCGGGTGAATGGGAGCCAATAAAATTACTCAAGAAATTGCCCTATGCCCCAAAATCAATCCAATGCGCCTCTTGACTTAACACACCAACTAGTGATGAATAGACCTATAAGTGATCCAAATGATAAATTCAACGAGCGGATGCAAAATCAAAATAATCTAACTAAAAAAGAGGTTTCAGCACTCTTTACCAAACTCTCAGAGGTCAGATTGAAGCCTCCGGTACCGAAAAGTTCGATCCCAGGGTGGATGGTTCGGCAAGGGATTCTCTGGAATAACCCTGAACATGCTGGCACTCCGCTGGAGACTCTGGTGTCGGACAGTCCGACCCTGTGTCGAAGGGTCCAACACTGCACTACACAATACCAAAGAAAAATGCCCAATCAAATGACCTCCAAAAATCACAAAATTTGGATAGTAGCTTTCTCAGGACATCATGAAACTATTCCAACAAGAATCACTCAAAAATCTCAAGAAATAAGAGAGATATTGAGTTTTTTGTGCAAGGCCTAGATTTTGGACAAAACCGGGGAAATCGATGAGGTTTTGGGTGAAACCGGGGAAATCGATGAAATCAAAGGTGCTCATGCCATGGATTCAACAAAGGATTGGTATAGAAAAGTTCTAGCACATCCTAGAGTACGAAACCCCAAGAAATCCTCCAAAAATCACATAAACTCATGATTTCAAGAAAATTTCCAAAAGACTGAAGAAAGGGAAGAAAAACAGGATGAACATGAAAATGATTCAACTTGAACTTATTTCATTGATTGAAAGGTTAAGGTTACAACCAAATATTTGGCTAGGAAAACCGCCCTCATCCTCCCATTCTTTGGAGGAACAAAGATTGCCTCTCACACAATCTCTCCTCTCCACTGAAACATGAAGCACACCCTAGCACAAATAAAATGAACTACTCAAATGGATAGGTGGGAGTCCCTCCACCTTCCAACCAGCCATCTCACCTATTTATAGCATCTCTAAGCATGTCTAAAGTACCCTCACTTCTAACATAACTCAAGGGTAAAATTATCCCACTTTTCATCCGTCGCCCAGATGCCATCGCGCCCTTCATGACTTTGCCTCACCGCGACACAACCTTCGCGATGGTGCCACATGCACCACCATCCACTGCCTTCAGTTTTGAGGCTCAACCAAGAAACCGTCTTGCACGCTTCTCAAAGCATGTCTTCCCGATGTCGACGCGTGTCATGTTGTCTTGCGATCTTGACTGCCGGCAAGTCTCTCCCAGTCCTGGTCCTCGAGCCCCCTTGTCACTTGCACCGGCATCCCGCTCACCTTGACTTGTTCAACCCGCCGTCTTCATCACTTTCATGGTTTTGAGGCTCAACCGTGGAACTGTCTGTGCATCTTGCTTTCTCCACGTGTTCGATGTGGATCACCCTTGAGCTCACTCGACTTCTCCATCGTCCGGCCCCAAGTTCCCAACTTGTGCCCGATCCTTCTACCGTTGACCGCCAAGTTGACTCCATGCACCTATACATCATGAGACAAGCAAACAAGTAATCATTGGTTTTCCAACGGGAAGGGGTGGAAGAGGTCGGCGCCTCGGCGTGCAGAGGAGTGTGATATGGCGAGTAAGAAAAAGACCAAGAAAAGATGGGGAGAGATTTTAAGAGCATTCTCCCCTCCATTAACTCCCTTAAATCAAATTATGAAAAAATAATGCAAAAAAAACTTCTTCAATAGCTTTACTAAACACCTCTCTACTTTCTCAGCCCCCATAAACCCCACTATTAAGAGGTAGATTTGCCTCTGAAGAAGGAGATCTGTGAGGGTGGAAAAGCAGGGAGGTGTTTAGAGGCGCTATTGAAGAAGGTCTTTTTATACTATTTTCTCATAATTTGATCTAGGAGGAGTTAGAGCATCTCCAAAAACTCCCTATTAACTTCTTCTAAATCTAATTATGAGGAAATAGTGTAAAAATCCTCCTCCAACAACTCCCCTAAACAGCTTCCTATTTTTAAGGGTCCTAGGAAATCCACCTATCCAGAGGTAGATCTAAAAAACTATTCGGGATCCCCAATCCACTACTAAGTTTGGACCCTTTAGCCACGCTCCACATTGCAACAACCCTAATTTTATTGCAATACATAGGGGTTATTACCACGGTTTTTATATTTGGTGGTAATAGTAGAAAATATTGCCACAAAATTATATTTGCATTGTGATTTATATGAAAATCATGGCAATAAATATATGATATTTCAACCACTTATAGTTTGGTTGCAAGTGTTTGTTAATGTTGCCATGAAATAGTATGGTTGTGATAACTTTTATTTTAGTTGCAATATCTAGGTGCTATTGCAACAATTTTGATAATCACTGCAAGTAACTATCAATCTTGCAACATGTACAATGTGTTGTGTGAATTGCCAATTGCGTTGCAAAAGTCTTTTCTCTATTGCAACGAAAAACTTATACGTTGCATGAAATAGACATGTATTGCTACAAATTTAATTCGTTGCTATACAACAGTAGAATTAATTGATAGAAAATTAGTACTGCAACGGTTTTTGTTTATGTGACTATATAGAAAGCATTCAATATCGAGAGGAGAAAAAATTAAATGCAGATGTTAAATTCCAAATGGTGATTAACAAGAAAATTCTCTTTTATCTATCTTTAAGCCAAATAATTTAGTTGCATTTTGTTATTGGTTTAGTTATTTACTGCCTCCGTCCTTAAATTATTGACACTTGACTTTTAAAAATAATGTTTAACTATCCATCTTATTCAAAAAAAATTATAAAAATTTTATTTTGTTGTGATTAGTTTTATTACATGATGTATGATTTTAGGTGCATTAGAAAGAAAAAGATAAGTAAATTAAAAGGCTAAATGTAGGAACAAATGTGCAGGGACGAGGCTTTTGATCCATTTGGCAAATTATGGTGCTAACAAGGAAGTAATACGAACTAATATGTGTCATGTGTAGTGGCTGTTATCGCCATGTTTCATAGTATTGTTTGGCTGTACTGCATTTGTTTTCTTTTTTTTCTTTTAATTTGTAGTAGACAACTAACATGTTATGTGGTATTTTAGGGTAATTGGTGAAGTTAAATAGGCGAGTTAAGGTCATATGGAACTGAAGAAACTATGTTAAGGCCAAGCTATTCCCAAGGATTGAGAGCACATGTTTCTACTGTTATCGCAATCATAACAGTCATATTTTTTTAGTTTTTCATTGGGGTCTTAGCAATCATAACAATAGTTTGTTTTTTAATTGCAGATTTCTATGTCCAGTGATTGTTAATGCATTCATAATAATGATAGACCCTATTTGTCAGTGACTATAATTACTATATTGTAAGTACTGATATACATGGTTGTTGCACATTTAAGTATAGATTGATTTAGTATAATTCTCTATTAAATTTGTATTCTATTGCAATGAATGTTAAGTACCAAATTATATAATTTAGAATGTGTTGCCTCAAATATTCATTTGTTGCAGTAAATCACATATTTCCACGATGCTCATTTGTTGCGATATATTATTACCACGATTTTTATGTGTTGCTATGCAGTACACTTACATTGCTATATGACATAATCACCACAAAAATAATTTCATTGCGCTTGTATCTCTAGCAACAGTGAATTATACGTGGTCATAAAGACTTTCATCCGACTATATTTCATTCCCAACAAAATATCTTATGTTGCGAAAGAACAAATTGCAACAAAACAATGCACATGACAAAAGATTCTATTACAATGACTAAATTGTTGTGACAATAATGTATATTGCCACCAAATAGTTTCGTTGCAATATAAATTATTGCCATGTCAATAGTTATTGCAATAGCCTTTATTGCCACGATATCATGTGTAGCATTTATTGCCTATTGTGGTGATCCATCTTGTGGCAAAATTAACTATCACCACGATCTTACCCGTGGCAAGAGTCTCTGTTGCCACGATATTAGCCGTGGTATCTATTATTTATTGCAATGGCCCCATGTCATTTGTGACAGCCATATGTTTTGCAACAGAAATATAAATCCGAGGCGCAAACTTTAGACCACGCCAATACTTGCCACACTTGCCAACAAACACAATATTGTTGTAGGTGGTACATATTGCAACCATTTTGACCTTATTGCAACATTTTGCCATCGTTGCACAAAGGTTAAAACTTAGTAGCGATCCCATCTCTCGTGCAACTAATCATGGGATTGGTTGTTCACATGGCTCAAATTTAAATTATATTTTGGGGAGCTGTTAGAGGAGGTGATTAAAATGGACTCCAAATTTTTTTTGTTGGCCCCAAAAGGTACTTTTTGGGGACATGTTTTGAGAGAAATGTTAGAGACGCTCTTAGACCATCTCCAATAGTTCCTTTAAAATGTTTCTTATTTTGAGGTAACAAAAAAATTTACGGTCTATTTTAATTATCTTCTCCAACCACTCACTCCCTTAAATATAGCTAATATAGTTCAAATTTGAGCCAAATCAATAACCGATCCCACAGTTAGTTGCACAAGAGATGAAATTAGGGACCTCAGAAAGTTCCCCACATCTACCTCTGGATAAAGGGGTTTCTGGGGCCCCGAAGGAAGGGAGGTGTTTAAGGAACCTTTTGGAGGAGATTTTTTACATTATTTTATCATAATTTGATTTAATGTGAGTTAATAGGGGGTTTTTGGAAATGCTCTTAATATGGTGCTTTTGGAGCTTTCTCTAAAATATCACCCTACTAGTCAAAAAAAATTGGGGTTTATTTTAACTATCTACTCCAACAGCTCACCTAAATATGTACCAAGATATTTTAAATTTGGATCACGACTGCAACCTATCTACATTTAGTTGCACACGATATGGGATTGGGATCTTATAAAATTCACCAGATGTACCTTCGGATAGGTGGATTTCTATGGACCAGAGCTATTGAAGGAGATTTTTTTACACTATGTGCTTATAATTTGATTTAGGCAAAGTTAATGGGACATATTGGAGATGCTCTAAGGAGCACAAAGGAAAGGAGGAAAGATCGTGAGGAAGCAAAAGATGAAACAAACAGCGAGAAATCCGAGTGTGGACGGCAGGCGGAATATAACTTCCTCTCTCTCAGATTGTTCGAGTCGGAGGAGGAAACACAACGGGCTTCCGGTTCTGGTGGGTTCAACATCTCCTACGTCCTCGGATGTTTAAGTGCAGGGTCGGTGCTCGGTGCCCTATATAAAGCGTACCAAGGACCTGCCGTCTTGGTCTTTAAAACAGATTTGGCAAGCGCCGCTGAAATTTTACTCCGACGGAGACCTGCAACAGGGCAGAGATCATGAGTTGGAGCGTAGCTTTGCATCCAAAGGGTCTGTGGTCTCAAATCTTCAGAGTTCTGCCTAAGCTGCTAGATCTTCCTCACAGTTTGCTGAAGAGAAGTTTTGGAGAGACAAGCCTCATCAAGAAACGGCGCCGGAATCCGGTACCGCAGTTGGCAACTTGCCGGAGCTGCCGCAGGACATTCTGGTATCCATCTTTGCGCACCTTGAGATCCCTGACCTCCTGTGTGCCAGTGCTCTCTGCCCCTCTTGGCGCTCGGCGTACATCAGCCTAGCCAGCCAATGGCGGTACAAGCACCGGACACCGTACCTGGTCTACGCGTCTGATTCTGTCGATGGGAACGTTGTGCGCCTTTACAGCCTCGCGGAGCAGAGGGTGTACACATTGACTCTTCCAGAGCCACCCGTTCGCAACAGGTGTATCGTTGGGATCCTCGAATCGCTGGCTGATTACTGTCAACGGAACTTGTGATGAGACGCGTATCGTCAGTCCAACCTCCGGGCAACTAATCGATCGCCAGTTTATGATCTCCTACCATTGAGTAGGCGAACTCCATCGATCTACAATGAATCCTGTCGACCTACAAGAACGAGTACTCTGTACTCATGGCACCCGAGAACTGAGGGTGTTTTTTTTTGCTATAATAGTACACCATCAATCTTTATAGTTTTACTGCTCCTGTGCTAGGGAAAGACTCTTCTATAAGGCTTGCATGTTCTATTTATCCATCACGCACACCAGTTTTTGTTATTTTCAAGTATCTTTCCCTGTTAGTTAGAGAGCATAGCCACGTTCCGTCCCATTGCGCGTCCATGGAGCTTGACGCACGCAGAGTTCGTGCGGAGCGCGTCGCATGGCATGACATGACCCGTCATGGTACATGTCACGCATGGTGGTCCGTTACGATATCTTATAAGTTTACTTTTTATATAGCAACGAAAAAAAATGTTGCAAAGTTTTAGCAGAACCAATTCTCTATCTCTTCTCTATCTGTGCTCACCGGTTTGTCTATCTATCTATCTATACAATTTAAAAAACACAAATTTTCTTTTCTATATTAACATAAAAACATCCCCATCTATAAAAAGTATATTGTATTAAGATTTATCCCTTTTACAAATCCGAGGAATGAAATATCTCGAACACCTTCAACAAATCTAACAACCAAACTATTATTTTGAATCTCCCACCTAAAAGTTGAGATGTGTTATGATGCTTGGGATGTACCTCCCCCTACTCAATTAATTTTAGCTATTAATTTTTAAAATTTGGTACCGAGCTCACCATTTTTTTAGCAGGTCTACCATTTTATTACCTTTGACTAACTTTTTATTTTAACCATCAAATCTTATCAAATAGACAGTTATGGTTAACTCTAAATATTTCTCCTAAAAGTTAGGTCCACATGTATCTTGATTGAATCCACGCGTGATTAAAGGAATGAATCTGCTATAGTTCTTACCATCCATCGATAACAAGTAGACTTCGGTCAAAAACACAAACAGAATTTCCTTCACTCCCCCTCCCCAGCGCCAGCAACGATGGCGCCACCACGGCTGCGCTCTGGCCAATGCCCTCCCCTGCCGTCACCTTGCACTTGCCACCGCTGTACAGAATCCCATGGGATATCAATCTTACTATGGTTCACCCACCATATAGAAAAGTTAAAAAGTCAGAAGTATGCGACATGAGGGAACCTATGGACACAATTTTATAGAAGAGGGGTAGAGAAGTAGATTTCTTTGTCTGTAGAGAAGGGATCATATTGAATTGATATCTCGTGGGAACTTTGGTTCCATTATCTAAAAAAATCTCATGGGATAAATATGTTATGAATTCTCTGGTGGGATATAATGAAATAGTGGGCTCATATCAAAGATCATGCCATACCAAAGGTCATGGTGGAAATACCAAAGATCATAGAGGTTATCTCTAATCTTCTATATATATGAGACCATTTGTACATTTACAAAATGATGAGAAAGAGACAGAAAGCTCCACCTATATCTGTGTTCTTGAATGTCTATTGGGATATTGAAAAAGGAAACGGTTCTTCACATCTCCTCACGTCTCATTCTTGGGATCGGGCATGTGGATGAATCCGGGTGGCTCCATGATGAAAATTATTCTTAACACGTTATCAGCAGTTTTGCGTTCTAAATTTTCTCGCATTAGTTTTTGCATATGTGATGCTAATCACTGAATTGATCTACTGATTGCGAGGAACAATTTTGGATGATCTTTTCAAGGATACGACCGGCACCTATGCTAATTGGTGCCTAGTTTTTCATGATCGTTCGACTACAATTGTTCTGTGGATTTTCCGATATCGATCAGCAGGCATGACAATGGCCTAGCCAAACTACCCTACGCGGTAGGTGTCAGAACCATACCATGCTACGGTATGTAGCTTCCAATGAACACTTCCAGGCATATTTTATGGCTTATTTTGATGCAACTAGTTTTCTGAGTATTGTTCGTACAAGCTATTTTGCCTTCATGTTTGTCCGTTCGCATTCATGCGACCAAAGTGCAAACTGTGATGCGCGCACACCTGAAGAGGCTCCTGGTCATGGAGCCACACATGCACGGACGTGGGCACCTATGCCTATCACCTATAATACATTTGGGCACGTATTGCTTGCCGCTTGCCCGCGAGGCGCTGGAAGTCGCACGCGAGTCTCTACATAGCAAGCATACATGCATGCCGGTGGCCCCTGCACCATATGAAATTTGTGAGCTTTGGCAAATAACCAGCCTAGCTGCAAGTACTCTTGAGTAATCCTGCTGGCCCGAAGTCATGCAGAGCTGCTAGGGGGAAATCGACATGCTGCGCCACACTTTTCCTTGCATGCGCCAGCAATACCACGTAGAGAAACATACATGCAAATAATTGTTGTTCATTTCCATAATTATTACTCTGCATGCAGCACCACTATAAACCAAATTAAACAAGGAGACTCATGCATGCATGTGTATTAAGTGATGCATGAACCATAGCACTGTTATATTTTTTTCTGCATGCAACTTCGGTTGTTTTTTTTACATGCATGAATTTATGAGCTTTGCCTGCCGCTCAGTTTTTGGGCTGTTAGTTTCTTGCCTATTTGGCTGACTAATTAGGCTCTTTAATTTACATGCACGCGTCCATTAAACTTGACCTATGGCTTTTTAGATTGATGTGGAATCCCACTGCTTCAACTAGCCGTGTCTTTTGGTTAGCTAAGTTAACCTATGGCATTGTATTGCATCACCTGTAGTTGTGCATGCATGGAATTCCATGCGCATGCCTGAGAGAAAAATTAAAGTGAACAGTTAAAGCAATTGCATGTTGTGTATGCATGGATCTAAATAATTATCGTCTGTTTTAGTGATGAATAATGGTAATACATAGGAGTCCATTGGCACGTAAGATGTTACATGCCTCTACGATCCTCATGTGTGCCCGAGTGCACATGTTGTTATACAACCGTGGATATACGCATGAGAAATAAACACATGACTTAAAGTTGGCAAACTAGTCACGTCTGCCTGAAGCAGCGTTAAGGAGCTCATTGCGCACACTATACTGCAGTTTTCCTTCGCTTCATGATAAATGTGCCTCGCTCATCCCGTGCTTTTTATGGCACTAGAAGCCGCTTTGCGCTCGCTAGGAGAACTGTCGGGAATATTCAGTTCTCTAACCTTAGGTGATGACCATAACTCATATGCAATAAAGATGTACGTGCATTGCTCATTGACCATTAATCCTGTAGATTGTGGTCAGTATAATTCATATGTAATATAGTTGCATAACCATACTCGCACAACGTCTTGCCCAAGGGTCGCCGCAGTAGTCCAGAGATTCAACTTTCTATAAAATTTGCATATATATTCCAGAAGAATATTATAAGGATTTTTTTTCATATAATTGCTTGAATGTTCCGGAAGAACTTGTTAATATGAGTATGTGGAGTACGATCTAGAAATTGAATTTCTAGTTCTTTTGCTTGCATAAATCATAGCAATTATTTTCGCTCCCTTCGAAGACCTTGCATTGCTTGTATGTGTATATTTATATGGGTTTTTATAATCCTGAAGTATTACCAGAAGACCATTATAAATGCAAGAAACTCTATTAATGCTTGACAAGATATGGAAATAAAAATATCTATTAATATAAATAAGACCGATCTTTCCTCTTAATGCTTTCCTTCATGCTTGAAATTTTTTTACTAGAAGTAACTGGAAAATACAATCAAGATTTTACCTAAGCTTACAACAATTTTTGATGGCATATGACCCGAAGTCGATATATATTTCATTTTGATGCTGCTAAAACATCTTGAGCCAATTTTACAGAGTTAGAGATGAGATATATCCATAATTGTAACATGAAGTTACGCTATTTTATTAAAATGTAATATTCTGAGATATTTTTTCACTGCTTGCGTGAAAGAGAAAAACAAGTGATTTTTCCAATAGAGTCATACTATTGATACGAATCTTGTTTGGCCTTGAAGTGCAAAACTCTCAGAATTATAATCATTTGTAAGATTGTGAGTAATGA
>BCLF01000048.1:1105650-1125887 GCA_001602275.1 Zoysia japonica | reverse complement strand
ATAGTATAAAGAGTCATTTATGCTATTCTGGAGCTTGCTAAATCTTATTTGCTCAAAGAATTTGTGCTAAATTAATATTTTCCTAGACAAGAAGGATTCTCAAGTTTTTGTTATTGACTAAATATTCACTTCATACTGAATGATGAATTGAATTATAAGTACAAGTATCATGTCATGATAAATATTATATTAACAACCCAAGTTATAAATGGTATGAGTAATTGGGTCAATATTGGGCAATAAGTTCAAAGAGCTGGACTATGAGACTTAAGGAGTTGTTACTTCTTAGTGATATTCATTCGTGCGGCACATGCTATTTTCATATATATGCATGTTTCACAAAATAATGCTACCACCAATTATCTTATAAAATAAATGACCCTGAAGGTACTTTTGCATAATAGTCATATATGGACTATAATTACTATGCATTATCCCAGAAGGATTTATTTCAATAATGAATATGTTGTATTGGTACATGCATATTATGTTAAGTTTTGAAGACTTAGGAACATGAGTAAGTTGACCCCAACTACAAGTTGAGGCTAATTCTCTTGAAAATGAGAATACATATTGTTTTTGTGTCACTCCAATAATTATGAGTCAAGCTCACTGAACATAAATAGAATACTCCCTCTTGTTGAACTGCATTATGCTTTCCCAAATATATTACCACCACTACATACATTAGCCATGACTGGAAGTGGTTGGTCGAAGATATTCAGTATGCTTCTACTTAATTATCTCGGCATTAGGGGGAGAAATGCCAATTTTGTGGAATGCCTTGATATTTGTGATTTAATATGCACAAAGTTAAGCTATATTGTTGAGCTTACTCTCCTATACACTAGAAGTGTGGAGTTTGCCAAAACTATCTTGTTGAGGAGAAATCAAACATGATTTTGAATAATTATTTTGCTGCTACCTGAAGTAGACATGGATATACCTGGGATTTAATATCATATCCATGTATGACTAGTTGGCATTGGATCCAAATATGCGGGTACACCTGCAAATGAGAGATTCTATTGCCTTAGTCAAAGCATATAAAGAAAATACTCCTTTTATTTCTGAAGAAAATATCACACTTAAGGTACCTCACGAAGAGGATTGTCCTAGCAATTGCGCGCTTATCATGGTGCTAGGAAGACGGAACAACCATGGATACTTTGTCTTGGGGAACAACAACGATCCTTATTGAAAATATATGTGTGGAAAAAAAATGTGTTAACACTATATTGCCTCTATAAAAATTGCTATGTTTCTCTTAAAGAGAACTGGATCCGAAACAAAGTAGGCATCAGTGCTTGAAGCTCTCATATTGGGTCAAATAAGTAGTAATTGAGGCTGAACCAAAATCACCACGTGAAAGTCGTAAACCTGCTATTCAGACAAATATGGGTCACTACATAATCAATGAGGTGGTAAAAGGTGATGGTTCTATAGGTCTGAAAAAGATCAATTCCCATACAAGATGTGTAAGTTAATGTTTCGATATATAATATATTTGGCAAATATTTAAATTAGAATGTGCAGTACAAAATATAAAGAGATCCCAGAAGGATTTGTAGATACATATTGTGACATGTAAATCTCATGCCATTATTTACTTCCTAAAGAAACACTCATCTCTAGTAGAGATAATTCTCCCTGGATGAATTTCCTTGAAGGACTAAATATTTGATAAGTCTAAATGCACCGGTCCCAAAAGGACAGTGACCCGTTGAGACCCAATACACGGTGAAATGAGGAATGCAAACACTAGAAGTGTGCCAAATAAAATATATGCATTTTACGAGTATTAAGAGATGGATACATATAAACTCGTGCATATGTAGCATCATATACAATCTCATTTTAAAATTTATATTGGCAATATCCTCGTCACCTAAAAGGTATAAATGGTGTTACTGGCAATTATATCCCCATTTGTGCCAGATTGTTGGACTTGTAATTGTGAAATAATCCATGAAGGATACTCGATTGATCCCTGAAGGAACTTGGTTAATATCAAATTAATAAAAAGGTTGCAGTTATTTAAAGCTTGAAACTTTACTAGGTATTACTAGAAGTTATATGCAGTTGTAACTATATTGAATTTTATGTTCTATCAAGAACTATATGACTCGTATTGCATAATTATATAAATATTATGGAGAATGATGGAATATGAAAGCTTCACTCCCAATATGCAATTTTCTCAATGTTCTAGAAGAACAAAATGGTACATGCCTAGAAGGCTAAATATTGTTATCGGGGGAAGTATGTACTAGAATTTCATCATCTTTTATTGGACTTGAGAGTCATAAAAATACCTTGAAGGTATTGAAAATATAATCGGAGTTATTCTAAGTAATTCTGAAGATATTTGTTGTATTCATGTGTGTTTTTCAGAAGTATTAACACATAAAGTTTTAATGAGACAACAAAGTGCAAATGTAATTTACAATAGCAATGTACGCTTTTCTCCATTCCTTTTTTATTGGGTTTTTGGAAGGAGTTTTTGACGAGGCATATGCAAATAGCAACATATTCTTGATGTATTCAGCATGAAACATTTGAAAGATATGTTGGGCTCAGGGGAGAGTGTCCCTGAATAATAAGTAATAATGTTTGATCCTGAAAATCATAAACTTTCAGATCTCGAAGATCATATAGTCCTTAAGACATTGTTGTACTCTTTTCCTTTGTGAGTTTTCCCGAAGTTTCTCACGTAAGTTTTTTAACGAGGCAACAAATACAATAACAACAACCATGTACTCTTTCTCCTTATTTTTTTCCCACTGGGTTTTTTGGAGTTTTAGTGAGGCATGAGTTGATCATGGTATTTGCCCAAGGGGGAGTGTTATGAATTCCCTAGTGGGATATAATGAAATAGTAGGCTCATACCAAAAGGTCATGGCCATACCAAAGGTCATGGTGGAAATAACAAAGATCATGGAGGTTATCTCTAATCTTCTATATATATGAGACCATTTGTACACTTACAAGATGATGAGAAAGGGACCGGAAGCTCTACCAATAGCTGTGTTCTTGTACGTCTATTGCAAATATTGGAAAAGGAAACAGTTCTTCACATCTCCTCACGTCTCATTCTTGGGATCGGGCATGGGAATGGATCCTGGTGGATCCATGATGAAAATTATTCTTAACAAAATAATATGTCTCTCTTTAGTTGTCTTCCTAGCTACCTGTGGTAGAACTAAGGAGCACCGGTCATTCACACAATTTACCCTGTACCCCTACTCAATGCTATAAGTAGTGTAGGCCAAGTGGAGCATCAAATTTCATTAATGCTTACAGCAAGTGGAGTAGCATTGCATCTATTTGCCTCTACGGTAAATTACAAAGGTGAAAATAAATACTTCCTTTATTCAATAATACCCGCATTTCTAGAAACCCAAGATAAAAATATCATACATGGCAATTGAGCCTGCTACCCCTATGACCATCTGAAGAACAATGCACTGACGGAATGCCAGGCAGTAGCAGCCTAGGAGATTTGCGGGCAGAAGCGTTGCTGCTAGCAAGAGAGATTAACTTTTTTTTTTACTGACCATCAGAGTGGAGATGACAGGGAGTAATGGAGCAGCAGGCCGTCCAAATGCTGATATACCTGGACAAATCATATTCGCCCCCAAATGCTCGTAAAAATGGACAGAGGGAGTAGACACAGTGCAAGGAGCCAATATAACATCACAAAATATACATAGGGCGGCCAAAAAGAACATTTTAAACTGGCCCCACAGAAAGTTATTGCAGGTTCTAAAAATACATGTCGCTGGTGGTACTCACCTAGGCTCTATCGTCCGAAGGCTCCACCATAATCTGGCTCTGATCTGTGACGGGGGCGGGGAGGCAGGCAGCGGCGGCGCAGCTGGGATGGGTGCATCGGGAGGGAGGGCGGTGATCGGCTGGTAAGGAGGCGGCAGGGAGGGAGATGACGGCGGCACTGCTGGCAAGAAGGTGAAGATAGCACAACTGGGAAGGAGGCGATGGTGGTGCGGTTGAGAAGTGATTGTGGTGTGGGTCATTGGAGGTGCCGATCGACCTTGGTTGTAGGATGGCGATCCGATGGTCCAAAATGCCCCATGGCAGAGGAGAGCCTCACCAAATTAGTCTTTTTTAGGAATAGAGAAAGGTTAGTTTTTGACCAAAATATGGTGTGTTTGAAAGTTTATGTTTCAAATTTTGAGCTGAAATCTGTTTTGCTATTTCAATTCTGACTATTTTTACATTTTTCTTTGAATTTCGGACTACTTGAGCTAACAGGTCGTAAAATAACAAGCAGGCTGATGGGTCTAATGGGCTGACATGGCACTGTTAACTATTTACATGCTGAGCTACGAACCAACTCCTAGTTCTGTCCTCTGGCACATCACAACTTATTAATTAACAGTGCTGAGCTGATTTAAAATGAAATAGACTGAGGGTATGTTTGGTTCATTAGAAATGAATTTATTTCAAGGAATTTGATTCTATGAATTGATTTGTCTAGAATTGAATTAGCCGGAAACAAATTCATTTCCAGTATTTTTGTTTGGTTGGACCTAGAATTGGATTCTTAGAATTCAATTCTAAATCCTATTTGGAAGCTTCGAATAGAAAAATCGAGTCCAGATCCTGTTTTTAAAATTAGGACAGGTATATAGAATGACAATAATCTGCTTGAACTATTTAAAAAAACTGATTCAATAGTGCTTATCAAAATGACAAAAATTGATTCCAGAATGGAAAAAATTGACTCCATAGTGCTTGCAAATTGAGCCCACAACTCACAATATAATAATGCTTCAGAGAACATAGTCATCAACAAAGAAGCCGGCTGGGTGGCAGTGGCCTCGAGCTTGGGGTCAACGGGTGGCAGTGACGACCCGCACGACGGGCTCGCCCTTGAGAACAGCCTTGACGGCAGCCTGGCACACCTGCCAACAGTGGCGGACCCAGCGAGAAAATTTAGGTAGGTCAAAGCCGAGGAAGACACGTAACCACTGTATAAAGCGAAGTGCACATACATACCATATTTCAACCATAATAGCATTGAACTAGTGTCTACATGAAGTAATTAAGATGAATTCCCCCCCTTTTTTTCTTTCCATGCCTTTGGACAAGACATAAAAAATAAAGGACAAACTTAAAGTTTTAGTAACAAAATAATTTGCGAATAATAATTAGGTGACCACATTTCACAAAAAAAAAAAGTAAAACTTTGTAAAGTACATACCACTACTAAACACTATGAATGTCTTGGTCTTCTTGGTGGTTTAGGAAGGCTCATCCTTCGATCATTCATGACTTAAAATGTCTTCTTAACGTTGACCGAATAAAACCCTCTAAATATCTCTTTGTCGATATAGCAGAAAGACAAGTCATTTTTTAGTCACTGATCAGACATTAGGCCACCACTGGTACCTTAGATTTGCTCTCTCGGCTCTAAGCGATTTGGGGGAAACAGATGGAGTGAATTTTGGGCTTAGTTGCAGCTAGGGCCTTTCAGTTGGGCCTTAATTTCATTGGACTAGGCCAGCCCACTTGGCCACCACACTCCATTCTCTCGTACTCCTATTCTTTCCTTTCTTCATGCGTTAACAGCCGAAGACATCCATGGAGGCGGGCAGGGTCAGGGGAAGCTCGAGCTGCTCGACGAAGGAGAAGTAGGGGGGGGGGGGGGTCCGCCACAGCCTACCAACTAGCCCGACCAGAGCAGGCCGACGGAGCACCAAGTTGACCATGCTGCCGTGACCGGAAGACCACCGAGTGGAGGCGCCAGTCCCGGCCTTCGCGTCTGCTGCGGCAGCAACGAGGTTGAGCAGCCCCGCATGGCCGTAGAACTTGTCCAGGAAGATGGTGGCGTTTCTTCATGGTGAGCTGGTGAAGGCGCAGCAGTAGAACCACATGCGTCTCTTTTCATGGCAAGCAGGCGAAGGTGCGGGGCGAGCAGGCGATGGGGTGAGGCGGAGGCCGCGGTGGCGGCAGGCGAAGACGATGGCCACGAGTTGAGTCAAGGTGGTAGGGATCGCGATGAGATAATTCCAAGAATTTATATCGGGTTGGGTAGGAAACGAGAGTAAGCTTCCAATTCGATCATTGGAATCGGGCCCAAATTAGCAAATGAATTTTCTAGACTTCCAAACACACTAGCATTTGGAATTGGATTCAATTTAACACAACTCAAGGGAGCCAAACAGTCCCTGAGCTATTTCGTTCTTGGCCGTGCCGTGTCAAGCGGCAGTACAAGTGTACAACATTAGTCTTGCTTCTTCGCTGCCGTCAAGGCAAATACGGGTCCGGTGTCTCCCTCGGCCTCGTTTGGCCCCTCGTTGAGTCGCACGGCCCTGCAGCAGAGCAGTGGACTCGCAGAGACGCGTACGCATCTCAGTAACAGACGCCGCAGCAGTCGCAGTCCAGTCCCGTGCCGCGCCTCCCCCGAAGCATCCATCAGCAGCACCTCCCTCTGCTGCTTCCCGCCTCCCCTCCGTCACCTCCCATCCCAGCCTCCCTCCGGCTGCGCAGCTTTCGCAGCCCTGATTCGGTCCTCGCCGGCGCTCTTAGATCCGTCCCGCGCACTGCGGTGGCTGCTGGAGCCGGTCCGGCAGCGCTGCCGCCTCGTTGGCCGGGCGTGGTCGCCCTGTGGTCTGTGGACCGGGGCTGGTGTTGCTCCTGCCTCGGCGCCACGATTTTCGTTCTGCCCGCTGCCGTCCGAATCTCCCTGCGGGGTGGAGGGTAAGATTCTTCCCTCCCGCCCGATCCATGATAAATCGGAGGAGGTTTTGGGACCGATAGTGTGCTTTATTAGTTAGCGAGTAGTGGCATATAGCTTCGGGAGTCTGTGGGTTGCTTTTAGTGTTTGCACTCGGCTGCTGCTGAGTAGCGCTTGCACTCTTGTTACTATTAGTACAGAACATGTATAGCTATACTTTCTGTTAACGCCGAAATTGGATTCGAGCCAACACACCGCTCGCACGTTCGTGTGCGGAAACGTTAGCGCTTCTTCACCGTCGGGTTTGGACAGCACCTAGACAACCCCATCTCGAGAGGTACCCTGTCAGAGGAGAGTCATCTTAGGTTTGATCTGGGTTCGGTCAGATCAACCGGATCGCCTTCAAACATCGTCGGGATGAGGGAAGAACACCACGAGAGTCGAAAAAAGGAATTAGAGTTTGGAGAAAAACAAAATGTAAAGACAAATTATTTTGATCGATTGGAATGATTTTCAACTGGCCATGGGCCTCTGTTTTTTAGATGAGGGATGGTTTTATTTCGCAGGGCAATTAATCCCACGAGTTAAGAAAAAAGATTAGAATCAATCATCTGAAAACTTTTCTAAATCAGCATTACCGGAGTCTCCGGTAAAGTGCCAGACACTCGATGACTGGAGTCTTTGGTAAGATGCCAGAGGTTCCGTCGTGTAATTTCGGGGGACTCGGTTCATACTCAGAATTAGTCTCTTCGAACGTTCAAGTATTGATATTTGAATTCTTCAAACGCGTTAAGCACCTTAGGCACAAAGAGGCACAAACGACCGAACCCATTTAGCGCGTTTGAGCACATCGGGTGTTGCGGCACATTGTACCCGAGCCCCTTGCGAGTGTTGAGCTCATGGGCATAGAAAAGAGGATGTCGTGGGTCTATTTTGCAGTGCGTTGAGCACTTCGGGTGTTCAGGCATTGAGCCCCTTGCGTGCGTTAAGCACATCGGGCATTTTGCCGCTTCTCATCGGATCGATAGCTGTTCGGGCATTGAGCCTCTTGCGTGCGTTAAACACATCGGGTATTTTGCCGCTTCTCCTCGGACTGATAGCTGTTCGGGCATTGAGCCCCTTGCGTGCGTTAAGTACATCGAGCATTTTGCCGCTTCTCCTCGGGTCGATAGCTGTTCGGGTATTTGGCGTTCTTTACTAGAGAAGCTTTGTCGATTCGAATTTCAATAACTGCCACCGCTGTGTCTTTATTCTGACTAAATGCTTGAACCGGGCTCATCGGACACTCCGGTAACGTGTCGGACACTCCGGTGGGCTAAGTGCCTGAACCCGAGAAGGCTCACCGGACACTCCGGCAACGTGCTGGACACGGTGGGCTAAGTGCTCGAACCTGAGAAGGCTCACCAGACACTTCAGCAACGTACCGGACTATGTTTTTAAGGCGTCGCCTAGGCGATAAGGCGCAACTGAATCGCCATGGGAGAAAGGTGTCGCCTTATCGCCTTACGAGCATAATGCACCCGCTCGATTTTGGCTATGTCCAAGCTAAATTTGTTAGTAAATCGCTCTATTATGTCGTTGCCCTCTCAATTCCACCTCCTCTCTGCTTGATTTCATCATCTCTGACTTAAAAACCTAACTGCTCTATTGGTCTATTCAAAGAATCGGCAATAAGTACATAAGTTTCTATATAATTTTTGGTGCAATTTTGCCATAGGATGTGTGGTAAGGCGTCGCCTCGCCGCACGCCTTAAGCGCCTAGGCGGCTAGAAGGGGGTGAAACGCCGCGTCTCGCCTTACCGCCTTAAAAACATAGGTACCGGATACTCCAGTGGCCCTGTGATTTTTTGGTGTCAACACTTTCTTTTTGAAATAACAAGTAATTGCACAACGTGAATGAAACTGCATCAGTTATGATGTTGCGCGATGGTCAGGGATGTGGGTCACCTTGTCAAATTCGGTTTGGTGATGTGGATATGAATTTGTTTCTTCACCCTCTTGTGGATATGGATGTAAATTTCATTTTATATGTATGTAGCCTACTCGATGCAGCTATTGTTGTATGCATTACACCTGCAGTGCCTTCCACAAATGCGCCACACATATATTATAACCCCATGTCTGACACAGAGCCACTTTCCTCACTTGCAGTGTTAAGTCCTGATGGCAGAACTTCAGGATGGTCATTATGATTCATCATCCCAATCGACTGATGGCCTGCGTATTGATCCAATTTATGGGTCTTTCCTGTGCCCACTCACCAAACAGGTTATGGGAGATCCTGTGACGATAGAGAGCGGTGTTACATTTGAGCGAGAAGCCATTCTGAAGTGGTTCAACGAATACTGTAGCAGTGGAAGGAGGCTCGTCTGCCCTGTGAGTAGGAAGGAGCTCAGCAGCACTGACGTGAACCCAAGTATTGCTCTGAGGAACACTATTGATGAATGGATGAACCGCAATGAAGTGGCCAAGCTTGATGTTGCCTGTAAGTCGTTGACATCTGAGAGCATGGAGAGTGATATTTTACAAGCTCTCCAGTATGTTAATGAGATATGCCAGAGAAATCGATCAAGCAAACATGTTGTGAGGAGAGATGGCTTGATAAGCATGATTGCTGATTTGATGAAGAATAGCAGTACGAGAGTACGGCAAAAAGCATTAGAAACTCTTTGCGTCATTGCAAAAGATGATAACGACCACAAGGTGCATTTTTGTGAATCTAACTTCCTTTGATGTTTAGTTTCTTTGCGGCTCATGCTTGTATTGACTTTTCATGTTCTCTGTAGGTTGAGATTGCTGCTGGAGACAATAGTCGCACAGTTGTGAAGTTCTTATCTCATGGTCAAGTTCTAGAAAAAGAACAAGCTGTGTCACTATTGTATGAGCTCTCAGAAACTGCGGAACTGTCCGAAAAAATTGGCAGTGTCCCTGGAGCCATCCTTATACTTGTTGGCTTGTCAAGTGGTAAAATCGAAAACTTATTAATTGTTGATAGAGCTGAGAAGACATTGGAGAACTTAGAGAATTGTGAAAAGAATGTTAGACAGATGGCTGAAAATGGTAGATTGCAACCGCTTCTTAGGCTTCTCCTTGAAGGTACATCTGTTTTCTATATTTATGTTTCCTTTTCACAACTTTTTTCATTATACATGCTGCTATTTTACAGCTGTTGGACTGTAACACTTGCGACCCGGTGTTCACATTGACTGGTTTTAGTGCTTCCTGTATCCTAGTATTTTGTTTGGCAACCCCCTATACATGGTTTTTATATGCACTTGCTAGTTCAATATTCACCCCTTAAATAGTGTTTGCAAAGTAGATCTAATAAGAACACATGACGTGTAAGCAGTTTGAATCCTTTGTTTTGCCAATGCAACATAGAGGCACCTCCAAATAGAAATTTTTAAAGAAGAAAGCTACCATGTGCCTTTAACATTTAGTTGCTTTTCTGTTTGACAATGTCGATGTTTTGATCCTTAGATCATTAGGGATAAAACACTTCTGAGGGATAGCCGAGCAGCGGTGGCTAGTTTAAGGTGGGATAAGAGTAAGATTTAGACTGGGTGATTAACATAAGAATGGGACATGAACAATTCTTCATCTCCTGATTCTAAATACTTGACATATGCCTTTTGCATATAGATGGAGGCCGTTTCTGACATGTAATTATAAATATAGATCTCTAACTGACCCTAATCTATTTTCACGCAACATGTACCTCGTCCTAGCTTGGTGCAACAGCCACTTTATTGGACTGCACATCATCCTGATGTATGGCCCTAACTGCCCATGATGCTTTATTTCATGGTTCTTGAAGGCACTACTTTTGTTTAATAGATACTCCCTCCTTTCCGAAATTGTTGTCGCCGTTGACTTCTAACATCACTTTGACCGCTCATCTTGTTTAAAAATTTAATACGAATTGTAAAATTTTAAGTCATGATTCATAAGTTTAATGATAAAGCAAATTATAACAAAATACATGATATTTATCAATAAAAGAAAGATGAATCGTGAAAGTTGATTTTATAAGCCAATGACGACAACAATTTAGGAATGGAGGGAGTATACAGTAAATACTAAGAAGAAAACTTAAAATTCATGTATTTGGATCACTCTTTTTTTTTTGCAGTTCTGCTATATGTTTGTAGAACTATTATTGTAAAGAAATAACACTGGTTTTATAGTAAAGTGAAGATGTTAGTAATAAATCATGATGTTTGCATCAACGCCTTAGATTTGAATTTGTTACGGATGGTTCCATTTCACATACGTATTGCTTCTTAGTGTATGGTTGAGCATATGGAGACAGTGATGAGATTGTGCTTTAATGTTGTGCTGATATTCTTGATTGCGTTTATTAACTTTTTAAAGCCAATTCATGTTCTTACCATTAGCATTTATTTAGACGAGTCTAGAAATTTTGGAGCCTTGAGATGTTTTGCATCATCTATTCTTAAGTGTGCACAAAAGCGCCATCTTAGTATACAGTTTCAAAATGATTTCCTGAATCGTTATAAATATTATAGAATCATCTCCCTTATTTGTTCTTTTGTTGACATCTGTAGGTTCACCTGACACACAATTATCTATGGCGGCATATCTTGGGGAGCTTGCTCTAAGCAATGATATTAAAGTTTTTGTGGCAGAGACCGCAGGCTCCACTCTGGTTAATATCATGAAAAAGGGGAATAAAGAGGCCAGAGAAGCAGCTCTGAAGGCATTGAACCAAATTTCATCTTATGAGAGCAGTGCCAAGATATTAATTGAAGTGGGTATTCTTCCACCTCTCATCGCTGACCTCTTTACTGTTGGCAGTAATCAGCTCCCGATGAGATCGAAGGAAGTCTCGGCAACAATACTCGCAAATATTGTGGCATCAGGTGCACGTTTCGAGTCAATTCCACTTGATGACAACAGGCAGACCTTGGTATCTGAAGATATTGTTCACAATTTACTTCATCTCATAAGCAACACTGGACCGGCAATTGAGTGCAAGTTACTCCAGGTCTTTGTTGGTCTCACTGATTCTCCGACAACTGTCCAAAACATAGTTGATGCTATCAAAAGTTCGGGTGCTATTGTCAGTTTAATTCAGTTTGTTGAAGCACCTCAAAGGGAAGTTCGCATGGCCTCCATCAAGCTATTGAATAACATATCACCTTATATGAGTGCAGAACTAGCTGATGCTTTTCGTGGAAACTTTAGTCAACTTAGAAGCCTGATCAGGGTCATTGCTGATGACAATGGTATTTCTGAAGAGCAAGCAGCAGCAGCTGGCCTTGTAGCTGATCTTCCTATGCAGGACTCTGTCCTCACCAGACGTCTTCTTCAAGATGGGGCCTTTGCTGCAATCATTTCAAAAGTTTTTAGAACCCGACAGGGGGAGATTCGTGGGGGGCGCTTCATCAACCCGTTTCTCGGAGGTCTAGTTAGGATAGTTTCACGGATCACATTTGTCTTGGATGATGATCCAGATATCATTGCTGTTGCTCGTGAATACAATCTTGCTGCACTTTTTACAGATCTGCTTCAGATGAATGGACTTGATGCTGTCCAGATTGTCTCTGCTACTGCATTGGAGAAACTCTCGCAGCAATCAAAGCATCTTACAGAGATACTACCAGCTCCCAATCCAGGGCTTTGTTTTTCAATATTTCCATGTCTCAATCAAAAATCAGTAGCAACTGGGGTCTGCAGAGTTCATCACGGGATATGTTCTGGAAGGGAGAGCTTCTGTCTCTTGGAGGGGAAAGCAGTCGAGAAGTTGGTTGCTTGCTTGGATAACAACAATGAAAAAGTAGTTGAAGCTGCTCTAGCAGCACTGTCTACACTACTGGAGGATGGGGTAGACATTGACCAAGGTGTCATGGTGCTGTGTGATGCCGATGGAATCAACCCAATTCTTGAGATACTATGTGAGAACGGAAACGAGGCATTGCGACATCGAGCAGTTTGGGCAGTGGAGAGGATCTTGCGCATTGATGAAATTGCTTATGAGATATCTGGAAATCAAAATGTTGGCACAGCTTTGGTTGAAGCTTTCAGGCATGGTGATTATAGGACAAAACAAGTTGCAGAGCGAGCGCTAAAGCATGTAGATAAGTTGCCAAATTTTTCTGGGATATTTTCCAAAATGGGTGCTCAATGACAATGGCACATGAAAGTAGGCTAATTTATTTGAAATATGAATTGCAGAGCCCTTGAGGCTCAAAGGCTGCGTGACAAATATAATGCTGAATGGTTCTGGTTCCCAGCACAAACTTTTGCGGCTTTTGCTGACTGCACTACGGATAGTCGCCATAGGGATCTGATTGATCAAAGGAGAATTAAGGTATTTCACGTTGTATAGTGCTGTATATTTCCACCTGTAAACTTCTTGTCTGTATTTCCTGATTGGTCAGATTTACAGGGTAGCTCCTTTTTTCCTATGGTGTTTCAAACAATAGTTACACATAAGCCTCACATTTGGGCGGAAGTTGTGAAAAAAGAAGTTTGCATAAAAGCAAATTTGTTTTCACCTATTGGGTTAGTTCCTGTGATGTGTTTTATACATGGTTTGATGGGCCTTTGCGGGTGTAAAAGAGTGGCCCTAATGATACCTTCTAAACCTTTCTGTTTTCAAAATCCCCTTCACTTTTAAAAAGCTAGTTCATTTTTTTTAACTAAAGATTGATATCAAGATTGAGATATCGTCAAGGAGTTAGCTTTGGATAGGAGTTAGTGGAGGCTAGCAATTCATGTGCCTGAACTTTGATTGCTGGTTGTTGCTACTTTTTAGTCGCTTCTTTGGGTTTCATCTCTAACCTACCCCAACTTGAATCTACCCCAACTTGATTGGGACTAAAGGCTTTGTTGTTGTTGTTGTTGAAAAGAGCTTTGGAGGTAATCTTAGGTGCACATTTTTACACCACTAATGGCCTTGCTCATATAGCCATCATTTTTTGTTAGATAGAAAGATATATGAACCCTTACATTGGTCTCAAATATAAGTTATAGAACCCTACATTGTTTATGATGATCCCAGACTATTTGATACTCCTTTTGTTCTTAAACTGTTGCTACTGTTAATTTCTAACATCATCTTTGATTATTCATCTAAAGTATAATGAATATCACATATTTTGTTATAATTTGCTTTATTATTAAAAGTATTTAAAATACAACTTAATTTTACATATTTGAACTAATTTTTTGATAAGATGAATGACAAATGACACTAAAAGTAAACAGCGACATAAATTTAATAACAGAGGGAGTAGATAGCAAGATGGGTACAAGCCTTACATTCCTCATAAAGACAGTCAGGAATTACATGGTGGAATTGGTTACGTTGGTCTCATAATATATTAGTGCACCTTGTGGAGTTCTGGTATAACAAGATCATGTTCTTTTAATTAGCCAGGTCTGATGTTTCTCAAGGATTTGTTAAAAAAAGTATTGCCTGGAGAACTGAGTGTCTATATGGGGAAGTGCAAAATTACTGGAGACGATGGTGCTCAGATGCATCTTGGTACCCAATACAACCCATTATCTATGTTCCTGGTGAAGAGTGGGTGCATTAATGGACAGAAACACATGCCAGTGGAACGAACAATTTTCAGCCTGCTTTTCACCTGCAAACGCAAAAAGAATTCTAAACATCCCGTTGAGCTGTAATATAGTGTCAGATTGTGTCCCTTGGCCCTTCACGAGTATTATAATCAACATATATTATGGCAAAGTTTTAGAGTGCACCAGAAAACCAGTGTTCAAGGTAACGGAGCAACATCAAACCAAGATCGAAGAGCCAATTGTTGGGAAAAGTTGTTGTTCATTATAAGCATCTCGGTGTTGTCAAGATTTGCTGTCACACCTGATTTTAAGGCTAAAACCAAGTGACTCTTTATTTGTGCTCAAAAATCAAGTTTCACACATAAAGTAATTTTATTAATGTTAAAACAGAATAATGTCACGAATAATAAAGAGAAATAAAATGATTACCGAATTGCAGCAGAAATGAAAACTAAGCGCAGTGCAGCTTTCACATGCAGTCGATCAGAGAGACAACATGTCCAGACTTCAGCTCCTACGTCTTCAATGTCTCCACAAACTTCTCTTTCCAACTAAGCAGCATTTATAAAGCTAAGGTTGAGTACGAGATGTACTCAGCAAGTATGGAAAAAGATGACACGTGGCAATAAAATAAGGCAAAGGCAACATTGAGTGTTTTTGCATAAAAGCACACAAAAGAGACACACTTTTTATTAAACACCTATTTACTATGTGATAGACATCGAACATCTATAAACCAATGTGCCTACAGCCTACCTGACTGTAGCATCAACATCAGAATCAATCACAGTATCCCACTGTGATCACCATCTAAACCATACCAAAATCTCACTAATCATGTGAAAATTCATGCAATGCTCATGACCGTGAGTACAACTGTCATGACAGTTTTACTCTGCAGAGGTTGTACACATTTTCTAAGAGAAATGATTTTATCCCCTATTTCTAGGTGACTAAAGAATCTCCATTCCGCCCGTGGTGGCCGAGCACTTGCACACTTCCTTAGGTATGAAAGCCAGGAGATCACTTCAAACCCTTTTCATGGCTTCCTCCAGGCACTAACCTTAACCTGAGCAAAGCCCCCTCTTATGCTAGATAGTTCCCGGGAGTAACCCTTCCTTCTTCACACATCTCTCTTCAGGCGTAACCCGCTTTCTCCGCTCCACCGGTTGGCACGCTCAGAACTGGTCTCCACCACTTACTACGCTAAGCCGCACTCATACTTGACTCGTGGTTGTACGGTCACACATGGGTGGTCGCTTCACGGACCGGTCCTTAGATTTGGGATGATAACAAACAGTGACAGTGCTGATAACCCCGCACACAGCCCTACACCAACCATATCACCCAAATCACTGACCTCAAATTGCCATTAAATAACCCATTAATCCTTGTGAAGCAAGTATGATAATGATAAATCAATTTAATATCATCCATCCCGACAACAGCAAGCTAAACATGTAATATACCCAACAAAAAGGTAAACTATGGCGACAAGGCATAATAAAGAAGGACTAGATAATCTTAACAATAGGTGCGTAATCAACTTGACACAAGCATGCAATCTAGAAGATAGAAGATTTGTAAAGTAGGCACAAAATGGTTAAGGACACTTGACTTTGTCATAGTAGTGTGCTCAATAATATCGAAGTTCTGATTCTTGAAGTCTTCGTACTGCGGACCCAAAGTGTAATCGTCTAAACGAGCAAGCAAACAAGCAAGCAAGCACAGAACAATCATAAATAGGCACAAAACAAAAGATAATCGATACCATGATGCCATGAGTGCATATGTTATTTTGATACGATCATTTTGTTATAAAATTCACTTAAATCGTAGTTACGGTTTAAAAGTTATAGTGTTTATAAGGTTAAGAGACTAATCTGTAATTAAAAATAAATTTTGGGGACTTAGGTACAATTTATTAAATTAGAACAGTAAGATATATTAATTTATAAAACTTTGGGTTTTGTAATGGATTTATTAATCGACAAAGATTAATTTTATAATTTACTAAAGTTATAAGGGTTTAATAGTAAAGATAGCAATACTACAATTACAATTATTATTATTATTATTATTGTTGTTGTTGTTGCTGCTGCTGTTGTTGTTGTTGCTGTTGTTGTTGTTATGGTATTTTAAATATTATTATTGGCAATATAATTATATTATGGTTATATTATACTATTAATATTACTTTGATTATCATTAATAATAGTGTTATTATATTGTAATTATCATCATCATTAATAATGCTAATAGCATTATGTAATATATTTATTATTTGTAGTAGTAGAATAATAATATTACCATATTATTTTACTATATATATTGTTATATAATTATTGTAAGTATTATCATTATTATTACTATTTATGGGCTAATCTGTAATTAATCATTAATTTTTTAGAGCCTATTTGTAATTTATGAAATTAATTAAGGACTAAACAGTAAGTACAGAAAAGCTCAGGGGCTAAAGTGTAAATTAGTCCCAAGGCAAGGACTGTTTTGTAATTAAATAAAGTATAGGGGCTTTTTTGTAATATTAATATAATTAACTTTTATTAAGTATTTATTAAAGGATCCTTTATTAAATAATTATTATAAATATTTTTCTGATTTAATAATATTATTACTTATTATATTATTATGTTTATTAACTGATTAATTTGAATTAATTAGCCTTAATTTCTAATTAATTTTAATTAATCGGATATGCTGACATCAGCATGACATCATGCTGATGCAGTAAAAGGTTGGGTGACGCTGGCACGGGGTCAGCGTAGGCCGGAACGGTCTTTCTGGCGCTGTGCGACGGAGGCGAGTGGCTCGGGTATTGGGGAAAGAGAGAGGGCCGGCGGGGCGGTTTTTGAAGGGGGAAGTGGCGTTCTTGTTGGGGAAGTTGTGGGGTGTGGTTAGGGGAGGAAATCCTGGGGAAATCGGGGCCAGATTGGGGTGGTGCGCTCGGCAGTTGCGGTTGGAGGTTGGGGCGGAAGGAGAGGTTTGACGGGTGGGGCCCTCACGTCGGTGAAGCAAGAGAGAGATGGGGCACTGGGCTCTGTTGGGCCGAGAAGGGTGGGAAAGAGCGAGTGGCCAGTTGGGTTTATTGGCGGGAATCGGAGGGAGAGTTGTGGGCTGCGGCCAGGGTTTTTTTATTTTTTTTAGTTTTTCTTATTTGCTTTACTTTTTTTCTAATTTGCTTTTAATTCTTTTATTCTATTATTATAGTATGATATATCAGATTATTTCAAAATGATAGAATTCATCGTAATATTTCGAGATAATTGCATTTTACTTTATTCGAAAGTTTTCAAATAAAAACTAAATTTCACAATAAAATCATGTTTTCAAGACATCTTTTCGAAAATCAAAATTTTGAGAAAACACCTCTCTTTTTTTCAAATCAAATAAGCTTGGTTTTAAAATAAATACAGAATCATTTTATTAAAGTGAGTTAATATTAAACAAAAACATTTGAAACTTTATTTGCAAGGAAATTTTGAATACTTTTAAAATTCAAAACAAAAGAATAAAAATTTAAATTATTTAATTAATTATAAATTTTTACTTTATATTAGTGTAAAAAAAGTTCACATCCTCAAATTGGAAAATTTGGGGTGTGACATTTGCTTATGAGTCGTAACTCCGTCTCACTACAGAATAACAACTTAAGATCAGAAACATTTAAGTATCAAAGATTTGTTGCAACCTCATGGATGGAGAGTTCATTATTGACTTCATCCTCCTTAGTTTTTTTTTTGTTTTTTTATCTTTGTTTCTGTTTTCTTTCTTATGTTTAATGAAAAGTCTGTAATAAAAACCAACAGCTGGAGGTGGTGGTGATGCAGATCTTCACAACACATGGTTGACGTTTTAGTAATAGGCTTAGATGATAGTGTTTCTAAGTCCTTTCTAGTTTGAACAGCGTTTTTTTGCTTGCTGTGTGTGTTTCCTCTTTGTAATCGAGCTGTAGCTTCTATGAAGTTTAGGCTGGAACTTTGTTTTTCCACTATCTAAAGAAAAAAATAGGTTATGTGCTTCAAGCAGAGGCTGGAAACAAATTCAGTTTCCTTTTATCTAAAATACTGTGGCCGAGAAGAAAATTTGCATCACACTTACAGGCTATCAGTATGTAGCTTGGATTTTGGGAGTAAAAGAAATTGGCCTGGATCTGCAACATCTTGCTCAAATGTAAGGAAAGAGAGGATACAGTTCTAGATATCTACTTCTGGCATATCTGGAAAGCTAAAAATCCAGTGAGAAACCGGGAAGCTGAATTGAACCCATGGTGTTTGTTGGAAAAATTCTTGCAAATTACTTCCAACAGATGTGAATACGCCAGCCGACCAATGGAGTTCACCACCACCACCAGAGGTATGGGTTATGGACAATGTACATGCAGCGTTTTTTGAGGGTGCAAATTGTATGGGACTGGGTTTGGTGATCTAGGATCACAAGGGAGACTCCCTGCCTTTGTGTTCATGGAAGGGATTGGCAAGATTAGGAACTTGGAGGTGGTGGAGACGATTGCTTTTAGACATGCAATTCACTTCGCCATGCAGCTTCTGTAAAACTAGGTAGTTTGGTGGCTTTGGAGTGTCATTCATTGATAAAAATGATCGATCTCTATAATACTGGAATACAATCGATATCTCTGATACAGGGATTATTATTGAAGACATTAAACAAGCCAAGAGAGTATCCTCTTTTGTCTTTTATCCATATCCAGTAGAAACTGTAATGAGGCAGCTCATGCTTTAGTAGTCAGTTATCCAATCTGTTGTATGAATCAAGTCCACCAGAACTTTTCAAAACCCTTCGTTCTTAAATTCATGACACTTTTGACTTTAGGCAACCATATTTGACAATTCATCTTATTCATTTTTTTATAAATATAAAAATAAACTAGTCATGTTTAAAGCATCTCTTATGATAAAACAAATCACAATAAAATAAAATATTTTTACAAATTTTTTGATAAGACGAAGAGACAAACATGACACCTAACAGTAAAAAATGTAAAGAATTTAGGGACCGAGGTAGTAGTTCATACTTAAAAATAGAGTAGTGAACCTCTAGCCAGATTGTGGTCGCTGTTATTCCTCTTTTTCATGGCATTATTACATGCTTTTTTTAAGGAGAGTAACTAAAGGTAATGTATAATATCACCGACTAGTTTAAATTTGAACTAACTGGTGGCAACAATTTCAGAACAGAGAAAATATCCTAGTAGCTAAAATATACCACCTACTTGTCAAAATGATAATCATTTTACCGTAAGTTATTCAAATAAACTGACAAAAGTAGTATACGCACTGCAACAAAAGGCCTTTTAGACAAGATTTTGTAGTTATAGTTATATAAACATTGGTACATATATCATGATCAAAAGACATTTTTTTACTCCATTTTTGGGAATGTGTCGATTTGACATGACATTAGATACGCTTTAAGCATTGTCATAGCCATGTAAATTTCACAGTGAAATCATGTTTATACCTATTTACCGTCTCTATAAAACATCACATATCTCCTTAGACATCATTATGGAGTACAAACACATGACACGTGGGAAGACGTCTCGGCACACTAAAACAAGTATCTAGTATACTTAAATAGATATTAATTAAACTTAGAAGCCATTTGGATCCTTTCATTTTAGAGGAATTGAAATCTACATAATAAATTAGGTTATTTAGCTTGGAATTTGACGTTTCACAACTTTCTCAAGCTAACGAATAAGTCTACTCAAATTCATAGTGTGAGAGACGGAAATGGATTCTATAGATTATTATGCTATAATTCTATTCTCCAACTTATAACACAATCTCCAACTTATAACACAATTTTTAACTCACTTCTCTACAATAGAAATACAATATATAACTATGTCTCATGTATGCCTAGCAATAAATATACAAATATATTCCATATACAACTATATTAGCTTAATTAATCTATATCTAAATTGTGATTATTAGAA
>BCLF01000048.1:1089575-1103564 GCA_001602275.1 Zoysia japonica | reverse complement strand
CTTTTAATTCCTAAACCATAAAAAACCCAATTCTTTCTATAGTTTGTGACAAATTATTTTGAATATATAATACTGCAAATGCTGATAAAAAACCCTTAAATATCATTGTATAATATCGATACCAAATCCTGATCTCAATCTCACTATTTGTAATGATCACATCCAAATAATGAAAAAATCAAAGGAAGATTTGTTTCGACAGGTCTAATGTCAGTCTTGATAGATTACTTCAATACCAATATCTGTAGCGATCACATGTAATAAATGAACAAATCAAAAGAATATTTCCTTAGTCCAATACAATAACACTCTAGATAGATTTCTTATCAGAATATCTCTTCATATGTATCAAACATTTATTTTGACATATATGATGCACAAATTGTGCATGACATATGTCAATCACATTTATTCATCCTGATCTCATGAGGCAAAATGTGCTTGCAAACTCATGATTGCGGATGTATTGCAATAATATTGGCATACTAGGGCAGTTAATGATCATGAACTCTAGAAGGTATGAAAAATTAATGTCTTTCTTTTTTCTATTCAAGGATGGTTGTGTATAAATTCATTCAAAGCTCATTCTCAGGCCAACACAAACAATAATCAACCTTGTAGAGTAGATGGATGTGATATTTGAGACACCACAGGGTCACCGGTTCATGATCCAAATTTGGTACTTCTCCAAAGTGAGAAGAATAAAGGAGTATATTCATCACTATGAAGGCATTCCTGTAGAGGCACAGAACCTCTTCTTCACGGGCAAAGAGCTGCAAGATGATCGAGACACTGCATACTATTCCATCTGTCATGGTTCCCATGTCCTACTCGTCCTACACAATGGCTCCCTCACTGCCTCCAAAACCCCTTCCGATGATCTCCATGTTGTTGCTTCCGCACCATCCATTGGCCGCACTATCAGACTCAACCTAAAATTTTATGACACTGTTGCTCGACTCAAGGAGCATCTCCAAGAGCACACTGATGGTGCACTTATGGCCAACCACATGAGTATCTTCTTTGACAAGGTTGAGATGGAGGATGGCAAAGTATTGGGAGATTATGGCTCATCTTCAAATGTCATGGTTGTTTGTGTCACTGTCACCAAGCCACCACATCACAATAACACAGAAGTGAAGAATCAGATTTGATAGTAAAGATCAAGCGCGGTTCCTGAATGACTATTTGTAAGAGGAACAATTATGATGTAGTTGAAGAGTCACAAAGAAAGCTTAGTAGGGTGGTGCCGCATTTCATTCAAGTGGTGGGTAGTGATTGCTTAGTTGTCTATTAGCAAAATGTGATGGATGAGGATTGCACTCTAATTGGCATAAAGTTGAGAGTGGTGACTTCATTCAATCATACATGGCATTGTTGTGATTTAAATTACTTTAATGATACCGTCTCTAAATTGTTGTCGCTGTTGATTTTTAATACCATCTTTGATAATTATAAGTTGTGATTAAATAACTATAATAATAAAGAAAAATACAAAATATATTATATTTATCATTTTTTGAATAATATGAATAGTAAAAGATTATGTTTGACACCGACAGCAAAAAAAATTTAAGAACAGAGGAAGTATATCTTTTGTCAGCACACCTGACAATATCTGGCAAATATTTATTCTTGATGGCATCTAGAGACACTAGAAGTGTACAATATTTCACGGCAAGTCAGCAAGTGCCAGGCATTCAGTTGTTACGGTGTATTGCAAAGCCTTGTGTTTTGCGTTTGTGTGCTCTACAGTATACTCCCTTCGGTTTTAAAATATTGACATCGCTAACCTCTAACGTCAACTTTGACCACTCATTTTATTAAAAAAAATTTGAATGTCAAAAAAAATATTAGTTGTATTTCAAATACCATTAATAATAGAGCAAATTCTTTATCCGCCATCAGAAATTTTGCGTTTTCCTTATCCGCCATAACTTTTAATTCCCTTTCCCCTATTTACCATTGCCATTAAAATCTAACCGAATGTGCTTGGCATATATACTAAAAAAGACCAAATTACCCCTCAAAATGAGTGAGTACAAATCGACTATTTTCTTTAAAATAAATATGGAAGCGTTATTTGAAATCATACTTTGATGTCAGACAAACCATATCTCAAATCATTATTATTTTTTGAAATAACACTTCAATATTTTTTTAAAGAAAATAGTCGATTTGTACTTTACTCATTTTGAGGGGTAATTTGGTCTTTTTTAGTATGCTGCCCAGCCGTTAGATTTTATCGGCAATGGTAAATAAAGGAAAATGAATTAAAAGTGATGGTGGATAAGAGAATCGCAAAATTTAAATGGCAGATAAGGGATGAGCAAAATTTCCGATGGTGGATAAAGAATTTGCTCGAAAAGTAACAATAAGTATAGACACAAATTCAAAAAAAGCAATTATACGAGCCTAATACTGTATTTTCCTTGTACTACCTCCGTCCCAAAATGTAAGATTTTTAGCTTTGGTCAAGTCAATCTTCTTCGACTTTTAATGTTAAATTATTTTTTATTTTTTAGATATTATTAGTAAATTTTCATATTATGTAACAAATACTAAAATATTTGTAAATTTGTGCATTTTCTGGAATATATATGTTTTACATCCTAGCAAGAATTCGTGGTATATTAAGCGGAGGAAACATATACAAATGCAATACAATGTTTTAAACCAATTACGGTTGACATAAACAAGGTTTCCGTGTAACTAAAATAAAACTGTTTATAATCTCTATCTCTGTCTCTACTCTTAAAAAATATAGTTTTCTTTTCTACCTACATACAGTAAAATGTTCTCAACAGAGATAAATTAGACTATGTGCACACGAAAACTGCACCTAGAGTTATCTCTTTTTACAAATCTGACGAATGAAATCTCTCCATAGACACGTCTTACAAATCTAGCAGATGAGCTCTTTCTGATGTCTCAGATTTTGGGCCCTTACGAACGATTGTTAGTTAACAAAATAACTACCCAGAACAAAAAATGAGATCCAAGAAAAGTTATTTGAAAACAAAATATATTTATTTTAATATTAATATATTATTTCTTAAATTTATAATTTTTCTTAAACCGTAGTATTAGCATAGGCATTAGTACTAGTATGATTAACAATCAAGTGACAAGTGCAGATATACCCTAATATATCTAAGAAAGCGCCATACAACCAGTGTCAACGCAGTAATAGATGATATAAAAAACTTTTTGTAACAATAGCATTTTTCTGATGAGTTGCTGACAAATTTTCAAACCGTAAACACTTGGAACTATTATCAAAGTGCATATAGAAAAGTGGAAAAGTATATGACCTGCTGGTTTGAATCCATCAGTTGCTTGATTATCCAACAGAAATTCTGTTGTGATTCCCATGTTCATTGCTCCGTTTCATCTGCATGAGCAGCATGATAGAAACTCAAATGATGTTACATAATGCATTGTAGTCCCTTTTCTTCTTCCTTTCAATACTTTTTTTTACTTGCGGTAAGCAAGCAGGTTTATAAAATGCTTTGTTGCTTTGTTAATAAATAGAAATAATGCAGTAATCTGACTTATATATATAAAAAATTAAACACATTGAAAATTTTTACTAGTGTTTTGAATATTTCCCCCACATTGCTCCCATAATTCACTTATTTCATCGGTGAGGCTGATAAGAACAGTGCAGATCAGGTTTTTTTTGACAGATTATTGAAAAATTTCCTTCCTCTGCTAAGAACCACTTTCGAACTTGAACTTTCACTTCTTGCCGTCCACTCAGCAAGTCAGCACTGTGCACGGCCAGGTTTCGGCGCCGACGTGGCTGAATCCACGGCCTAGGCTGCCCCTATCCCCACGGGCGGCGATAAGGCGCGAACGGCCATACAAAGCCAACTCGTCCACGCGGACAACAGCCCCCGCCCCGCTCCTCGTCTGTGGTCGCGCCGCGTCGCGTCGTGTCGCAAGCTCCAAGACACCACCCCCAGGACGCGCGCGCACGCTGTCGCCACCGGCGAATCATCGTCATCATCGTCAGAAAAAGGCATGGCGGCGCCGTCGTCTTCTCTCGCTTCCTCCTCCCACCTCTCCCGCCGCGCCACTGCAATCCCGGCATACCTGCGGACGCAGCATCTTATGCTGGTGGTCGGTTGCTCCTCCTCCCGCCGTGGCGCGCGGGCTTCGCACCAGCAGCGCGCGCGGTGGAGCTTGGTCGGCCGGGCCGCGGCGCGGAGTCGGCGCACGCCAGGTGTTTGCTTGGTGGCCTCACCGAGTCAGCCAGGTGCGCGTGATTCGTGCTGTGTCGCACAGCTTTCGGCAGCGGCGTGGCGTAGAGTTGTCGCTGACTCTGTTGTGGCTCTCTGTCATGCAGGGCTTGCCGCGATTGATGTCGACATCCCTAATGCGACGTCCACCGGCGTCCCGGAGCGGACTTCCGTCTCCTCGCTTTTGGAAGTCGTGTCGGACGACTTACTCAGGCTCAACAACAATCTGAAATTTGTGAGCTTCTTGCCTTCTCCGCCTATTAATTGGTACACTAAGTTCCAGCTGGGAGAAAATTAAGACGCATTTCCTTTTTGAACGATGTATACTCATCTGTTCTTCCAGTCAAAAAGTAGCTCATCTGTTCTCGTGTTGGCACATCTGATTATTTGAATATTTGGTATAATGCTGATGTTTAACTTGGTAAACTGGGCGAGGCCGCCAGTTAGGCACTAGTCACTTTCAAAGAATGACATGCTTGCCATGGCATCGAATCTGAATGCAAGCGGACGACTACATAGAAACTACCTCAAAAAGCTGTTTCATTCGAAATTGCCTCAGTTTGGACCAGTTATTCAAATCAAGCAGTGCTTAATCTCATTCCATTCTCAGTTGAATCAATTTCTTATGGTCCCCCATGTTTGATTGTAAGAAGAAACAACTGTTATACGTATTGAAGAAGGAAGCTACAATTAGAAGAACCAAATAGAGAGCAGCAACTCTTGGAACGGTATCATTTTAATTGTTGAATTTGGAAAACACAGAATTTTGTTGCCAATCAATTGGGGTTTGGGACTACGCCAAAGCTATTAAAATAAAATTGTTGTTGCTGTTTTTCTTTCTCTTTTAGTGAAGGACAAGAGATACCTCTTAGATGGACTAATATCATGCAAAAGCTCTATGCTATCCATAGCTAGGCACCAAGGCATGACTGGGTTACCACAAGAGCCTACTTACTATTTGTTGCCAAGGCGACAAGGCATACCCAGGTCAGCAGGACACCTTAATTCCATGGGAGCTATGATTGTATTATATAAATTTGAGGTTTGTTACGGTGCTTGAGAAAGACCTTAGGTACATCCCTCTTAATTAATCTAATCCATTGATTTTTAAAAATTTAGTATCATGTCCACTATTTTTGGTACCGGTTCTCAACTTAAAGTACCTTTTTGTAGGTACATCTCTATGTTTAACCATTAGATATATTTGATTATTCCAAGCACCATAACAAAACTCTATAAATTTAGGTACCTGTGGCAAACTCGAGGAAGATATGATATTCTAAAAGAGAGGAACTAGATATCGTTTGCACTGTATCAAGCACACTTTCTATCGATGAGTTTTCAGCAGAGTGTATGATAATCTTTCATTAAGATGATGCAAGATAATGAGATTGCTTACTGCAGCATCCCTGATGAAACCATCTTTCATTTATTCATATTTTGCTCCCATATGTTGATGAATATTGAGTGTTGGGATCAGCCAGTTAACTGTTTGTATTTATGTTTATGCATCGTCACTTAATTCCACCGACGTCACATGTTGGGAAAACTTCATTTCTTCTTTGTGCGTGCAACATTAAATGGGCTTAAAAACTAACATAACTTCAATAGCTTGTTGGTGCAGAAAATCCTGTTTTAGTTTCTGCTGCTGAACAAATTTTTGGCGCTGGTGGGAAGAGATTAAGACCAGCATTAGTATTTCTTGTCTCTAGAGCAACTGCTGAATTAGCTGGTTTGTCGTAAGTTCTCTTCGTTAATGCTACCTTATCATTTTCCAATGCAGTCTAATGAAAATACTTCTACTTCTTTCGGTCCAGTGAACTAACCACGGAACATCAACGCTTAGCAGAGATTATCGAGATGATTCACACAGCAAGTTTAATACATGATGATGTCATAGATGATAGTGGGATGCGAAGAGGTAAACAATATTTTCAGATAAGTGAGTTATAGTGTTAGGTAGACTGTCAATAAAGAAGCTTTTTATCATTCCTTTTATATCCCTTTATGGATGCATATACTTTTAAGTAGTTAAAACTTGATAGAAAGATTTCACAGATACTTAGATAATCATGATTTGTTTTGTGAGTGCTCTTTATGATATTTGTGTTCCCACATTTCTTTTAGGTCATAAATCGTGATTGTAATCAAGCTCAAATCAAAATATAAATTGCAGATTGCATATTTATTTTTTCTTTTTTTGTTTGGAAATTAGATAGGTTTTTGTGTTCACTGAAGAAACAGATGAACAATTGAGCCAATCTTAGGTCGTTGATGTGGTTAATCAGCCTCCCAACATCTCAGATCTATTTTCAATGTTATGTATATTTTTATTTAGTATTATAAAAATGGCACAAAGTTGGACCAGTTTAGCCTAATGTAAACTTGATTCTTGTGCAGGGAAGGAAACTATTCATCAGCTATATGGTACAAGGGTGGCTGTACTTGCAGGAGATTTTATGTTTGCACAGTCTTCTTGGTTCCTTGCAAACTTAGAAAACATTGAAGTCATAAAGTTGATTAGCCAGGTACACATTAACTTGAGCAAACTTTCATTTTTCTGAAACTGTAAATGATTTTCTTTACAGAAATCATGCTCTAACAGGTAATAAAAGATTTTGCAAGTGGTGAGATAAAACAGGCATCTACTCTATTTGACTGTGATGTCAGCCTTGACGATTACCTACTCAAGAGTTACTATAAAACTGCTTCTCTGATCGCTGCCAGCACAAGGTCAGCTGCCATATTCAGTGGTGTCAGCACTACCATTTGTGAACAGATGTATGAGTATGGCAAGAATCTTGGCCTCTCATTCCAGGTAGTCGATGACATTCTAGACTTCACCCAATCAACAGAGCAACTTGGCAAGCCAGCAGGAAGCGACTTGGCAAAAGGAAATCTGACAGCTCCGGTTATCTTTGCTCTGCAAGAGGAACCACAGCTAAGGGAAATCATTGATTCTGAGTTCACTGACACGGATTCATTAGCAACTGCTATTGATCTTGTCCATAGAAGCGGTGGAATAAGGAGTGCGCGTGAGCTTGCAAGAGAGAAAGGAGATTTAGCATTCCAAAATCTGCAGTGCCTGCCTAGAAGCGACTTTCGAAGTACCCTTGAGAAGATGGTAAAATATAATCTTGAAAGGATCGAGTAAGATGGATCTACTTGATTGCTCCATCAGATACAGACCTCCTTTTAGGTTTGAGGTACTCCCATACATAGTTGGTAGATATGATTTCAGTTCCTTTTCAGAAGATATGATGATTCCTGAGAAATTTGGAGGAACTGCACTATGATAATATTCTGGGCCTTGTGAAGCAGAGTATTATTATCATGTTGATTCTGTGATATGACCATGCAGAGTCAACAGGACTGCAGAATATGGGCGAACACCTTGTGCCTTAGCATTCTTTGTGAAGCAGGGTATTCTCATGTAAATAAAAGAGACATGGTGTAACTTAGCATTCTTTTGTTTCATAATCTGTGTATGCTTACTGGCAAATTATGCGCTATACTTGTACTGGTACCTGAGTAACCTGTCTGACACATGTATAACAGTTGTGTACTCTGGATCACATTGTGTATAATTCTCTCTTGTGAAACTGTACAATCATCCCCACTAGAGTTGCATTCAGCTCTAACATCTTCCATCACAAATGGAATGCAGCTAATCTTCAAATAAATTCCAACCCATTTTTAGGTACTCCCTCCGTTCCAAAATATAAATATTTCTAAGTTTAGTCAAAGTCAAATTTTTATCACTTTGAACTAAAAATAGCTAGAAAATTACATAATTTTTAATATAAAAACATATTTTTTATAAAAGCTTATTTCATTATGAATTTAAAAAAATATAATTTTATATAATAAAATATTTTAAATTCTTCATTATTAATGAGCAAAGTGATAAAAATTGTGAGTAAATCTAAAAATACTTATATTTTGGAACGAAAAAAGTACAATACTTTTTTATTTTGAAATGCTGTACGAGAAATACGATGGCCGTCTCAACACGTAGAAGTGGAGGAGCTGGATTCAATAACAGGACAGGAGGGATGTCACAGAAACGCTTAAGTTGCGAACGGAAGTGCTAAAATAGGCAGACCTCCACGATAAAAGAGAAGGGTTAAAAAACTAATACTCCCTCTGTTATTTAATTCTGTTATTTAATTGATGTCGCCATTGCCTTTTAAATTCAACTTTGATCATTTATCTTATTAAAAAAATTGTTCAAATGTTTAAAATTTTAAGTTTTATTCAAATAATTCTAATGATAAATTAAATTATATCAAAATATATAAAATTTATCAATTTTTTTTTAATAAAACGAGTGGTCAAAATTGAATTTAAAAGTCAACAGCGACCAATTAAAAAAGAGAGTATTCAATATGACACATGATGCTAGTGGGGAACATATTTCAGCATCACATTAGTAATATGACCATCCAACAACACCTCCGAATTGTGACATTTCACATGCAGTTACGTGAGGATACTCGAAGCTGGCAGAAAAAGGACCAAGACATCGCTGCTCAAATATAACAAGTTCCAGAGATACAGCTTACTCATCCAAAAGCCCATTGTCATTACAGGCAAAGCAGCACACAGAGGATAAAAATTTGCCAGGAATACACTGCAAGGCGCCAGCCAACTAATATACTATACAATTTATAGAGTCCAGGCATGCATCCAAGTTTGTAATCACAATTTGCAAACAGAGTCCCCGATTTACACGGATTTTTCCCCAGGAAGGTAGGACGGTGAACTGCTGTCAGCATGGCTCTTCTTCTTATGGAACATGCTCGTGATGTTTGGTAGCATAAAGCTCTTCCTTAATAGCGTTTTACTGTTCCTTTGATGACCCTCATTCTTCTCAGACGCTTTCCCACCAGATGCCTTCTGCATAGGAGGAGATTCAGTTGCACGTTCTTGTGCATCTGTCTCTGAAAATGGTGAAGCCTCGGCAGCTTTCTTCTGCTCTTTCTCACGCCATCTCTTAAGTTCACCTTCAACAGCTTTTTTTGCTGATTCAGCCATCTCTGCCCTCTTTAGCGCCTCCTCGGTTGCCAATTCCATGTCTTCCATCTCCTTCCGGGCAGCTTCCAATTTTTTAATTGCCTCATTCTCACTGGCTTTGATAGCTTCTACTTGAGCCATAGCAGCAGCAACTTTCATTTCACTCAACTTTTCGGACTCCTCAACCTTACGGCTTAGAGAATCAAATTCATCTTTTGAGATTGTGATATTTGCTGCAGATTCAGATGTTGAGGCCCGAGCAGCACTTGCCCGATCTGACAGTTGCTTAATCTGATCAAGAGCCTTTGCTTCAGCTGCCTTTGCTTCTTCTGCTTCCTTCAGTGCCAGCTGCAACTTTTTTTCAGCTTCTGCTAATTCAACCCGAGCTTTTTCAGCTTTATCCCTTAGCTCAGCCGCACTCTTCTGCATCATCTCAGCTTCCTGCAAAGCACTCTTTGACTCAGTAGATAGCTGCTGAAGAGCTGACATCAGGTCATCAGAAGCTGATGTAGCTTTTGATTCAGCAGCTACAGCTGCCTCAAGTTCAAATTTGCACTTCTGAAGCTTGGCATGTAGATCAGAAACAATGAATTCCGTTTCTGCATCTTTCTCTTTGAGCTGACTGTGTTCCTTCTTTACCGCTTCTAGTTCCGTTTTCAGTGATTCCACTAAATTCCTAAGATAACTTTCCTCTTCAGCAACTTTCTGTAACATTTCCTTGGCATCATCCAATTCGGTGCTGACAACAGCAACAGCCTCTAAATCCCGAGCACGAGCATCTTCGATCTTTTTCTGCATAGTTGTAATCTCAGAATTGGTTTGGTCAAGTTTCTCCTTGAGACTGTTGTAAGCAGCAGGATCAAAATCATTTCTCAAAGAAGACAATTTTTTCTGAGTTTCTTCCAAAGCTTGTTTGTATGTTTCCCTAGCCACATCCTTCTCAGCAAGGATTTGTGTCTCCTCTCCATGGGCTTGTTCTGTAGCTGCCTTAACATGCATAAGCGACTCTTGGATTTCTGCAATCTCATTACGCAGTTGATTAGCCTTTTCCTTGTTGGCTTCAGTTGAGTGCAATGATTCCTCTTCCTGCTGGGCAGCACACAGCCGCATATCCAATGAGGTTTCAAAATCCTTCTTCAACTTTCTTAGCTCCTGTTTTGCTGCATCAAGGTCTGCCAAAGCAACAGTATATTGCTCCCTTGCACTTTCCAGTTCCTGCTTCAGAGGACCATCTGTGCTAAGACCTTCATTTCGGCTGCTCCCTTCAAGCTGCTTGGTTCGAGCCTTTGCATCCTCAGTTGCTTGAATGGCCAGTTCTTTAGACGTATTGATTGCATCAAGTTTAGTGGTCAGCTCCTCAACAGTCTTTTTAGCTTTCTCTAGCTCAGATTGGGCCTGTACCCTGGTTGTCTCAGCATTATTCAGCTGCTCCTTGTACCTATTCAACTCCTTCTGGGCCAGGTGTAGCTCTGTTTCCTTGGCTAACACCCTCTGCATTAATAGAATGCAAAAGTTACAATACAGCCAGTCATAACTGGTGGACCAGATACCTAAAAGATCGAGTAAACTAAAGCAATGGATTCAGATGTACGAGTAAACTATTATTTCTTCTGTCCCAGTTCAAGTGGTGTTCTAGCGCTCAAGCCACAAGATTAGCTGTGGCAAGAAAAAACATGCAGGCCCCTATTGATTCCTTTGCTGCTGCTGCCAATCCATCACTCTACTCGATGCATCCCACGGCGACCGCGCCCAGGATGGCCCCGCCCCTAGGGAAAAAAAGGCGCTAGACGAGCGGTGACCGACCGCACTTAGGCGTGCTTATGCATCATTTTGCGTGTGGAAGCGACTGCCTAATAATGCCTCTTTTCCAGGGCCAAGCCTTTGTGGCCATGTAAGCCACCACCTGTGGCTCGCAGGCCCACCCTCCCGTCATCACCACTCCGACTTCTGCAACCACGTGCTGCCGCGAGGCCTCAGCCCACTGACAGAACTGCTCAAGCATCCCTGTTGCCAAGCAAGCCGCTCTGTTGAGAATGGCGTCCACTGATGGGGCTTGGCATGAAGGATGATAAGTGAAACGAGTGGATGAGACCCGTCGGAAAGGGAAAAATGGGGCTGATGTGGGTCCCACTAACCTAAAATGACACTCTTTCTGGGACATTTTTGAATCCTAAAATGACGCTTACAATGGGACGGAGGGAGTAGTTTATATTTCCCTTAAAGTTCATCTTCAAAGGCTCCAGTAAGCTGATTTGGCTGAGTATATAAAGTAACAAGAAATGATGTCAAGTTATCTGATTAGTCATGATTAATCGCGACTAATCGCCCTGGGGATCTCGAGCAGTTGACCTGGTTAGGTCATCTGGTCATATGGTCGTCTGACTAATCTTACATAATCGTGATTAGTTTTATAATTAACAGCTGGGACGACCAGACTGCTGCTGGGCAGGGTGTTGTGGGCTGCCTATATGGGCCAGTAACTTTGCCCATTAGCGTTGTACTACACAAACCCCTCACCAGCCGCTTCTGCCTCCTGTGCCCACACACCACAGTTGCCTCGGCCTCCTGTCCCCAATGCCCTCCGCCGCCACTACAGCCCACATGTACTCGCCGTCGCTGCTCCATCCCACCACAACTCCATCGCGCCGACTGCCTCTACTTCCGCCCGCCTGTGCCTACCGCCGCTGCTCCATCCACCATGCCTCCGCTCATCCATCCCACCATAGCCCCTGCCTCTGTCTCCGCCCGGCCATGCCCGCCGCCACCACTCCATCCCATCTCCACCTGCTTCACCCCTCCATCCTGCCACCACCGCCTCCAAGTCTGGTTATCCGACTAATGTTCACCTAATGTAGGGCAGACAATATACCGTGGGCAATGTGACGTTTCTTCATACTTGTTATATATATACACACACACACACACATATACATATAACTTCCAAAAAATCTCTAGAATTGATGAATAAATAACATTTTATTTCATGTTCCTGTAATTTTTTCTTTCATATTGTCCATCCAAACATGTTAAAAATCACAAATAGGCCTGATATACGTATAACTTCCAAAAAGTTTCCAGAATTGATGAAATAATTAACATTTTATTTCATGTTGCTGTAATTTTTTTCCATATTATCCATTCCAAACATGTTAAAAATCACAAATAGGCTTGATTTTACATAGTTTGTACGTAATGCCCTGTTGATACTAGACCTCAATGAGGGTTTTTACTAGCCAAACAGGGGAACCAGGAGGGCTCCGCAGACACTCAAGGTAGTGCTAAAATGGTCCAAGGGGGTCATTTTTTAAGTAACATGACATTAAAACACATTTAGAGTAGTTAATTGTGTTATATTGATGTCCTAGTCAGACTATGTTACACTTAGGCTGTAGATTACATATATATCACCTTTTCTTTAGAGGACATCTAGAACTCTTGGAACAGAAAGTGTTCGTGTGAGTTTTTAAAAAAAGGCAGTTTCGGTTTTAATGAAGGCAGATGAACTACAGTATAAGGTTATGCTTCAATATTATAAGCATGTAAGGTCAGAGAAAGTGTTCTCATAATTCATGTCAATGTATACATAAGCAAACATATATGTTCTGACAGTTCAGAAATTACTACCTCAGCTTGAGGAACCTTGGGCTTTCTAGCGGCTGATTTGTCGGACGAAAACCGAACTTCACCGAATAAACTCACAGCAGCTTTAACAGATTCAAAAGGAGCTCTAGTGTCTATTTCTCCAATTTCAGTTTTCTCTGCATCAGCAGGCAGTGGACGAGCTTTTGTACCCATATTTCTCTTCACCTGTTATGCTGTACGAAAGCTGCAAATGCAACAAAAATGTGGTTACAGAAACATGACAGAAAAACGATATTTTTATGTAAAAGAATGTCATTAGTGACATCTGGAGTGCCCAATAATCGGCGTGGATTATTAGTCTGCTGTAGAATCCATTTCTGTGAATCAACAGAATATACGGTCTACAAACCTTTCCAAAAAGCACATTTTTGATACTTCAAACTGCAAATATTAGAGTCATCTGCGATCGATGCTATACGTTAAAGAGATTAAAATCTTCAGATCAGAACAATTGCATCGTGGATAACACCCTTGTATGCAAAGTCGAGCCAAAATCTAACCTATTTCGGTGTTTCCTACAAGAATATAGAACCAAAATGGTATATATCGACTTTAAAAAAGGATAAAGTCCAATTTACTTCCTTCGAGTATAGCCTAAGTCCATATAAGCCCTTAAACTATTTTTTGGTTTAGTTTACCCTGCCAAAACGTGATTTTAGATCAATTTATCCCCTGATGCAATTTGTCTTTTTTGTTTCTCAATACACAAGCATAATCTTAAGATCAAACTTTACGAGATGATAAAGCACATTATAACACATGTTAAAAAATACGCTATAATTTTTATCCTTATTTTTATAGGGAAATACATTTAATAGTAAATTAATCTTTGGGATACAAAACTATATGCAAGATAATGATAAAAAAATGAAGACGCATTTTTCTAATATTTTTTATGATGTGCTTTATCATCTCGTAAAGTTTCATCTCAAGATTATGCTTCTGTACGGAGAATTAAAAAAAATATAAATTGTATTATGGGGTAAATTGAAACAAAAAGGCATTTTGTGGGGATAAACTAAACCAAGAAATAGTTTAGTGGGTATTTGGACTTTGATTATACTTGGGGGGGGGGGGGGGGGGGGAA
>BCLF01000048.1:1054903-1089558 GCA_001602275.1 Zoysia japonica | reverse complement strand
GGGGGGTAAATTGAGCTTTAACCTAAAACATTATGTAATAATAGAAGTGAAATGACCCATCAATTCATAATCCCTTGCAAAACCAATGCACAGAATGCGCATATCGCCAGGCTTCCTCTTCATCTGGATAGTGGTTAATCAAAGAAATAATAGTCCTAATGACATTTCTCGAAAGGACCGACATCACCTAAAGAAACCAGGACCCAGTTCGACCAACCCCGCCACGAACAAATTCGGGAAATTAAATACAACCCACACATTTAGCAATCCTCATTGCTCCACCAAGCAGCCAACGAATTCGCTCGAAAATGGACGGATCGGAGCACCCGCCCTCACAAAACATTCGAGTCCTCTGCCCCAAAGCAGAGAAACGACGATGTAGAGCATGATGAAAGATTATCCGGTGGATTAGGGCGTGTGCTTACCGGCGGAGAGGAAGAGGAAATTCGGGGCTGCAGCGAACGGGGGCGACGCCTGCCCTGCGGGGATTGAGGGAATGCGGGCGCGGCGGGCGGGTTGGCTAAATCTAGTTGGGGTGGGGTTCGCTGGTGCCGTGTTCGTCGGGGAGGAGGGGGCGGTGGAGGAGAGACCTGGAAGAGGGGCAAGGGAGGCGGAGGAAATGGTGGCGGGGCCGAGTCGCTTTGGATGGTCGGAGGATCGGAGGGTGGGTCGGTTTGGACGACCCGGATGCGTGAGTGGAGGGCACGACACGAACCGGAGCGCGGGGCCCGGGATCGGGAGTCCGGGACCCGCCGTGCGTGTGCCCTAATTTAAATCGCGTCGGACCGTACGCTGCATTCAATTTTCCTACAATATCCAAAGAAAATGATTTTTTATTCCTAAAAACAAAAGAAATGATTTTTTGGCAAATTATTTTTTATCATTATTTGTTTATCTCTTAGCAACGCGTATAGATCAAACTTAAAAGTATAAAAGGCTTTTTCACGACGCTTCTATTTATATGAAATTTTAGATACCTAAAATTTTGTTCTAAACCAGCTTTTTTTGATAAAAGTTGTAAAGTGATCTGGTTTTAAAAAATAGTAAGTGTTAAATAAATATTTGATATTTCAGGGGGTTATCAAGATCTGATGTAAATTTAGATGGAATTATTTAGATGTCATCTATTATACTAGTGTTGTCAACATGAAGTAGATTTCATCAGCAGTAGAATTACCTTTTTTCTATTGCTAAACTGGACTTTATCAGTTGGGATCAAGCTTGATTTAAGACAAAACGTGCTCATTTTTTCTTTAATTGGGTTGTAAAATTACATTCCTTAGATTTGTTATCTATGCACTTTTTTTTACTCCAACCTATTTTAAGCAGAGGCTTTATTGAACATGTATTTGATACGATTGCTTCAGAAATTTCCAATTTGTTTAGATCTTGTCCATGTCTGGAGAAAATTTACCCCTTCAATACTTTCTGCTAATATGTGTAGCCATCCTCCTCAATAAAATAAAAAAAAAAGAAAAGGACATATAGCTGTAGTTTCAAAAAGATACCCCGTATTTGTTTTTTTCGTCCCATAGGCCATAGCCTAGACACGTCCATGACTCACAGATTGGTAGAAATTTATAGGTCTTGCTTGTTTGGCTCAAGTACCTTAAAGAAATTTTTCTAGGTTATACTTTTCTAAAATTGATAGTTGTTGGGGGTTTCCAGCTGCTCGGTTAGGTTTACCCAATTTCGATACCTAGTCCCCGTCTGGCAAGGGATTATAATTATTCAAAAAATTCTTATACTTTAGATTATTCATAAAAATAACTTATCTAGCTTATTCATATAATATATTTTTAATGTTAAAACTATTTGGTAAAAGAGCTTATCTAATATGGATTATAGGTGATGGGAAGAGATAAGGTAAAAATATATCATTTGTAGCTTATAGGTACTAATACAACAACGAAAAGTGGTTATAGATAATTATACATAATCACTTATAGATTTTAAGTATTTGATAGAGATTATAGCATAAGTTGTTATAATCATTTGCAAAAAATAGCATCATAGTCTCTACCAAATGAGGTCCCAGTCAAAATGAGTATGGCAGATATCAGATAAGCCCCGTGTACCACTTTTGTAGATGTTCATCTGCATTGTTCTTTCTTTTTCATTTTCAAGATATTGTGTATTGATTTGGCATGAACATTCATTTCTACTTATTGCTTGAAAGTGGGCTAGAGGGGGTGAATAGGCCAACTTAAATTTTTTTTGCAAATTAAGATTTAAACAAACTATCAGTCCCTCTGGACACTCCGGCCACTGGTCGGACACTCAGGCGTCGGAGAGTCCGACTATTGACCGGACACTCCGGCAAACACTGGAACTTCGAATACAGGAATTTTAATCTAGATCTATCAAATTTACTTGAACCAAAAATAAAGCGAAAGTACTAAAGCAAGCAAGAAAGTAAATAAGGCTAGAACAAGCTACCCTAATAGATCGATGCCGAAATGTAAATAAAGCGAGTAATAGATCTCAAACCGGTAGAAAATAAGAAGCACACGGAGATACAAAGATTTACTACAAAGTTCAGATCCACTAAGGATCCTACTCTCTGTTGAGAGGTTCACAAATAACCGGGTTTCACTCGACCCTTTTTCTCTCTCAAGACGACCACTAAAGTCGAGATGAGTGCTTCAATATCAAATCCCTTTCGAGAGGGCAATACAAACTTCTCGGGGCTCACCACACTGAGTTGGGAGCTCTTGAGCACGCCTAGTCGTCTAGGAGATTGAAGCTCCAAAGGTAACAAACGCGAAATCAAATTTCCACCTCCACAAATGCTCTTTGTAATCAAAGGATGCTCTCAAAGCCTTTGAAAAATTGCCTTCTCACTTTCTTTGCTCAAATCTAAGCAAGGAAGCCTTAGCAAGAGTGTGAGAGAGTGTGAGAATGAGCTCAAGTGTGTTCAGGTCAAAAATGAGGCTAAAAGATTGTTCTGCCCGTTGGAGAGGAGTGTTTTATACTCCTCACCTCTGAAAGAGTCGTTGGTGTGTCAGAACCATCGGAGTCTCCGACCCATAGCCGGACACTCCGACTCCAGGCCGGACACTCCGACAAGTGTCAAGGAGGCAGAATTCAGACGTCGGAGTCTCCGGCCAGGGGCCAGACACTCCGGCAAGGGGTGTACTGGACTCGGTGAAAAATACTCAGAGTCTTCGACCCAAGAGCCAGACACTTCGGCGAGGGGTGTTATGGATTCCGGAATAAAATGTCTCTAGCGAGGGGTTCTCTGGAATCCAAGGAAAAGGCCAGAGTTCCTCTGGACTCGAATAAAATGGGGCGAAGTTTCGGGCCTGAGGCCGGACACTCCGGCCAGGAGTGTTTTGGAAATGATGTTTTGGCTGGGATTTTGAGCATTTGCTTCAGATTTCCACTTCATTTCCCGTCTCTCTTAATAGTATGACATGTCTAAACTCAAAGATAAAAATAAAACAATAAGAATCTTCAATAAGCTTCGCTTTAGACACGTCTCTTCTTTTCTCTATTTTTGATTACCTGCAATTCTTCATAGAACTCAATAGAACGCGTTAGCTCTTTAATTACGTTGTCATTTATCACCAAAACCCACAAGGGGCCTAGATGCACTAACAATCTCCCCCCTTTTTCGTGATTGATGACAACACAATTAAAGCTTCAAGAGAGATATAAAAACAAGATTTTGGATGCATTGATATAGCGAGCGCCCCCTCCATGTGTGCATCTAGATCAAAATATAGCATGACAAGTCAAAATGCACATATTACAAAGATAAAATTTGTGAGAGCTCCCCCTATATCAATCCATCCGTGGGGTGTAACTAGTTTGTGTAACAACAATGTATATATGTGATGCTCATGACAAGATAGAATCACACAAATGCAAAGCGAGAAAGTAAACAAGCGCCAATACAACCATACATGATAATAAAAGTACAAGGTCTCAAGATTACAATCGTTCAAATAGTATTAACACAAGTCTCACACATATTCAAAATGGATAACAAGGAAGATAACTACTTCTCCCCCTTTGGCATCACATCGCCAAAAAGGAGAAAAGAAGTGAAGAGAAGCTCAATAGAAATCATAGTCTTCTATTTCTGCACCACCACCGTCACCGCCATCATCCCCATCATCGCCATCATCATCATCATCACCATCATCTTCTTCTTCTTCATATTCCAGATCATCTTTCTCACTAGGATCTTCGGCTTCTCTAGCAACCTCCTGTGCAAGACAATATGGAGCCCAAGGATCCAGCTACGGCTCAAAAGGAGAAGGTGAAGAGTACTCACGAGGAGAAGTGAACTGAAGAGAAGCTTGAGCACCAAGCCTTTGAACCTTGTCCTCAAGATAAGAGAAGCGCTCATGAGACCTATGAAAGTGTTTCTCAGATTTTCTTGCTTGGGAGGAGCAAAGGTTGAAAATTGATCGAAGAGCTCTAGAGATCAAGGAGCTCTTCTTTCTCGAGGCTTGAGTCTTGCCAAAGTGAGAACTAGTGGAAGTGAAAGTTGCTCCAACACGAGAAGAAGGAATAGCTGAGATCTTGATGGGGTGGACTCTGTATGGACTGTGGACTTTGTCATGAGAGAGTCCATAGCCACAAGTCTGCTCAATGGGTGCCATGATATAAGGAGAATATCCACAACTCTTCGTGGGAGAGATGGAGTCCTCAATGATGGAATAGTAGATGAACATAAACACACTAAATCCCTTTTTTTTGTCCGGGTGGTTTTGCATATACGAGAGCAAAGTCTTCGTATTGTGCAAGATACTGGTAGCATCACCACTCTTGGGATCTAGTGTGTGACAGAAAAAAGCTATGAGGATCTTGCAGTAGGAAGTCATACCATGAACCATCCCATAGATAGGAGGCCCAAAGTCACGGTCGTACATGAAAGTGATCTCCTCATTGTTCAATGTCCTTTCACCATGAATATTCTCATTGGCAAGATCTTCGTCATCAAATCCAAGAATTAAGCAAGAATTAAAGCAAAGAACCGGTGAGATGCATGAAAATGGTTGCCTTCAACGCTCCAATGCAGCACCTCATCCTCACCACTGTGATCGATCCAAAATGTGGAATAAAACTGAGCTATGAGCTCCTCATTCCATCCATGCTGGAAGCCCATGATCTTCTTTACATTCCTGGCTTCACACATTCTGATCACCTCATCAAACACTGGATCCTTCTTCTTCTCCATGTAGTCCCAGTCAATCCATTTTCATGTGGGTGGTCCTCTTCTTCTTGTCATAGATCATGGTTCTGTACCAATCAAGCTGAAACATGTTATGGAACCGGTGATCCACGACGCCATCCTCAGTCTCATACAAGTAGGGGTTCTCCAATCTCTTGGGCATCAAATCATGTTTACCCCTTTTGTAGTCTACCATCATTTTGGGGTTGATAAACTTAGGATACTGCACCTTGGGGTAATGCACTCGGTAGACAAAGTTGCGTTTGAGAGAACGAGTACCCTTATGCTGCCCCACTGACTCATCTGGATCAGTTGGCCCACCCATAAGCCCTTTTCCTTTTTCTTTGGGTTTCCCTTTTCCTTTGGCTTTTGGGTCAGCGGACTTCTTTGAGGCAGGCTGAGATGAACCACCCTCTTGAGGTTCCCGAATAACAATGCCGCTAGAAGTACGACTGGGCTGCCTCTTCCTCTTGACCAAGGGGCTTCGCACCAGAGCTATCTCCTCTCCACTATAGGAGCTACTCCTTTTAACATTCTTGGTACGAGGCATATGTCAAAGAAAGATTTACAAGCAATAAGTAACCCATATGAAGTGAAGAAGAAGTTAAACGAAGTTTTGAATTGAACTTGGAAAGATAGAACAGAACAGGAAGGGTCGGAGTGTCTGGCTAGGGGCCGGAGACTCCGGCCAGGAGCTGGACACTCCGGCCAGATCGAGTTATGTTCGGATCGACGCCAAAAACTTGGGGATCAAGAAATGTCTTTTGGTGGTTGTTCTAGGTTTTCATACACACAACTTTGTCAAATAGTTGTCGTCCAAAACTTCTTAGAAAAGTAGATCGGGCTAAAACAAGTTTGAATGAAGAGTTTGGTGGATCTACGGTTTTAGCCATAGGAAAGCTACCAAATCACTAGCATTGCCTTATAAACATGTGGTAGCAAGATTGGAAGCATTGGAACAACCTAAAACCTTCTAGGGAGAGAGATCGAGCAAAAAGAGATTACCTCCAAAAACTGAGAAAATGATCAGTTGAATGATCGAAGACTCCGCAGAAGGATTGGGGAAGAGATTTCTCGTAAAAATCCTACTCCAAAGTCCAAGATTCGAGTAAATGAAGAGAGGTGGCGATTTGGGGGTGTTTGGAGGCGCTAGGATTCTAAAAATAACACTGGCAACGGTTGGATCCCTTAAATACCTGAGGACACCGGAGACTCTGGCCGGAGGCCAGAGACTACGACGCCGAAGACATCGGCAGGGGGTATTCTGGAAAGAATTTCAGACTTAGATTTTAGGCGAATTTCGATGACGAAAAGATGATCGAAAGAGTGTGAGACTTATATTAAGATCTTAACTAATGGTGATTAGCCAACAATCAATATTTTAATAACAATAATCACCATAGTCAAGTACGTATGCCAAAAATAGCAAAAACAAATAAAATAGTTTTGAAAATCACTCAATATTTTCACAAATCTTTTGTTTTTCAATCAAAAAGAAGACAACAAGCAGATGTGCATTACTTCAAGCCACATTTCGAGAATCTATGATATTAAGCTCACTCCTAAGCTCACAAAAGCGCTTCTCATGAGGCTTGGTGAAAATATCGGCCAATTGATCTTTGGTAGGTACATGAAATATCTCTATATCCCCCTTTAGTGAACGATCTCTCAAGAAATGGTGCCGAATATCTATGTGCTTAGTGCGGTTATGATCACAAGGATTATTAGTAATTTTAATGGTATTCTCATTGCCACATAGGAGAGGGACTTTGTTCTCAATGTAACTAAAGTCCTTGAGAGTTTGCCTCATCCATAGCAATTGGGCGCAACAGCTACCCGCAGCTATATACTCGGCTTCGGTGATGGATAGGGCAACGGAGTTTTGTTTCTTGAATGACCATGATACAAGAGATCTTCCAAAAAATTGATAAGTCCTCGATGTGCTCTTCCTATCCACTTTGCATCCGGCGTAATCCGTATTGAAATATCTAATGACATTAAAAGTGGAACCCTAGTGCCTCTATCTTCTTAGTATCAACCTCTATGCCCTTTTCATAAATGATGAAGCCTAAAAACTTCTCGGCCGATACACCAAAAGCACATTTGAGCAGATTCATTTTCAAACCGAAACGACGCATTCGGTCCAAGGAAAGTTGCAAATTGGTCAAGTGAGAATCTAAAGCGGTCGATTTGATTACCACATCATCTATGTAAATCTCTATGATAACACCAAGTAAATCATAAAAGATAAAGTTTATAGTTCTTTGATATGTGGCACCCGCATTCTTTAATTGAAAAGTCATAACAGCCCACTCAAACAATCCTACAAAACTTGAACATTTAAAAGCAGTTTTAGACATATCCTCTTTGGCCATGAAGATTTGGTTATATCCCGCAATACCATCAAGAAAACTAATAACTCTATGGCCGAAAGCATCATTAATCAACATATCGGCTATGGGCATAGGATACTAATCTTTAAGAGTGGCTCTATTCAAATTTCTGAAATCAATGCAAACTCTAATCTTATCGGTGTTCTTCTTTTCCACCGGCATGATGTTGGATATCCACTCCACATATCTGCAAGGTCTTATAAATTTCGCATCAAGTAATAGGTTAATTTCCTCTTTGATTTGATCATGAATATTCGAGTTAAACCTCCTCATCGGTTGCTTAAAAGGTATAAAACCAGATTTTATTGGAAGATGATGTTCAACTAACTCGCGGCTCAATTTGAGCATTTCATTATTATAAGACCATACAAAACAGTCCACATATTCTTTTAATAAACCGATCAACTACACTTTGTAATCCCCTTTCAAATTTTGGTTTATGAAAGTTGGCTTAGGATTGTCATCGCCGCCAAGATTCACCTACTCAAGAGGGTTGACCGATGTAAATCTCTGTCCTAACTTATCCATGTCTTCTATTTTCTCTATAGTTTCGCACATATCGTTCGTGTTGGACTGATAGTGTTCCACTCTTTTTTGCAACCAATCAAGATTAGACTCCATTAAATCACATTATATGGCTAAGCCAACTTTCCATCGGCTTTACATTGACGGGTACAAAACCATCTCTAATCATACTAAGAAAATCATAATCCGTCAAGTCTAAGCCGGTCAAACACTTGACGGTGTCATGCGGCAAAGAAGATGATTCGATCATAGCAACATAAGCCGAGGCATTCGCATGAACAACCTCTACATCATCACCAACCCATTGTATCAAGAATTGATGCAATATAGAGAGAACACATATATTAGCATGAATCCAATCACGCCCTAAGATTAAGCTATAACTACCGCACACATCGGCAACAAAGAAAGCGGTAGCTATGGTCTTGCTCCCAACGGTGAGCTCCATAGAATCGACCCCTTTAGCCTCGATAGGGTCTCTTACACCCACACCGTTCAAAGTCATGTTAGTCCGGATGAGCTCATCATCGGCTTTAACTAGCTTCTTAACAAAGAATACAGCATTAAGTTAACAATAGCACCGCCATCTACAAGCATGCGAAAAATCAGTGATCCATTAATATGACCTCTCACGTAGAGGGGTTTCAAATGGTTCTCCAATTCTTTGGGCTTTTCAAAGATACCGCTCTTTGGCCCAAAGTCAAATTGTGCCATAACCGCTTCTTCTTCTACGAGCGAATAATCGAAAATGGATAAACAAATGGTGTTGATGTCCATACCTTCCTGAGGCGGTGTAGGCTCGTAGTCCAAGAGGTCGTCGTCGTCGAACTTGGACATATCAACGTCTTCCTTGGACGAAGGCGCTGCAGTGTCCTCTCCAAGCACGGCATCGGCCAGCCCGATTACCTTCGGAGTAGCCACCGCTTCCTCTATCACCGACGGATTGGGAGCTTCGGGCTCCTTAACTCTCCACTGCTTACCTTGAGAGACCATCGTTTTGATCTCATTGAAGACCTCATCCCTCTTTTTGTCCGCCTCCTCCTCTCGCATCTTTCGGAGGCGTAGCCTTTGAAGCTTCCTATTTTGAGTGTGGGTCAAGCCAGGCAGACACCACCTCGGTTGTGTGTGGCGGATCATTCAAAGTGATCGGTCCCGTGAAGACCCTCTGATTTTGACATCGGTTGTTTCGATTTTCATGACAACTTTGGATGCGCTCTCTTAATGAACAAAAGTAGAAAGGGCAGGTTCATTGCCTTGCTTTGGACGTCACTCCTGCTTAGGCATGGTGGTGGAGCCCCCTCCTTGAGCCTTGATCAGTCAAGACTCCATCCGATCCGGAATAGGGCCAGAGAGCCTTGTGAAGACATCTCCCCTTGTTCTGTTCCACCCGAATGAAATGGCGGGTATAGCATCGGTGGAACGGGCATCGGTGGCATGAGCATCGGTGGAACGGGCATCCATGGCCCTATGTATGGATGCCACACCGAAAATTGCGGACAAAGCATAGGATGAAACCATGAAGGTGGCACTCCAAATCCATGTGGAGGAAGAGGAGGAGGCCCACGAATATCCGCGGTTTGCCTCATCTTCTTCCTAGGTGGGCTGCCTCACATTGGTCTTGGTAGTGATCTTTGCCGTTTTATAGACCGATTATTCAAATCGGTCATAGACCGATTGTTCAAATCGGTATTTTGGTTATTGTACTTAGCCATGAGACAGTCGAAGACACTTTTAGACCCCATCTTCCATTCCGTGGCCTTATCTTGGTTTATCTTTCACTTGCCCACCTTCAGATTCTTCGGCTTTATCATCTTAGGCTGTGAAGCTTGCCCTCCAGGTCTAGAGCTTTGGACGGTGACTTTGAGAGACTCTTGACCATCGGGAGACTTCTCGAGAACCACCTTCCTAGAGGCCTCTTTCTCACTCGAAGAAATAGACATCTCCTCTCCGATGATCACGTTCTTCCCCTTGGTTGCATCGGCTTGATGAGGCCGAATCAACACCTTGGGGTTGAGCTCTAGAGTGTTGACGGAGAAGGGGTGCTTGTCGATCTGCATCTCTTTAAGAGTCAATCGTCTCTCATTAAGGGCCGATAGTCAGTACACGCATGGATCAAGCTAGAGTCTTGGCAGGGCTGCAAAAGACATTCCAGCTACATTACACTCTAGAGGATTTTATGATTATTTTTGTTATTTGAAAAAATATGATAAATATCATATATTTTGTAATAATTTACTTTATCATTAAGGATACTTAAAAATAACATATAATTTTGCACACTTGAACTAATTTTTGAAATAAGATGAATGGAAAATAGACTAAATATATTTAGGGAGGTAGAAATAAAAATATCATATATTTTATTATAATTTGCTTTATCATTGAATACTAAAAAATAACTTATAATTTTACACATTTGAACAAATTTTTGAATAATATGAATAGAAAAAATAATACTTTTTAAATATATTAAGATTGCAGAAATAAGTTTAGTGATCCAGATGAGACGGGAGTAATAGTTTAGGTGCTAGAAATAAGTTTAGAGAGCTAGATGAGATGAGGGCACAGAAATGCAAAATCAAAGGTTAGGGACCCAGATGAGATGGCCTAGAATCATTTGAGTCTATATTAAAATATACCAAATAAAATTGATCAGTAAGTTTTATAATTTATTTAGAAAATAATGATATAAATAAAAACTCTCTAATTCACCTCCTATATTCTGACATATTCTAGTTATTGTATTTGGCAGATTTTAAAATAAACCCAAATAAATGTGGACTAATACCATGTTTGCATTATCGAAAAAATAAGTGGCAAAACTAAAAATATTACCAAGTTTTTCCATTTTTCCGGTGCTTAGGTTGACCAAACTAGTACACTTGTAGAAACGTGCCGGAGCAATAAGCTCTTCGCGCGCAAAAACTCCTGGAAATTTTGGTCTCCCCGCCATAGGAAACGTGCTCGAGCTAATTCTCCTCGTAAATGTGGTAATTACCCACCTTCTAAATCCTCCGCTCTCCCACCTCCCTCCAGAATCTCCTCTTCGGCTCTCCTTCGACCATCCACACGGAACTACTGCGATCGTAGAAACGTGCTCCTTTCCATTGACCATCTCCTTGATCCGCTTCCCTCAGATCCTAGAAGTTTCTAACCTTAGTTGGAGCTGGTTTGCGCAAATGGGGCTGGCGATCAACTGACCCGAGTTACTCAGGTAATTTTCTTCGCTTTGTCGTTCAGTAGTTAATTTTCTGTCAGCTCTGTTAAGAATATTATAGATTAGGTTCAAAATAATAAATTCTGCTCATCAATTATGTTTTGTCTGTAACGGGAAGGCTACTGGAACCTGCAATCGAGTTGCTAAATAAATTATCAAGATGCTAAAAGAAATTTTATTCTGGTAGTTCTTGGATTATCGTTGCTAGATAAATTATCAAGGTACGTATTTGCTGATCATAGAACCAACGTAGGTCAACAAGCAGGTCTTTAAACTGAAATATTATCTTGAAGGGAAAAGCGAAAATGCCAAGGATACCTACAGGGCCGAGCCGGCTGAAACCGGGGCCCTGTACTAAAATTTCTTATCATGAATTTATAATCAGGTCAGACAGGCCGTGCGGACGTGCGATACTTTTATATATCTGGTTGCCGGCCTGGATGGTTGGATCACGGCGACGGTGGCGTTCACGGCGATCTCACACAGCGGCGTGTCACGGCAGCAGACTCCCAGATCCTCGCCTTGCCTATCAGTCTATCACGAAAACTTTGGAAATTGGAATTTGGATCGCCGATCGCGGAACTTGCGTCTGTTCAGTTCTTTTGTAACTACCGTTCGTGGCCTGGTGACGTGATCCATTCGTGGGCCTGCTAGTGCGTGTATCAGGCCTTGTATTTATATACGTATACATACCGGCGGCCTGCTTCCTGCTGCTCAAGACTAGCGGCCTGCTTTCTGCTACTCAAGATATACCGTGAGGAAAAAAAATTGGGGGCCCCTGAAACTTGGGGGCCCTGTTCCGTCGCACCGGTGGCACACCCCCAAGCTCGGCCCTGGATACCTAGAAGACTATGGAATCTAAACTTGGAACCTGAAGCAGAGGAAAATGATCAGCAAGATCCACCAGAGCTCAATATTGGGTTTCCAGAGGGGACACAATCACAGAATAGGTCATTCAAAATAATATGTGAGTTTCTGTTTCTTTTTTTCTTCTTCCATATATGTTTGTCTATGATTAGGTATATGAGTCTTGTCTATGATTAGGTATATGAGTCTTGTCTATGATCTGTAACTTCTAAGGTCAAAATGGAACTGTTAGAGAGGTTTTCAGAAATTTTCGAACATCAGAACTGTGGAAATTGAAAGGAGGAAGGGTTCTAGTTGAAACCGATGAGAATGGTGTTCCAAATCAGTGGTCTGAATCTATTCTCTCCTCGTACCTTGGTGAGCTAGGAAAGAATTCATCGTTTGCACCATTGCACATACCAAGATGGGACAACAAACTATTCAAAGGCCCAAAAGAACGCATCATCAAGGATGTTGAGGTACAGAATAATTTGGAGTCTAGATCTTTTCTTTTTTCTTAAACAATTTTTCTATCTAAACCCTGAAACTGTAAATACTCCACTGATTGATCTTTCATTATTTCCAACAGAAAAAAAATTGTCTACAGTGCAGAGACAAAATATTTTACTCAAGACTGGATCCTTAAAACTGTGAATAAAACGTGGAGAGATTATAAGTCAGACTTGAAGAAACAATACTTTAAACTAGATGAGAGGACACTGGAGCAAATTGAAAAGGATGTCCCGATGGTCTTAACGAAAACCAATGGACTTTAGTATTAGAACTATGGTGCAGCGATGCACATAAGGTTATGTCACGCTCGGGTTTTAAGACTAAAACCAAGTAAATCTTTATGTGTGTCCAGAAATCAAGTTTCGCACATAAAACGACTTCATTAATAGTAAACTAAACAATGTCTCGAATACATTAAAAATAACTTATTACAATAGTGACTAAGAGTCTTATAAATTATTACAAACCAAAGCTGAGAAAAACAACTAAAAAGACTTGGGCTTCCACAGGCAGTTGATCGGAGAAGTAGCTCGCCTAGACTTTAGCTCCAGCGTCCTCAAAGCTCTCCCAGACTTTTCCTTCCACTGAGCAGCATTTACAAAAACAAGATTGAGTACGTGATGTACTCAGCAAGTGTGGGGAAAAAATGACATGTGACAATAAACAAGACAAAAACAACATAAGGTTCATTTGTATAAAAGCACACATTAGAGACACTTACTATTAAGCACCTATTTATTAAGTGATAGACATCGAATCTATAGACCAATATAACTACAGCCTACTCGGCTGTAGCACTATCATAAAAACCAATCACAGTCTCACACTGTGATCACCAACCCAACCATACTAAATTCTGCTAATCATGTCAGAGTCCATGCATGCTCATGACCGTAAGCATGGCTGTCACGACAGTTTTAACTCTGCAGAGATTGTACACAATTTTTCACGAGAAGTAATTCCATCCTTTGTTTCTAGGTGGACTAAAGAATCTCTATTATGCCTGTGTCGTCGCACCGCACACTTCTTTTGGTGTGAAAGTTAAGAGATCACTTCAAGGCTTTTGCATGGCTTTCTCCAGCTTGTACGTGCCCACTGAGATTTTACCAAATAAGTTACTAACCGTAACTTTGGAAAGGCCCCCTCTTGTGCCAGATGGTTCTCAAAACTAACTCTCCCTTTCCTACACATCTCTCTCCAGGCGGATCTAGGCGTAATTCGCTTTCCCCGCTCCACCGGTTGGCACGCACAAAACTGGTCTCCACCATTTACAACGCCAGGCCGCACCCAAACTTGGCTCGTGGTTGTACAGTAGCGCATGAGTGGTCGCTCCACGAACTGTTCTTTAAATTTGGAGAGATAACATACCAAGGGACAGTGCCAGTAACCCCACACACAGCCCCTACACTAACCATATTCCCCAAATCACTAATCGCTATGTTGCTATCAATTAACCCATAAATCCTCATGAAGCAAGTATGATAATGAATCAAGTTAACATCACCCATCTCAACAACAGCAAGCTAAGCACGTAATCTACTCAATGAAAAGTTAAACTAGTGCAACAAGGTATGGTAAGGAAAGACTATGTAATTCCTAACAATAGGTACAGAATCAATTTGACACAAGCATGCAATATACAAGAAAGAAGTTTTATAAATTAGGCACAAAATGGTCAAGAACACTTGTCTTGCTGCTCAAAGAATAGTACCCGACGGCTTCGAAGTCCTGCTGCTGGAAGTCCTCGTACTACGGATCCAGAACGAAGTCGCCTAACACACATAAGCACAAACAATCAATCAAATGCAACAAAAACAGATCAATATCAGTATGATTATGCCATGAATACATAGGTTATTTCGTTACGATCGTTTTGGTATAAAATTCACTGAAATCGGAGCTACGGTTTAAAAGTTATAGCCTTTTCAAGGTTCAGAGACTAATCTGCAATTATCAATTAAGTTCTGAGGACCTATCAGTAATTTACAAAATTAATTGAGGACTAATTATCCTAATTTTAGGGACTAATTATTTTTTAGGTTAATTATATCTTTAATTATTTATTAATTAACAACTAATCCGAAACTAATTATCCTAATTTCTAATTAACTTTTAATTATATTTCGGCTTTGCTGACATCAGCATGACATCATGCTGACGCAGTAATGCGGTTGTTTATTTTATTTGCAGAAGCTAGGATAAATCGGGGCCTTAGATTTCAAATTGGATAGATCTGGTTAAGTGGCCTACGTGGCGCGCCCAGGGCCCTCGGATCTGGATCGAATGACTACAATTCAATGAACCTAATTAAAAAGGAGTGTTTCAATCCGATCCGTCCGATCTAGATCGAACGTTCTAGGGCGGGCGTGACTGGGTTGGCCAGCGCGGCCAGAGGTCGAGCGGCGGCGCCATGGCCGGCCCTTGCTGGAGTTTCGCCGGAACGGCGATTCCGGTGGCTGGGGTCCACAGGGAACGGCTTAAAAGGACGGCTTAAAAGGACGAGGGTGGCGCGGGGGTTCTCACCGAGTTGTCAGGCAGGGTCAAGGATGGCCGATCGGTGGCGTGCAACGGTGAGGTGGTGGCTCCGGGGTTCGACGACGTCAGGGAGGCGGTCCAGGAGGCGACGCTCGACGAGAAATGGTCAGGCGGGGGCGGTGCAGCTCGAAGCATCTCGGCACAGTGTCAGAGCAGCTCCTGGCGGCGCGACTAGAGGAGGTGGTGCTAGGGTTTGGTGGCAGAAGGGGGGGGGGCCGGGGCAGCGTTTACATAGGGGAGCCAGAGGCGGTCACGTTCGAAAGGTCGTGGCTCTGCTAAGGAAGGTGATCCCGGGGTTTTTTGGAAAGTTCTTGCCGGCGCGCACTAATGGAGGGAAGAGATCGCGGGAGTGGTGGAAGGAAGGTGATGCCGTGTGGGGTCCACCTGCTAGTGAGGGGAGAGAAGGAGAGGTGCGGCTAGGCCTGGCTAGGCCGAGTGGCTATAGGTTATTTGGGCCGGCTGGGTGTGGAGAGGGAGAGATGGAGAGATTTTGGCCCTAGGAAGTTTTGGGTTTTTCCTTTTATTTCTATCCTTTCTTTGCTTTAATTTCTATACACTTTTGGTGGCTTGGTCAATTATTTTTCACTGCAAGAATTATTTAAATGCCATGCAAAGAATGAGATGCAATGCATTCCTAGCAATTTAATTTGAAAAAAAATCTCTATACTAAAGTGTGAGATGCAAAGAAAAGTTTGAAATTTTAATATTTGAAAATGTTTAAGTTTTTTGGCATTACAAACCTACCCCTCTTAAAATGAATTTCGCCCTCGAGATTCGGAAGGACTTGAAAAGAGATCCGAATATTCTGTTTTGAGCTCATCTTCATGCTCCCAAGTGGCTTCATCCTCCGAATGGTGACTCCACTGAACTTTGCACATCTTGATGACCTTACTTCGAGTCACTCGTTCGGCAGGATCCAATATTTTGATGGGTCGTTCTGAATATGACAGATCACCGCCTAGATCCAACTCCTCAATCGAAAGCTGCTCTTCTAGAACTCTTAAGCACTTCTTCAATTGTGACACATGGAACACGTCATGCACATCTGATAGTTGTGGTGGTAATTCTAGTTGATATGCAACTTCTCCTTTACTGTCTAGAATTTTAAATGGTCCAATGTATCTTGGTGCTAACTTTTCTTTGACCTTGAATCTACGAAGGCCTCTCATTGGGATACCTTGAGATATACAAAGTCTCCAACCTCAAAAGTAAGATCTCTCCTATTATCTGCATAACTTTTCTGCCTTGGTTGAGCAACATTCAAATTCTCACGGATGAGCTGCACTTGTTTTTCTGCTTCCTTGAGTATCTCTGGTTCAAACACTTGGCTTTCTCTAATCTCATTACAAAACAATGGTGTCATGCACTGCCGTCTATAGAGTGCTTCAAACGGTGACATCTGTAGACTGGCTTAATAACTGTTGTTGTATAAGAACTCTGCATATGAAAGACTTTTATCCCAACTCTTGCCATACTTTAGAGCACATGCACGTAGCATATCCTCCAATATCTGATTAGTCCTTTCAGTCTGTCCATCTGTCTGTGGATGATAGGCTGAGCTGAAATTCAACTTAGTATCCATGGACTCATGTAGCTTTTCCCAAAACTTCAAAGTGAATTGGGTACCTCTATCAGACACTATTTTCTTTGGCACTCTATGCAAGCAAACAATCCTTACCATATACAACTCCGCTAACTTTGCTCCAGTGTAAGTTGTTTTAACTAGAATAAAGTGAGCAACCTTAGTCAGTCCATCCACAATTACCTATATAGAATCATATCCGGCTTGAGTGCGTGGCAAACCGATTATGAAATCCATTCCTATTTCTTCTCGCTTCCATTCTGAAATCTTCAATGGCTGCAACAGTCCGACAGGCATCTGATGTTCAGCTTTTACCCGCTGACAAGTATCACATAGTGCCACATATTCTGCAACATCCCTTTTCATACCATATCACCAATATCGGGTTTTCAGATCTTGATACATCTTGGTGCTACCTGGATGGATGGAATATACTGAATCATGAGCTTCTCAGAATCAGATCACGGATTGGCTTCTGATTTGGAACACAAATCCTCTTGCCCAACCATAAGGTACCTCTATCATCCAAAGTGAAATCACTCATCTTATTGTCTCGAATGAGCTGCTTGATCTCGTTGATCTTCTCATCCTCTAGTTGACCTTTCCGAATTTTCTCCTTTAAAGTCGATTCAACTTCCATGGTAACTGCTTCTGCAGCATTGACCACTTCAAGATTGAGCTTCTCAAATTCCTTACTCAATTCTTATGGCATCTCTCTAGCTACTGCCATATTATAATGTCGCTTCCAACTCAATGCATCTGCAACCACATTGGCCTTTCCGAGATGATAGTTGATTCCCACATCATAATCTTTGATCAACTCTAACCATCAATGCTGTCTCAGATTTAGATTTGTCTATGTGAAAATATACTTTAGACTTTTATGATCCGTATATATTTCACATATGTGCCCAATGATATAGTGCCTCCATATGTTCAAAGCATGAACCACTGCTGCTAACTCTAAATCATAAGTAGGATAATTCAACTCATGCTTCTTTAACTAGCATGACGCATAGCACAAAACTTGACTTTCTTGCATCAATGCACATCCCAGACCTTGTCGAGAGGCATCATAGTAGATATCAAACTTCTTAGTAATGTCCGGCAGAATCAGCACTAAAGCTGTGGTCAACCTCTTCTTAAGTTTCTCAAAACTGGCTTGGCATTCACTCGACCATTTAAATTTTTTTTCTCTAGCAATTGTGTCATTGTCTTAGCTATCTTGGAAAAATCCTTTATGAACCGACGATAGTATCCTGCCAATAAAAAAAACTGTGAATCTCTGACACATTCTTCAGTGGCATCCAATTCACTACCTCTTCCACTTTGCCTAGATCAACTGCTACTCCTCCCGCAAATATAATATGCCCAAGTAATGAGACTCGATCCAACTAAAACTCACTTTTGCTGAACTTTGCATATAGTTTTTTCTCTCTTAGCTTCTCAAGAACAAGCCTTAGATGTTACTCATGTTTTGTTTCACTCCTGGAGTATACAAGTATGTCATCAATGAACACAACCACAAATTTATCCAAATACTCTATAAAACACCTTGTTCATCATATACATGAAGCAGAGGCGTTGGTCAATCCAAAAGACACGACCGTGTACTCATACAACCCATATCTGATACGAAAAGCAGTTTTTAGTATATCTGACTCTCTGATCTTCAGTTAATGGTAGCCTGACGTCAAATCAATCTTAGAGAATACTGATGCTCCTTTCATCTAATCAAACAAATCCTTGATCCTAAGTAACGGATACTTGTTCTTGATAGTAACTTCGTTGAGTGATTTATAGTCTACACACATTATTTGAGTTCTATCCTTCTTCTCCATGAAAAGTATTAGTGTTCTTCATAGTGATGAGATAGAACGAATAAAACTCTTGTCTTGCAGCTTTGTGATTTGCTTCTTAAACTCTACTAGTTCATTAGCAAGCATCCTATATAGCCTCTTCAATAAGTGCTATTTCAAGAACTAGATCAATGAAAAATTCAATGTCGCAATCAAGTAGCATACCTAGCAAATCTTTTGAAAACACATCTGAATACACTAAAAAAACCTATTAATCTATGACAGATGTATTTCGTCATAGATCACTGCAAATACGTCACAAAAACGACTGCGACATCTATGACATTTCTCGATATTGTCATGTATTGAGCGTCACAGATTAACCTAGTGACGGTTTAGCAAAATCATCATAGAACAGCTTAAGCCCATGCAGCCCAGCCCAAGCTCAATCCCAATGTTTGTGACGAAAAGAAATGTCATAGATGTGGTTTAAGGTATTCGTCATAGATTGGATAACTAGATAACTACATGGCATCTGCTGACATTAACGCCATGTGAGCATGTAATAAGTAATACAATTACACAGGTTTCATACAATTTTGATACAACTTACAAGTACATTTATTAAATATCAACACACAGTAAACTTATCACATTACCCGTAAAGTCATCATCTAGTATACGTTATCACACACAAATTTGTATTACTCACTAATCTAATCTACAATCTCACATTTTCATTGCTCCATAGTCCCTATGCAACCATCCAGCTTCAAGCCTTTAGCCTTAATGTTTCATGAAACAAGAATGATGAAGCATCATTAAAAATAGCCATAGGAGATGCCAACAATGTAAAACGCATTAGCCAATAACTAGATTCTACAAGAGCAGCAATAGCTAAGTTTCAACAGTGAATTATAAGATAGCCAATATGGTTCATGGTTGATAGACGTTTTATTAACTAAACAGGTTCCAGTAACAAATATATGATATACCATGCCTAACTATATAGCTGCATCGACAATAGAAAGGAAGGAGTATATCACTTTTGTAGAAAGTAGCTACCTTTCTCCAATTTTCAGGAACAAATAAGACATTGACTCGTACCCAATCAACAGGTCATCAAGGAGCTGCCATGAAAATAACATAGAGGGTGCACTAATATGGAGATTAAGGCTTGCCGATAAATTATACCTTCAGGGAGATCTGCATAAAAAGAACTGTTGACCGGCAAATGAAAAATGGTTGTGCAAGATCATGCACCTCAAATTCGCAATTTGAATATGGAATGTCTAAGATTTTGTCTTCAAAACGGGATGCAAGAATTACCTGAGCTTCATAAAAAAGGATTTGGGCTCCTTGGCACATGCTGCTCTGGTACCTGACAATCGAAAGGAAAGTTTGTTTCAAATCATGCATTGTCACCAACTTTGATTATCCATATAGGATATCTGACACTAGAAGATGTCAAATGACATACCGTTGACATGCGTCAAGTACTGAAGAACTGACTCGAGTTGACTCAACTTCTGCTCTTCGAATTTTTGTGGAACCTGTACAACAATAACAATATTGACACAAGGCAATGAATCAATAACAGTCAACAAATCCCACATGGACCACATTAAAAGAAAAGGACAAAATCCAAATTGCTACCCTCAAGTATAGTCAAAGTCCAAATAACCCCCTAAACTAATTTTTGGGTTATTTTATCCCCACAACTTTGCCACTTGGCTCAATTTACCTGCTACTACAATGTCTGTTTTGTTTCTTCAGATATAAGTGTAATTTTAAGCTAAAATTTGACAAGATGATAGGACACATTATAACACATGTTAAAAAAATGCATCATATTTTTTTGTAATTTGTTTCATAGAAAGGATATTTAACAATAAATTAATCATTAGGACACAAAGCTGTAAGAAAATAATGATAAAAAAATTATGATGTATTTTTCTGACGTGTTATAATGTGCTCTATCATCTCAAAAAACTTTTGCTTAAGATTACGTTTATATATGGAGAAACAGAAAAGATAAATTGTAGTAAGGGTAAATTGAGCCAAATGGCAAACCTGTAGGGATAAAATGAACAAAAAAAAATACTTTAGGGGGTTATTTAGACTTTGGCTATACTTGAAGGTAGTAATTTGGACATTATCCAAAGCAAAATAGTGGCTTTACAGAAAATATCTTGTGCGATGCCCATTTGGCAGGTATCATTTTATTTGCTGTTCCCATAGTATCTCCTTGTTAATTAAATACTACAGAGGACACAAGCTAAAGAAATATTGAAGACATTCAATGGTACAGAGAACTCATATAGCATAAAGATAGATAGCTTCTTTCACGAGGCAAATTCCTCGACAGCTCCACTACTGATGCAGAGGGGGCAAGAATCAACTTTAAATTCGAATCATCTTAAATCTAATTTGAGGTAAAATGAAGTTAAACATGTGTAAACTTGTAAAATAATAATGGCAATCATCAGATTGTCAATCACAAACACGAGAGAGAAAAGAGTATCTAAAAAACACATGGTAATATAGTTGCTCAAGAAATGAAATGGAAGCACAATGATGCATGTTAGTATGTAATTTCCATGGCTGTTGACTTCAAATTATTTGAAAGGCATACACTTTTGTTTTATGATGGAACTGCAAAAGTAGATTTTTTATCTACAGACACTTGAATGAAAGTTCAAATTTTTACATGACCCTCTTCCTTCTGCTCATAAAGGGATACGTTTCAAATTTGTAATATATTGTTGAAACGATTATACTTCCATTTTTTTGTTCCGTACCAACTGGAGTATATCCTCAAAGCCTACGCTTTTACTGATTACATTTCGGTAGCATAAAACATATGTAAAAAAATGTGCTGCTAGAATAATTTGCACAGAAGGATGATCCACCAAATATACAGACACTTTGCATTGATAAATAAACTTTTCTAATTTAAAGTTTCCCCTAGTGATATTAGAATACCTGAAATCATCTGTTAATCATCAGTCTCTTTGTAAAGCATGGAAGTAACTGAACACAATAGAGCAGAACGATACTATTTTAGCTTCATTACACCTAACCTATGTAAGAGGAGGTTTATAAAAGAGCCAAATACAATCTGAGGTTGGCGTGTCTTTTTCCATACTCTCTATAAAAAGCAATCATGAAGCTATGGCTATCAAACTGGGAAAGGGTCAGTGGGTCACTTTCTCAGGCATGATTTTTTTTTTCAAAAATGGAAAACACATTTTACAGAGCAGATACTACATGGCATCACATCAATTAACAAATCAATGTAACATGAGACGGATCGTCACAAACATTAGGATCAAGAGGAGGAAGAAGTATTGCATAAATTATTTCGTCACAGTGAAGCATTGGGTAACGGTCAACCTCGGTCCCTCCAAAGATGCTGCGCAGTCCAAAGGCACCTCCAGCCTTAAGAATGACCATCACCCTTCTGCAGGAATCGAGGTATGAGCAATCCACAGAATAAAACAAAAAAAAACAGAAAATATGAAGGCAAGGAATAAAGCATATCGATCTTGCCATGGGCACTGATTCCTCTAAACCAGATCGATAGGCATGGTGCCACTGGTTGGCTAGCTTTTGAGCATACTTCCATCCTCGTGCAAGAGGATCAACTCCATGTACTGCATCAGACTCCAATACCTGTGATTAGCACCTTGGAGAAAGCAGATACAGTCGTGGTAGGAAGAGGGATTGAGCTAGGGTTAGAGAAGGTGCAGCAGAGTCCCCGCCCCTACCTTGCCAGCACCCGAGCCATGCCTGCAGCCTGCGCCGCTTCCGCCGTCCCCACCATACCTCGCCAGCGCACGAGCCGTGCCTGAGCTGCGACGCTCCTGCCGCCGACGCCTGAGCCGCGCCCGCGCGCTGCACCGCTGCAACTGACCTGCGCCTGCCTCTCCAGGGCCTGAGCCACACCCGTGCTGCACCGCGGCCGCCGCGCCTGCCAGCCCCAGCATCGCCGTGGATCTGAGAGAGAGAGAGAGAGAGAGAGAGAAGGCTGGGGAATGCGGATTGAGGACCATATCGAGTCTGTCGGGCGTGAATTATACAAGATGACAAGGCGATTTTGTGAAAAAAAAAACCGATCAGCAATGGGAAAAAAATAATACTATGCAGTTTTTCTTATTTTCAGTAAATTAAGGCACTATTGTGAAGTAATTTTCAAAAAATTATATTACATAGCCTCATATATTTTTATATACAAAAACAAAATTATCAATGAAACATGCAACCTACATATTGTTTTACATGATTTTCAAGAATTTAGAACTGATTTAATGTAGTCTATTATTTAAAAGAATTTATGTATGCATATTAAAGGTAATTCCAAATTGGATTATATGTATCTTAAATAACTTTATTAACATTTCAAAAAAACATAATGTTGAAGATTTTTTGGAAATATTTTTAAAAAGGAAAAGATGGTAGAGGTTTTTTCTATGCAATAGATACTCGGAAAACTAAAGAACTTTGAATTAGAGCCTTATTTATGGTTATGCGTGAATTGCCAAACATTAAAGCTCGCATACATCAGTATATTTTTGAACTCGTATTGCTTATGCATATACTAATCTATGACGAATTTTCCAAAATGTCACTAAGTAGTGGGCCAAATTGTGACGAATGTGATGGAATGTCACAATATTATGGGCTCATACACACCAAAAATTCGTCACAAAGAATCCGTCACGGATTAATAGATTTCTTGTAGTAATTATAGTCACGGACAACTTGGATTTCTTCAATGGTCATGCCCTCCATCTTGTTGTGCACACATGTTGGTACTGTTGTACTGTCTGTCACAAACTCAACCTTCATCCCATTGGTGCTTGTCAACTAAACTGCCCTTTTTGCACACTGTACTATTCCATCATACTTCTTTAACCAATCCATTTTGAGGATTATATCTATCCCTCTTGATTCCAAAACAATGAGATTGGATAAGAATTCTACCCCCCCCTTATGTCTAGACCTAATGCTAGGCATAAGTGTCTGGTTCTCAATTCTCTTCCCGGAGAACTTACTATCATAGTATTTTTTATGATAACAATGGAAATTTCATACTTTGCCACAAAATTTGATGCTATGAATAAATGTGATGCTCCAGAATCAAATAAAATAATACTAAGGTTAGAGTTTGCAAGGAACGTACCCATCACAATTTTTGGAGTCTGCTGAGCTTCTTCATTAGTCACATGGTTGACTTTGCTATAGATGTAGTTGAACTGGCCTTGGTTACCTCTCTGATTAGGCTTCTGAACTAACCCCATAGGTGGTGCGGTAGCTTTGTTGAGATAGTTGTTAGCATAGTGCCCTGGCATACCACACTTGAGGCATGCTCCTCGAGCTCCACCGACTGCATTAGCTCCAGTGACTGGCTTGTTAGTGTTATGCTGAGCTGGTGCTGTAGGACGAGGTACTGGCTGACTTCCAGCACGAGGCATTTGTGGTGCATTGGGGCGTGCTGCCTGGAAGCTTGGCTTCTGCATCTGAAAGTTGGGGCATGGTGCCTGCATTGTTGGCTTCCCAGCATACAGAAGGCAATACATCGGTTCCTGTGGTGGCATCATGCGAGGACGAACATTAGAGTTGGATGACTGCCCATTGAATGTCATCTTCCTCTTGCCCTCCCTGTCCATCCCTGCCCGCTTGCTCTCCAGCATAAGTGCTTTGTCTACCAGCTTCTGAAAGTTCACATAGTCATTACTCATAAGTTGGTATTGAAGATCATGATTCAGCCCATCAAGAAATAGTTCTTGCTTCTTCTCATCGGTGTTCACCTCTTCTGGGGCATACCTCGAGAGCTGAGTGAACTTATTGAGGTATTCGCTCACTGAATACCACCTTGCTTCAAGTTCTGGAATTCTATCTTCTTCTGTATGATGGTCCCAGCTGGAACATAGTGAGAGCGGAAGTTGCCCTTGAATTCGTCCCAGGTGATCCCTGCAGCATTAGCACGAGCACTGCAATATGCTTCTCACCAGTCCACGACAGCTCCAGCAAACTGATGTGTTGCATAGAGCACTTTCTCTTAGTCGTTGCACTGTACTATGGCTAGCTTCCTCTCGATTGCCTTGAGCCAATCATCGGCCACCAAGGGGTCCTTGGCTTGAGAGAATGTAGGTGATCTAGTCCTCAGAAACTCACCCAGCTTGTATTGGCCCTGTCCTTGTGGTGCTGCACCTTGATTCTACTGCATCTGAGTGAGAGTCTGCATCATGTTCTACATCAACTGCGTCTGCATAGCCATGATCTGTGCGAAGGGTCTAGCAAATCCGTTGGCATTGAAGAAGTTGTCATTGTTGTTGTTGTTCTGGGGGTTTTGGTTGTTGTGATTTTGGTCGTTCTGGTTCTGATTCTAGTTGTTCGAGTTCTGGTTGTTCTGGTTCTGGTTGTTGTGGTTGAAGGAACTTCCATGGCAGTTGTAGTGCACCTAGTATAAACCATCTGATGTTTTGGAGAGGAGAGTTGAGATTGATATTTAAGAAGGATAAAAGATAAGGAAAGAATAAAGAATTCCATCTATACGCATAAAAGTGACAAAGTAAACAAGGGTTTTATTACTCGAAAAGAAAAGATGAGGCTATGGATAAGGTGCTGAAGCATTCCATAGCTCACATCATCCACCAACAAGCACACAAGGAAACCAGAACTAACACAAGACACACCACTGAGGAAAATTAAACGACTCTCAACACTGGAGTTCTTTATTACATCTTAAGATAAAAGGCATACTACTCCGAGCTCCTTCTTCCCGAGCTTGGTGGCGGCGACGAACCCATGGGCAGAAAGTGTGTGATATTGATTGGTCGAGGAGGACTGGGTGACGGAGAAGAATTGTCAAGCATCTTCCTTGATTACCTTCCGCTTCCGCTTCCTCAAGCCTTCTGCGGACGAACGCATTCTCCTCCTGAGAGATGCAATAGCGCTTGCACAAGTCCAGCATCAGCTTGTCACTCCTCTCCCGACTTGATTCGGGGTTCGAGTCATCCTTCACAGGCCCTGAATAGCGTCTTTTACCTCGTTCTGGAGAAGGAAAATAGCGAAAATCCTTGTTCTAAAGCTTGTCCTTGCATTGATGCCTCAGGCTTGTGATTGCTGCCCATGCAACATCAGCAACTGCTTCCTCTTGGCTGGTCCTGAGAACTGGGGCACGGTGACAACTATACTCCTGGTTATCGTCGAAGGTTGTTACAGCCACCCCCCACTCATCCCTTTCCTCTCTCGAAATAATCTTGTGAGTGAACCGGAGTGCGGAATCCAGACCAATCGCATCCAGCAGTGCTTTGAGTTGCTTCGTGGCGACTCCTCCCAACTCTCCATAGGTATGGAACCTCCCGGGCGTGCAGTACCATGGCCTTCTGGGTGATGGAGACCTGCTACAATCCTCCTCTTGCGGCTCCTCTGGCTCTGACTCTTCTGGTTCTACTGGCTCTTCCTCCTCTGGCTCCGACTCTTCTGGTTCCACTAGCTCTTGGGGGTGCTGCTTGCCTTTGAGGTGCTTCTTGTACCAGCTCCTCGCGTATGGTATGGATGTCCCTCTCATAGGGCTCTTCCTCTGAGTCGCTGATCACCATGCTCCCATACCCCAGCTGGACTCGCGGCATGGACGGATCTGATCTCCTGGCAAACCTTCTTGCGAGCCCTCCTCGTGGCACTCCTCTCAGTCCAGTCTGCTTCTACAGAGTGTTCTTCGTTCTTGCCATCTACAATTTTAGAAAAACATAAGTTAGAAAACATAAATAGAATTAAGATGAGGAAAAAAAATAAATTTTGCAACACTTTTGACACATAGTTTTGTAATTAAGATTCTAGACGTCCATTCTACTCTAGACTCGCATCCTACGATCAACACGGCTCTGATTACCATTTCTGTCACACCCGGTTTTAAGACTAAAACCAAGTGACTCTTTATGTGTGCCCACAAATCAAGTTTCATACATAAAGCGACTTCATTAATGGTAAACTGAACAATGTCTCAAATACACAAAAAATAACCTATTACAAGAGTGACTAAGAATCTTAGAAATTATTACAAACCAAAGCAGTGGAAAACAACTAAAACGACTTGGGCTTCCACCGGCAGTTGATCGGAGAAGTAGCTCGCCTAGACTTCAGCTCTTGCATCCTCAAAGTTCTCCCAGACTTCTCCTTCCACTGAGCAGCATTTACGAAGGCAAGGTTGAGTACGAAATATACTCTGCAAGTGTGAAAAAGTGGCAATAAACAAGGCAAAGGAAACATGGGGTTCATTTGCATAAAAGCACATATTATAGACACACTTTCTTTTAAGCACCTATTTACTAAGTGATAGACATCGCACCTATAGACCAACATAACTACAGCCTACCCGGCTGTAGCACCATCATAAAAACCAATCACAGTTTCCCGCTGTGATCACCAACCCAACCATACCAAATCCCACAAATCATGTGAGGGTCCATGCATGCTCATAACCGTGAGCACGGCTGTCATGACAGTTTTAACTCTGCAGAGATTGTACACAATTCTTCACGAGAAGTGATTTCATCCTTTGTTTCCAGATGGACTAAAGAATCTCCATTATGACTGTGTCGTCGCACACGCACACTTCCTTTGGTGTGAGGGCTAAAAGATCACTTCAAAGCTTTTCTATGGCTTTCTCTAGCTTGTACGTGCCCATTGAGGTTTCACCTAATACGGCACTAACCATAATTTTGAAAAGGCCTCCTTTTGTGCCAGATGGTTATCGGGAGTAAACCTCCCTTCCCCACACATGTCTCTCCAGGCGGATCCAGACGTAACCCGCTTTCTCCGCTCCGCAGGTTGGCACGCACAAAACTGATCTCCATCACTTACTACGCCAGGCCGCGCCCACACTTGACTCGTGGTTGTACGGTAGCGCATGGGTGGTCGCTCCACGAACTGGTCCTTAGATTTGGGGAGATAACATACCAAGGAAGAGTGTCGGTAATCCCGCACACAGCCCTACACCAACCATATTTTCCAAATCACTAATCTCTATGTTGCTATCAATTAACCCATTAATCGTCGTGAAGCAAGTATGATAATGAACCAAGTTAACATCACCCATCCCGACAAGAGCAAGCTAAGCACGTAATCTACCCAATGAAAAGGTAAACTAGTACGACAAGGTATAGTAAGGAAAGACTAGGTAATTCCTAACAATATGTATGCAATCAATTTGACACAAGCATGCAATATACAAGATAGAAGTTTTATAAATTAGGCACAAAATGGTCAAGGACACTTGCCTTGCTACTCCTGAGAATAGTACTCGACGGCTTCGAAGTCCCACTGCTGAAAATCCTCGTACTGCGGGTCCAGAACGAAGTCGCCTAACGTACGAAAGCAAAAATAATCAATCAAATGCAACAAAAACAGATCAATATCAGTATGATTATGCCATGAATACATAGGTTATTTCGTTACGATCGTTTTGGTATAAAGTTCACTGAAATCGGAGCTACGATTTAAAAGTTATAGCTTTTCAAGGTTCGGGGACTAATATGCAATTATCAATTAAGTTCTGAGGACTATCAGTAATTTACGAAATTAATTGAGGACTAAATAGTAATTACAAAAAAGTTCAAGGGCTAAATTGTAAAATGTCCTCGGGCAGGGCTGTTATGTAATTATATAAAAGTACAAGGGGTTTTTTTAAAATTAATTATTATTCAAAATAATTATTAATTATTTTTTAGGTTAATAATATCTTTAATTATTTATTAATTAACAACTAATCCAAAACTAATTATCCTAATTTCTAATTAACTTTTAATTATATTTCGGCTCTGCTGACATCAGCATGACGTCATGCTGACGCAGTAATGCGGTTGTTTATTTTATTTGCAAAAGCTAGGATAAATTGGGGCCTTAGATTTCAAATTGGATGGATCTGGTTAAGTGGCCTAGGTGGCGCGACCAGGGCTCTCGGATCTGGATCGAATGACTACAATTCAATGAACCTAATTAAAAAGGCACGGTTCAATCCGATCCGTCTGATCCAGATCAGAAGGTCTCGGGTGGCCGCGGCTGGGTTGGCCGGCATGGCCAGAGGCCGGGCGGCGGCGCCATGGCCGGCCCTTGCCGAAGCTTCTCCGGAACGGCAATTCCGGTGGCCGGGGTCCACGTGGAAGGCTTAAAGGACGAGGGTGGCGCTGGGGTTCTCACCAAGCTGTCAGGTGGGGTCAAGGATGGCCGAACGGTGGCGTGCAACAGTGAGGTGGTGGCTCCGGGGTTCGACGACGTCGGGAGGCGGTTCGGGCGGCGGCGCTCGACGAGAAACGGTCGGGTGGAGGCGGCGCAACTTGGAGCAGCTTGGCACGGGGTCGGAGCAGCTCCTGGCGGCGCGACTAAAGGAGGTGGTGCTAGGGTTTGGTGGCAGAAAGGGGGGGGGCCGAGGCGGCGTTTAAATAAGGGAGCCAGAGGCGGTCATGTCGGGAAGGTCGTGGCTCTGCTAGAGAAGGTGATCCCGCGGGGTTTTTGGAAAGTTCTGGCTGGTGCGCGCTGGAGGGAAGAGATCGTGGGAGTGGTGGAAGGAAGGTGATGACATGTGGGGTCCACATGTTAGTGAGGGGAGAGAAGGTGAGGTGCGGCTAGGCCTGGCTGGGCCGAGTGGCTGTAGGTAATTTGGGCCGGCTGGGTGAGGAGATAGAGAGAAAGAGAGATTTTAGGCCCAGGGAAGTTTTTTATTTTTCCTTTTATTTCTATTCTTTCTTTGCTTTAATTTATATACACTTTTGGTGGCTTGGTCAATTATTTTTCACTGCAAGAATTATTTGAATGCCATGCAAAGAATGAGATGCAATGCATTCCTAGCAATTTAATTTGAAAAAAAATTCTCTATACTAAAGTGTGAGATGCAAAGAAAAGTTCAAAATTTTAATATTTGAAAATGTTTAAGTTTTTTGGTGTTACCGGTTATGATTTTTCTAAGACATAGCAATTGTTAACATGTCTAATATTTCATTCTTTTAAACTTTGCATTAATTCAGGCCCGAGCATGGGGGCATGCGAACTGTGCACTTGCACAGGGCCCCCAATTCCCACTTCCCAAGGGCCTCCAAATTTTCATTTTTTCATCAAGCATTTGGTATTCTAAGACTTTTAAATTAAAGCTATGTTATATGGAAATAGATCTATAAAATATAATTGCAGTAAAAAAAATATATTAGGATTATGTTGATATGTAATATTACTCGGTTCCTAAATTCTTGACACTTACTATTAGTTGTTATATGTTACTCTTCATCTTATTAAATTTTTTTATAAATATCATTTATTTTGTTTTGATAAGTTTTATCATAAGAGATGCTTTAAAATGACTAATTTTTTTTATATTTATTAATTTTTTTTAATAAAATGAAAAATCAAACTTGGTGGCTAAAAGTCAAGTGTAAGAATTGGAGGATGGAGGGAGTACAATATACCATGCCCTTTTATATCGCAATTTTTCTGTACCTCATGCTTTTCCTGTAAAATTTTTATACTTTTTAAAGGGTGTGTTCGTTTGTGATTTTTATGGCGTATTTTTGCTGTCGATGCAGCAACTGCTGGTCGGCTACTGTGCATCAGCTGCTACTCGGTTATTGTGTGAATAATCATGGCAGCACAGCGCTGCACGTGGCTGTTTCATACTCCACATCACAGCAACCAGAACACACCTAAAAATAACAAGCCCCATTTTAGAGTTTCGTACAGGGCCTCCATTTACGCCGGCTTGGCCCTGCATTAATTAATGTTGCATTCTTAGAAATTATGTCGGACAAATGCTGCATCTGGAAAGAAACAGAGACATCCACACACGAGCGGTCGGAAAAGCCATGCTCGACTGAAAAAGGAAATGGTAATAGCTTTATTTGATCTCCCTTCTCCAAATTTGATATTTGATTGTTTTCAAAAAATTAGATGATGCTATACCAAAATATGTTTTGTTCTCTTGGACAGGAAGATAAGAATAAAGGAAACATCACTAAAATTGATTTATGGGATGAGTCTCATAAGAAGAAGAATGGGGACTATGTAAATCAGAATGTGCAAAGCCTCATGGTATATTCCTTAACTGAGTTTTAGTATACTTTAAATAGTTGTCTGTTCCAATTCTCAATCATATATTCGTTCATTTTGAAAACTTTTGAAGGACATGGCCTACGATGAATTAGAGAACAGAAGAAAGGATAAGGGGACACTTTCTACCACTGATTATGATGATGTGTTTGAGATAGTCATAAGAAAAGAGTTGAAGGTTCAAAGGTCCCATGATGATGAGTATTGGAGCAACAAATCTGATTCTCATGTTCGATCAGAGGAGAATCAAATCATCAAAAGGGACCTAGAACTTGCTATTTCTGGGTTCAGGGATATTCGAGCATTCCTAGAGAAAAAGTACCCTGGAGACCAATTAACAAGCACAAGATCAGCTACTGGAAACACTGTAGTGAGTAGTTTTTATCATGTTAAATTGAAATTTACTTTTGCTATCTACTTATATCTTCTCCTCTTTTCAACAGGTTAGTGATAGGGCAGATGATGAAATTAGATTATAAGAGTATTCCAATTCACAACAATCCAACGATGACGTCACCAATCAATGAACAGGCAATCCATATTTTGTTTCTTTCAATATATATTTAGTTCCATGTTTTATTCACAACAGCTTCGGTATGATGTTTGTCTCCTGAAATACCAAGTAAATTTTGCTTGTAATGCTGCAGATGGATGTTGGGAATTGTACTATTTCCAACAAGAGTTTTTCTGATCCCTTTGTATCAAATGACAACATACTTTTCAAGGTACATGAGGAATTTTCTACACACTTTACATCCATAAATTTTACAATAAACACTTCTATATATTTAGTTCAGGGGAATTGTTGAATTTACAGAATTCTAACAATATTCTTATGAGTGGCTTACTGAATTTCTAATGAGTATCTCTGGATCCTGAATTTCTTATGTGTGATTACTCCACCAATGGATCTTCTCAAGTCATATGGAGTTGGTAGTTTCTCTGATGCTAAGTTTGTCTGCATGTAGTTCATCTCCAACTCGCTTTTTGCTGGTCATCAATGATTTCATTAGCTTATGCTGCCACTGTTTAGTTTTCATGTTTGTGGTTGATCCCTTACTGTAAACTGCTCCTTTTTCCGGTGCGTGATACAATGTGCATATCACTACAGGAGTTGCGAGTTAGAAGCTCTAGCGACACAAACCAGGGGCACAGTAACAACAGATCATTGTCCCCAACTAAACAAATGACTCCTATGGTCAGTAGTACATTATTGCAGTACTTGAAGTTTATTACGGTATAAGTTGCATCTTTGTCTTTTGTATTGACAATGCTCATTGTCTTGTTGTCTGTCATAGGAACCTCAAAGCAAGCACAAGCAACCTATATTTTGTTTTTTTTTTGCAATATAGATTTAATTCCATGTTTTATTTACAATAGCTCTAGTATGATATTTAATTTTGTCTTGAAATATCACATAAGTTGGCTTGTAACATTGCAGATGCATGCTGTGAATTGTAATGCTGTCAACAACAACTGTTCTAATCCCTCTGGATCAAGTGATAACATACTTTTCAAGGTACATGAGGTATGTAATATTGCATTACTTGATAGTTAGTATGACATATGCGTTGTCTTCGTCTTTTGTATTGAGTGTAAAATTGTATTACTTGAAGTTAGGAGCATATTTTGCATGCATCTTTGTCTTTTGTATTAACATTGCTCACTTGTTCTCGTGTTTTGTTATAGGAACCTCAAAGCAAGCGCCCAAATCAGAAACAAGTGTGTCCATATCTCAGTTGTACTTCCAAGTTTCATGCTATTTCTTTGTTAAGGAAATACCTGTTATATTTTGCAAAGACAAATGTTTGGGGTACTCTTGCTGTTATTGTAGAACCAAAAGATGGTCTTCCTGTTCTCGACAAGGAAAGGAAAACAGGGTCAAGTTGTTGCTGTCGGTACTTTGTTATCTAGAGATAGCACTTATGAGATTGAAGAAACTATGGTTGGGGATGGATATTATGTTGTTGTGATTGATTACCTTAACAGCGTTGAAGATGAAAGATTACCTCGACCATATGGGGATCTTAAAACTGTTGAGGATGCTATTGGCATGTGTGTTGCTTGGCCAATGACACATGTGAGTTCAGTTAGCATATTCTATTTTGTCCGTATTTTTCACATAAGTTTATATGACAGATAGAATACTATTGATTTGCAGCTTAAGAGAGTCAAACCAACTACTAAAAAGCGCTGATTTGAAAAGATTGAAGATTCAATGGATGAAAAGTGCTATATAATAGAATAGTTTTAGGATTATAACTTCAAACTGTCAATTTGTGTATTCAGTTCTGTTAGAAAACTAGTAATTTTATTTATTCTTGGATGTCAAGTTTCTACATTTGAGACTACATTTCATTTGGATGAATACTATTTACTATTGTTTATATATGGAAGTCCTTAATTTATTGTTCTTTATGTGAATTATTTATCCAATATATATACGCACAGGTTGAATGTTTGTATATGTAAAATTTAGCACTATCGTAAACTATTTGTGCTAATAATAAACTTAAATAATATCGCTATGATTATGTGGGTTTTAATAATAGGTACTGTAAGTGTTGATATGCTTCTTGAGGCATTATATAATGTCTCTTTATATAGTGAATGAACCTCATTGTAGAGTGTCTCTACTTTCTTAAAGGCATTATAACATGGCACCAAAAACACCTTTACATTTGTAGACATATATTGTAATTGCATCTAAAAGGTGTCTCTACATGCATTGAGGCATTATTATCATGTCACTAAAATTCATCTCTATGTCTGTAGGGACGCAATATAACTGTATCTAAAAGGTGTCTCTAAGTTTGTTGAGGCATTGTCAAATGCCTCTAAAAAAATGCCGCCAATACTATAGAGATGATTATGAAAGTGTCACTACAAGCTTAGAGTCAATGCATGGGAAGACATTCATGAGGCATTTTGAAATATGCCTATAAGATTGTCTAGAGACAATAAACTAGTGTCTCTACCATATAAAAAAATTGCCACTACTAGCCATTTTTCCTATAGTGAGTGTGCGTTTCTTCCTTTCAGCAACTCTATTTTGTTGAGGGGAGTAAGACGCTGAAAACTCATGCTCCATGCTTTCTTCATCAAGATACTCTTCCACTTGAGTGTTCTTGAATTCGCTTCCATTGTCACATCTTATCTTCTTGACTCTTAAGCTCAATTCATTTTGAGCTCCTCTTAAGAACTTCTTGAATTCTCTTTGAGTTTCACCCTTATAATGCAAAAAAAAAACACCCAAGTGAAACGAGAGTAATCATCAACAATTACAAGACTGTATTTGTTACCGCCAACGCTTATGTAGGCTATTAGACTAAAGAAATCCATATGAAGCAATTTCAATGGCCTTGTTATTGTCACAATATTTTTGGTGGGGGTGCGGCGCTCCAACTTGTTTTTCGGCTTGATGTAACGTCCCAAAAATTCAACAATTTTAGATATTAAAATTTCAAAATTTAAATGCATTTCCTAATTTAGATTAGAGTGAAAATTTTCTTTTCCAAATAAAATGCTAGGATTGCATTTTATCTCATGCCATTGCATAGCATTTAATTTTCTTGCCTTGGAATAATTAAATAAGATTAAAGATTAAAGAAAAGAATTAAAAGGAATAGAAAGAAAGAAATAAAGAATAAAAAGAAAATCCAAAAACCCCTCCCTAGGCCTCCCCCTCTCCCTCCCCGCCGGCCCACTCTCTCCTCGCGCGGCCTAGCTCAAGCCAGCCTAGCCGCCCACTCCTCACCCTTTCTCTCACCGCCAGCGAGACCCACATGCCAGTGCCGTCCCCTCCTCCAGAGCACCGCCGCCGCCCCGCCCACAACCGCCGCGCCGAGCCCCGCGCATGCGCCAACCGCCGCCGATCTTCCCGCGGGTGTTGAGCCCCAAGCCATCCCCGACTCGGCCGCCTTCCCCTCCCCTATTTAAGCCGCCCCTCAGCCCTCTC
>BCLF01000048.1:1037569-1054333 GCA_001602275.1 Zoysia japonica | reverse complement strand
CAGCCCACGAGGACCCCGTGCCGGCCTCCCCAACGCTGTGCCGCCCCCGCCCGACCAGTTCTCGCCGAGCCCCGCCTCCTGGACCGCCTCCTCGACGTCGCCGAACCCCGGAGACGCCACCTCGCCGTTGAGACCCAACCTCCGACCACTCCCGACCTCGTCCGACCCCGCGGTGAGCTTCCCCTCCCTCTCCTCGTCATTTTGAGCCACTTCTCGTCGAGATCCGAGCCCCGGTGAGCCCGGGCGAGCTCACCGGAGGTTGCCGGCCATGGCATCGACGCGCCAGCCGAGCCGAGCCGAGCCAAGCCGTCCGATCTTAATCGGACGGATAGCATTAGATCCACCCCTTTTTAAAATCCAACCGCCAGATCCACATCCGAAGCCCCAGATCAAGCCACGTCACCCGAGCTACCCTATCCACCCGATCCAAATCCGATGCACCAAATCGAGCCACGTCACCCAAATTATTCGATCCATTCAATTTGAAATCAAAGGCCCAGATTAAACCATGTTTTCTGAATAAAAATAAATCAAACTTTTATTGCATCAGCATCACGTCAGCATGACGTCAGCAGAGCCGAATTAATTAAATAAATTAGGGGATTAAGTTAATTAACTTTGAATTAATCTTCTGTTGATTAAATAAAAGAATAAAATAACTAATAATAATATTATTAGTCTAAGAAATAAATTTAATAATTAGTTAATAATTAATTTAATAGTAATAATTAGCTGATAATTAATTTAATAATAATTAATTATGACAATTTTGCAGAAAAGCCCCTATACTAATGACAATTTTACATTTAAACCCCTGAACTTTTCTGAAATTACATTTTAGTCCTCAAACAATCTTGTAAATTATAGATAGGTCCCCAGTAATTAATTTTAATTGCAGATTAGTCCCTGAACCTTATAAATGCCATAACTTTTGATCCGTAACTCCGATTTAAGCAAATAATATATCAAAACGATCGTATCGAAATAATCTATGCATTCATGACATCATCATACTGATCTTGTTCTGTTTTGTTGCATTTGATTGATTGTTTGTGTTCTCGTGCGATAGGCGACTTCGTCCCGGAGCCGTAGTTCGTCGAAGATTTCCAGCAGCAGGAGTTCGAGACCGTCGACTTTTACTCCCAAGAGCAACAAGGCAACTGTCCTTGACCATCTTGTACCTATTTTCAAAACATCTATCTTGTAGATTGTATGCTTGTGTCAAATTGACTGCGTACCTATTAATAGCAATACCCTAATTTTCACATTATGCCTTGTCGCCTTAGTTTACTTTAGTATTGGGTAGATCACATGCTTAGATTGCTACTGTCGGGTTGGGTGTATTTAAATAAATCATTATACATGCTTCACGAGGATTAATGGGAGATTAATAGTAACTTGGAGAGTGATGATTTGGACGATATGGTTGGTGTAGGACTGTGTGCAGGGTTACTGGCACTGTTCCTTAGTAAGTTATCTTCTCAAATCTAAGGATCGGTTCGTGGAGCGACCACCCATGTGTTCTCGTATAGCCACGATGCCAAGAATGGGCGCGGCCTGGCGTACTAAGTGATGAAAACCAGTTCTGTGCGTGCCAAACGGTGAAGCGAGGAAAGTGGGTTACACCTGGATCCGCCTGAAGAGAGATGTGTGGGAAAGGGAGGGTTACTCCCGGGAACCATTCGGCACAAGAGGGCGCCTCTTGGGTTTTCGGTTAGTGCCCGACAGGTGAAACCTTAGTGGGCACGTACAAACTGGCGAAAGTCATGGAAAAGGCTTGTAGTGATCTCTTGGCCCTCACACCAAAGGAAGTGTACGAGTGCGACAGCACAGGCATAATAGAGATTTTTTTTAGTCTCCTGGCAACAGGGGATGAAATCACTACTCGTGGGGAAATTTGTACAACCTCTGCGGAGTGTAAAACTGTCACGACAGCCGTGCTCACGGTCACGAGCATTGCATGGACCCTCACATGATTAGCGGGAAATGGTATTGGTATTGGTTTGGTTTGGTGAATCATAGTGAGAGACTATGATTTGGTTCTGTTAATTATACTACTGTTTATAGGTGCGATATCTTTCACTTAGTAAATAGGTGCTTAATAGAAAATGTGTCTCTAATGTGTGCTTTTATGCAATTAAAACCTATATTGCTTGTTCCTTGATATTTGCCATATGTCATATACTTCTCACACTTACTGAGTACATCCCGTACTCAACCTTGCTTTTATAATTGCTGCTCAGTAGAGGGAGAACTTTGGGAGAACATTGAAGACTCTGGAGCCGACGTCTAGGCGAGCTATTCGGTCAACTGCCTGTGGAGCCCAAGAAGCTTTCGTTTCGTTTCCGCTGTTTGACTTGTAATTTGATAAGACTCTTAGTCTATTTTTGTAATAGTTTAGTTATTCGAGACATTGTTCTGTTTACCATTAATGAAGTTACTTTATGTGTAAAACTTGTTCCTGGGCACACATAAAGAGTCATTCGGTTTTAGCCATAAAACTGGATGTGACACTTGACATGCTCCATAAGGCTTATCTTTCTTAAACACAACATTGGTTACTCCTAGGATGTGACCACCTTTTAAGAGCTTACTAAGATTCTTCATTCCAATATGGGCTAGCCTTCGATGCCACAACCAACCCATATTGGATTTTGCAATTAAACATGTGTCAAGTTGAGCCTTTCCTTTTAACACACCTTTAAAGGCAATTGAGTCATCCCTCCTTCTAAAGACCGTCACACCCTCATTAGTGAACAAACAATTATAGCGCATCTCACAATGTTTGAAGGTGGGCTGGATCCGTTGGAAAATAGACTTGATAAGCTTTCCAGGAAGTACTTGAACACCCAAAACGGAGCCCGTATGAAGTCGTGGCAGGCGATAGAAGTTGGTGCTGTCTTGTGATCCGAATCCAGCCTGTGCAACTCTATCTCCTGGTTTATTTTCTCTTTGGTTCCTAAGCATGACAAGAGTACACGGATTTTTATGGTCTAAATAAGTTGAACATGAGCTTAAGAGTGAACTTGCTTGATGATTAAGTTGACGTGCAGGGCGCGAGTCACAGGACCTGTAACAAGAATGTGTAGGTGTAGGGGAGTAGGACGTATCGATGATGTTGATGTCCTCATCATCCTCCCCCACTTGAATTAGCGTCGTCCTCGACTCAAATTCACATTGCAAAACCACCACTCCATAATGCCATCCTAAAATCATAAAAGGTGAGGGCCACAGGGGTATGTATAGGTGAGGGCCACAGGGGTATGTATGTGATCTCATCATCCTCTCCCACTTGATTTAGAGTCGTCCTCGACTCATATTCGGATTGAGTACCAGCCACCCCACCATACCCTCTCCAAATTGCAAACGGTGGAGGCCATGGGGGTATTTTGATGCAGTCATGTGGCACAGCAAGGACATATAACATCTCATCATTCTCCCCTTCTATATAGCAAGCTGTCCTCGGCTTGATCCATTGGTCGCTATAGTTGCTTGTTGTTATAATTGGATGAGTAATGAACACGTAGCTAGGGCACAACAACAAATTCTTCTGTTTCATGAGCTGCTCCTGTTGATAGATCACAAATGTAGAGAAACCTTGCAGGCATTAGTGTTAGTGCCTGCTATTGTTTGATCCTGTGTTTTCATTTCAAAAGTGTATTTCAGATTAGTACATACGACTATTTTTAACACTAAGAAATCTCCGATGTCATCATATTTGCCAATTGCATGAAAAGTACAATAGCTAAAACATTGCAAACTGCAATTCTGAAATAATTTTTTCTCCAAATAATTCAGGTTACAAGGAACATCAAATTCAATATAACCTAAAATAGTCAAAGAAGGTATGAACTCCAACTTTTTGTCATTAATATCAGTGCAATGAAAAGGCCTATCCTCAATAAGTGTGTTCTCAAAAGCAACATTTCGATCTCTATGCACTAGTTGTGATTTTGGGATTAAAGAAAATTGCGCACACAACTTGTTATAATCATAAGCAAAAGGTGTTTTTTGTGACAAATTGTAAGTCACTGGAGGCTCTATGGAGGATTGCAAAATACTAGTGTGAGCAATGGGAAATTGCAAATCAGTATGTGCAGCATGGGTATACAACGATGGGGTGAGGGACTCACAATGTGTTTCATTATTCTTACTCTCCTGGAATATAGTAGGAACACAAACATCATTATCCATATCCTTCCTTTCCTCGAGTAGCTCAATGTCCCCTTCAGACTTCTGCTCACTCTCCTGCAAGATGTTAGGCATAGGACAAGAAAGAAACAAGTGCTCTCTATCTAGTTGTGCTGTTTTAGTCAGAGATATAGTATCACACAACTCTTCTTTGTCACATTCTCCCTGTGACAAAGACACTTTAGCAACACATTTCACACATTTGTGATCTTGATTATTTTTGCTTCTACGTTTAGATGATAAAAGTTGATTCTCAGCATTACAAGCAAGCAAAAACAAGTGAGAGAGTGAATTGTAAGTTTGAGCAATGAGCAAAATTTGAATTTCAGAATTAAGATCATGCATAAACCTACTCATTGTATCTTTCCGGCATTCATCTAAGCCACCAAAGATGACACAAACCTTAAACTCATGATAATATTCTTTAACAGTCATACTACTCTGCTTCAAGTTTTCTAATTTGGTCAACAAATGTTTAGCATAATATGCAGGAATAAAAACTTCTCTAAAATGTCGTTTAAAGTCTTTCCAAGATTCTGAAATATTTTTATGCCTACAAGTATATTTCCTTTCAAGCATAGCTCCTGATCTTTCTCCGACGAGTCATATTCATCAAATTCTTTATTTACTTTGACCTCCCAATCAATGTATGCTTGAGGATCAAATTTCCCAGTAAAATAAGGTACAGACGAACTGACAACTTGCAAAATATCATCATGTACCTGAAGTTGATGTGATTGCACACGTTGTTGTGAATGTAAGTCATAAGCTCCCTTTTTTCTTGTTGTGCCTATCATGGTTAGCAAACAACAAAACAAATTAGCAAAGAGAGGTTATGGCACACTCTACTTCTCTCAAGCCTGCTCAACCAAGTTCTTACATGTTCTTACCTTGCACAACACGAGGGTGATGGCTACCAACAAGTCGACAATGTCGAAAACGAATGTATCGGCACCGCAGCACAATAATGTCCAGCAGTAGTGGGATATATGTGGAGCTATAGAATGGCTGAAAGTGTTACACAAGGAAAATACTACTACCACGTTAGTAAAAGGCAAGTAGAGTAATCGCTCAAAGCCCGTACTATGCTGGTCCTAGGCTCAAACCCGTGCTAGAGACACGAGCCTGGATACAAATGAAGGCCACAAAGAAGAACACTGTTGAAGGAACAAACAACCCTCTATTTTTTTCTTTCCTTTGTTTTTCCTCTCTGATTTTTTTGTTTGCTTTTTTTCATTTTTTCTTTTTTTGACTCAAAAAGAGGTAATAAAGTCCATATAACAGATGCTAGATATCTTTTGTGATTGCGACGTGCTCGGGTGAAATTTTCTTGGCCAGTGAGCATCCGTTGGAAAGCTAGCGCAGAGATCTTTCCAGATTGTGCGAAAACGTTACAAAAAAGTAACGGATCGCAAAGATATGGCTGTTTTCTTCCGCAACAAATTATGTTACTTGAATCTGTTGTTTCCAGGAAACTCGGATCTGAGTTTATTTTGACCTTCTATTGCGGATCTGATCCAAGGACGTGCATAGGTCAATTAGATGTAGTGCATCAAAAATAGGGATGGTGATTATGCTGGTTTTAGAGATTCAAATGTGACGTTGGAGTGTGATAAGAACTCGAAACTCTAAAGGACTAGACACTGAGACCAACAACTCGACACGACGATGCACCCGAAGACTCAACAAGCCCTAACTATACGGTACTAATAAACAGGCTAAAAAAGGCTATGGGACTATGGAAATTAATCTGCTCTTTTTTTGGCTTTTCTGGACTGTAAGTAAATAACAGATTGGATTTGAAATCTCTCCGAACAACCTTGAGCTCTGATGCCACATGATGCGAGGTAGAGTCCCGATCTTTCAATGGAGCTGGTAAACATGATTAGTGGAAGGAAGCAACGTGCATGGCCCGACTATAACTGTCCACGACGTTGCTCCTTAGCAACCGATACATCGATTTCTGATGGTGAGCGCGATCAACCAGCCATGAGGGCACTCGTCCTGCAAGCAATCGTAGAACAAGCAAGAACGAGATGAACAAGCACTGAATTGCTAGATAAAAATATGAGTTCAATATGAAAACATAAATGGTGGGGTTCCGATGGCAAGAAGACGAGCGGTCTAGTCGACGCGCGCTCCAAGCGAAGTAGCAGCGGCTAAACTTCAATCTATCAAAACCTAAATATTTTTTTGGCCGTTGAGGCCTTTAACTAGGGTGGAGGACGACCAGGGGGTGCTGGGGTTGACCTCAAACCCTAGGACGCGCCCCTAATGAGCTCGGTACATGGGCCAAGTTAGAGTGACGCAGCACCTTTTATAGCAAAATGTCAATTGGCACTGACTCAGATGTCATATGAAGGTGTGGCTAGATCCGTTAGAAAGTAGACTTGATAAGCTTTTCAGGAAATACTTAAACACCCAAAACGAAGCCCGTATGAAGCGTGGCAGGTGTTAGAAATTGGTGCTGTTTTGCGATCCAAATCCAGCATGCGCGACTCTATCTCCTGGTTTGTTTTCTCCTTAGTTCCTAAGGGTCACAAGAGTACACGGATTTCCATGGTCTAAATAAGTTGAACATGAGCTTAAGAGTGAACTTACTTAATGATTAAGTTGACGTGCAGGACGTGAGTCACAGGACCTGTAACAAAAATATGTAGGTGTAGAGGAGTACAACGTATCGATGGTGTTGATGTCCATCATCCTCCTTCACTTGAATTAGAGTCGTCCTCGACTAAGTTCACATTGCAAAACTACCACTTCACAATACCATCCTAAAATCATGAAAGGTGGAGGTCACGGGAGTATGTATGTGATCTCATCAAAACCTTTATTTGTTTCAAAAAATTACTAAAAACTAATTCTACAATATTTAAATCCTTAAGTTTTAAATATAAATGGGTCAAATTACATATATTAACGTTAAATATCAAATCAAAGTTTGACAGGCTTATGGGGCCGTCTAGGGCCTGACAAGCTACGCGGGCCCCATACCATTCTTAGTTGGGTCATGCTGAGACCGGCCAATTAGGCATGATCTAGAGGAAATTCCTTATTCGCCATTGAAAATTATACTCCTCCCTTATTAGCCATTGAGAATTTAATCTTCCATTATCTGCCACTAGTTTTAATTTTGCTTCCCTTTTATGCCTTCACCACCATTTTCTTGTAACCAAAAATGCATATCTAACTTGGATTCTTAAATATCTATCAGACTTATACACTCCATGAATTTATATTTTTCATTGTTTATGATTAAAAAATTTGCAAATATTTGTCTAAAATACTCTATTTTCTAAATATAACTTCTGCATTCAGTATTTTAATCATAATTCATATTTTTTACTCATAAACATATGACAAATATAAATTCATGCAGTGTATGAGTAATATGTCTAATAGATTTTCTAGAATCCAAGTTTGATATTTATTTTTAGCTAGAATTAAGTGATGATCATGGCACAAAAAGAAAGCAAAATAAAATCTAGTGGCGGATAAGAGAAAAATAAATTTTTGATGGTAAATAAGGGAAAGTTATAATTTTCGATAACAAATAATAAATTTCCTCCATGATCTAGCTCAGGCATGGCCCATATCCTGTTTTGGATCAGCCCGGTCTGTCTGCCCATCATGCTGGGCCATGCTCAGGCCCAGGTCTCATGCCGATCCACTTGGCATGAGCAACTTCGCCAGGTATAAACCGAAGCATGGACAAGCATGCAGACCGGTCCTGCAGCCTCTCTTAATTACTGTGGCAGGGTGGAGTTTACTACAACGATTTATGGTCTAAGTTGCGCCTCAAAGTCTCAAAGCTACTTTTTGTTTACTGGTCTACTCAATTATCGTACTGTCAAGGCATTGAAAAGCTACTATAAAGGAGTTCTCCTTCTGTTCTTTTGCTCGAATGTGTAGTTGTGATTCAAATAACTCTAATAATAAATCAAATTATATTAAAATATATAAAATTTATCAATTTTTTTAATGAGATGAATAGTCAAAATTAATTTTAAAAGTCAACGGCGACATCAATTAAAAAATGAAAAGAGTAATTCTTTTGGGCATCCCATCTGTCCTTTGTTCTGACTCGAGCATGTTGTATTTTGTTGTGTGTGGAATAGAAAAAGGCAGCTGCTAAAAAAAAAAGTGCTTTCTTTCCCCAGACACGAAGACTTATATGGCGTGGAACATAAAAAAGTTCCCCGGAATTCTACCTATGCAAGTAATAGAGCACTGCTAAAGTAGACCAACTTCTCTTTTTTTCACCTCCTAGGAGGTGAATGGTTGAACCAATTTGAGCTGTTGAATTTTCAAATAAAAAAAGATAAAATAGGAAATATATTATTTTTAGACATATTTTTTCAAAACAATACATGCAACTTTTCAAACATAACAATTGTGTTTATTGTCAAAAATGAAGGATTTAGTTTCTGTAACTGTCGCATGCATCGCTTTCCACAACTTGTTGATTCTCTTCCAATCTACTCCATTCGGTTTTAAATTAATTACACAGTTGACTTTTAATGTCAACTTTAACTATTCGTCTTATTCAAAAAATTTATTTCAATGTGTAAAATTATTGATCTTAATTCAAATTCCGCTAATGATAAATCAAATAATAACAAAAAAAAAATTCACATTTTAACAAATTTTTTAATAAAACGAAAGGTCAAAGTTGACGTTAGAAGTCAACGGTGTCAATAATTTAAAACCGGATGAAGTAAATATTATAATAATTATTAATTATTTTAGTACTTTTACCTCTTAGGAGGTAAACAAATTATTTTTCATTGAGATTTGTGTAAATGGACGGCTCGCGTTTGTTTAGATCTACCGTAGAATTTGCCAAGTAATAAACTTCAAATACTAAAAGAACCATTTAATATTGTTAGTTTCTTGGTTGCGGTTGAAGCCACTTTGGATCTTATGAAGCTTAAAAGTACTGCAAATGTACCTTAATCACAATTAACTAGTCGCAATACAGTGGTAGTGTTGTAGCGTTTGGTTTGTAAGTCCAAAAAGATTGATTTCGTAAACTAGGAAATTCTCTATCTCAACCATGTCATCTGGAAATAGGCATTCAGTCTGAGCAGCAAATTCTGTAATGGTGCAACTTGCTAGAGGTTACATCTTACAGCTACAGGCCGAATGGTTTAATTAGTTAAGACAAGATAGGAAGGTTCATAGCTCAGCAGATAGCACAACTGCCATTTGAACCTGTGATTCCTCCTTTTTATGACGCTCCCGTGATATACTGCAAGAAAAACATACTTTACATAGATTAGTCCAAGACAATGTGTTTACGGAGCACCTGCTAGGTAGATCATCTTGTAGCTCTATCGTATTGTAGATTCAACCAACAGAAAGGTTGATGAAGCTTCGGTCCTCACGTCACACGGGATGGCAGAAGATGATGCACAGCTGTCGATTGGAAGTGAGAACCAATTGTCCTCAACAAATTATGGAAGATATAAATAAGAAAAGCTTCCAGTTGGGCTCTAGCATGAGTGCGCCACAAAAAATCAAATTGTAGAACGTCCAAATATAACCCCAAGAGTTAGGGCTCCATTTGTCAGAATGACTTGGATGTTCCCATCAGCGCCTTAAAAGAAAACAAGGTTTCCAGGTCAATATTGTTCGTGTCCATTTTTTATTGCAGCTTAAACTGTAGGGAGTATTTCCCAACCATGTAAAATAACAAATACCAACTGTATGTTTCAACAAATTCTGATTTTAACATACCCAGATTTGTAAGTACTGTTACAATTGAGAAGTTAACAATCTTAAGAAAACAGAACAGGTATCTATGGTTGTTATGAGACAATGCAGATGGATTTTAAATAACCAGTCAGGAAAATAAAACACAAAAAGCCATAGAGTTAATTGCATTTGTGCAACTATCGTAATGAATTTGTCAGAAATAATATTTTCTTCATGCTATGTTTCGGGGACCAGCTGGTGTTGCCCTGTACAGCTATGTCAAACACTTTATAGGTCAGTAGGCGAAGATATTAAATATGGCCAGATCAAAGGAACCAAAAATATAAGTGACTATGCTAATAAAATATACACTTGTTATGGTGATATAGTTCCAAAAGCAAGTGAAATCAACTCATTTGACAACAAAAATCCTTCGGGGTCACTAAGACGGAGGAATGCAGCTTTGGTGCCAAAATCAGACTCATTTTGCATGTCCAACTCAAAATCACTAGGTGACAAGGCTTGCCGCTGCATATCCATAGCAATTACAAGCCCAGTCTCCACAAAAGGCTTAAATGTGTTACAAAGCGCAAGTGTTAAACTTTTTCCAAAGGAATTATTGAACCTTCGCAAATCAAGGCCCCAAGCAGTTCTCAGTGATAGCATCACTACGTCCATTGCCATTTCCTTCATATCAGAGTTTTTAGACTCATGGCTCCAGGCACCATCTTCCAAGTTCTGAACCCACTCAGCATACTCCTTCATTCTTCTAGGCCTGGAAAATCTGACACCATTGATGTAGCTGGCTGACCCAAGACCGAAGGCATAGAATGACCGGTTTTGCCAATATGTTACATTGTGTTTGCACTCATATCCAGGCTTGCAGTAGCTACTGATTTCATAGTGGTGATATCCTGCTTCAGAAAGCCGTTTTGAAGCAATCTTGTAGAAGTTTGCAGATTCAGTGTCATTGGGAAGAGGATGCATACCAGGAGTATACCTGCCAAAAACAAATGTGTATACAAATTTTACCATCAATTGCCTATTGTACTAAACCATAATGATCTTATGAAGATCCAAACAATCATACACAAAAAAATTCATATTCCTGGTTGCATCTACTCCCTCCGTCTATTTTTCTTGGGCATATTTACCAAACATATTTTTCTATGAATGTTGAGTGTATTTCAGTTGGTTTTCTCAAGTCATGTGCTGAGCGTTGGGGCTGGACGTGAAGTTAATTAAATGGCTCTTTGACTTGGGCTAGCAAATTACTCTGGACACTGATCGCATGAAGCGTGCAGTGTCATGATAGGACTTTGCCTGCAAACCAAAATGTCAGGGGTCACTTTCCCATGCGGAATAAAGCAACATAGCTCCTGGGTAATTGGGGAGCGATGGTGATTTAACCCCGCACTGGTTACTCCTTGGTCTTTGAACCAATACTAATTACGCCTAAGAAAAATAGATGGAGCAAGTATATGCAATACAAATACTACATATTTGAATTACTTAATCTAGCATTGAACATGGTCTAACAAAAATGTGATTCTGGTCTTGCCCACTAGCAAGGATCATTAAACGAATGAAACTTGCAAACGACGAAACTGATTGAACAAAAAGAAATTGTCCCTTATTAAGTGGTCATTGCTGAAGCAAAGCATTGTGGTGAAATTCAAGATGCAGAAGAAAAAAGAATCCTTACATTTGGCCAAACTTGGTGCCCTGCTCAATCTGCAGGTCATATACTGACACGTGCATGGGCCGAGCATTCACCGTGCACCTCAAGCTCTCCTCCCACATCTCCTCCGTCTGGTTGGGCAGCGACGAGATGAGGTCCATGCTCCAGTTCTGCAGCCCCTCGCAGGACTTGACAATCTCGATCGCTTCGTGCACCTCCCTGAGCCCGTGCGCGCGGCCGCAGGTCCGCAGCAATTCCTCTTGAAACGCCTGCACGCCGAGCGAGACGCGGTTGACGCCGGCGCCCACGAGCTCCCTGAGCCTGGCGGCGTCGAACGTGCCAGGGTCCATCTCGATGGAGACCTCGGGGCATGGCGACAGGCCGAAACGGCCGCGCAGCGCATCGAGCACTGACGCCACGAGCCGCGGTGGGACCAGCGACGGCGTGCCGCCGCCGAAGAAGACGGTCTCGAGCGGGACGGCGTCGTCGTCGGGGACGGGACGGGTGGCGGCGACCTCGCGCAGCAGTAGGCGCACGTAGTCCGTGATCCGCGGGTCCTCCGCGCCCTCGCCTCGCGGGGAAGGGGTAGGCGAGGAGGAGCCGAGCGCCACGATGGGGAAGTCGCAGTAGTGGCAGCGCTTGCGGCAGAAAGGGAGGTGAACGTATGCAGAGGCAGGCGGGAGGGGCAGTGGCGGCGAGGGTGTGGGAGGGTGTAGGTGTGGCACAGCGGCCGCGGCATATCGGCGAACAGGTGCTGGGCGGCGGCGGATTGGGGGCGGTTTCTTTGGTGAGTGGTGGGAGACGAGCGGGAAGGCCGATCGCAGCATTACGGAAGCGTCCACTGGGAACCGTACGGGTGGGCTTGAATTTGGTTCGGCCTCGGGGGTGGGGGGGGGGGGGGGGGGGGGGGGGGGGGGGGGGGGGGGGGGGGGGGGGGGGGGGGGGGGGGGGGGGGGGGGCCAGGCGTCTCTCTACTTGGTGGTGTAGATTAAGTTTTGAGACGGTGTGTGTCGATTGGAGGCGAACCGTCTATACGAAATAAGGTCCTCCGGCCCTTCTTCCGCTCCACCGGTAGGTGCTCCCGTGCTGGTGATGGAGTTGTGAGGTTTTGTACAGGAGTTTTGTGCTGCGAGCAACGTCGATCTTCGGTTTCGGCGGTGGTCATTGCGGCGTGTGCCACTTCAAGGATAGAGGGAAGGCTACAGGTTTTGTGGTTCGAAGGAGAGCGGTTCCGGTTCAAGCTTCCCTCGGCGTCGGTCGATGGCGAGCCGACATCAGGGTTTAAGTTACCGTGTTCCAACCATGGAAACCGCTCGGGAGCGATTTGATGAAAACTGCGAAAACCGTTAAAACTGTTCGATTTTTCATTTAAATTTTAATTTTCAAATTTTACAACAGTTTGGACGGTTGGAAAACAATAAACCGCGCGGTTTTCACGGTAAACCGTGCGGTTTGCTAAAAATCGATGACAGTGAAAACCGAGCGGTTTTTGCTTGAAACCGCGTAATTTTTGCAGTAAACAGTTTGATTTATCTGAAAACCGATAAATTAGTGAAAAATAAGAAATTAGATGAAAAAGTGCTGAAAATTGGGCATGACTTATTCTAATTTCTTTTAATATCAACATTCACAACATACTTCATCTACAAATAAAAGACAGAATCTATACATACATGTTGCTCATCCACAACAAATCCAAAGTTCATACATAGTTTTCGAATCATATTTTACTTTAAGATTGTATTCCAATCAAAATATGCATTGTCGCACTGAGGAGTTGAATTCCTCTAGTAGCTAACAACTCCGCTTTGAATTTATTTCAAGATTGTCTCGTCCAAGTAGTAGTTGTCTCCTATTATGAGTATAATATGTTATAAACTCTGAATTTTGCTATTGGTAGACTCATGCTATGATCACCGTACAGATAATTGTAGTACTTATTACCTTGGATGTATTATGAATCACTGTCTGACGTGAAATAGTATGTGCTATAGTAATGCTGTCTCTCCCCATCGATGTCTTTGGTGACTGTGGAGCACCATAGTCCTCATCCTATGTAGCATAGGTATAATCTGTCTCACCTGCAAAAGAAATGAAGTGTAAGATAAATGAGTCAAAATTGATCGTATGATGCGAAAAAATTTTACCTGTGAAATGATGAGTTGTGATCGGTGCCTGTGAGTCAGGAACCATACTGCCTGGTGGGTCTTTAGATGTAGTCCGAGAGCTGCTATCATTTGATTCCTGATAGAGTGGACTTCGTCTGGCGTCTCCAGAATCTATAGAGTCATCACTGTCTACATTCTTACCTTTCCCTTTGCTTCTTAACCTCATCTTTTTACCAATTTTTTTTTATCTTTCACTTTGAACTTTCTTCTTGCCTATGTGAGTATCACCCATATTTTGATTCACCCATTCCGATATTGTTGCAGCATGAGACAAGCGCAACAACTGTCTATCAGCATCATCATCTGTAACAAGACGGCTAGGTACAAGATTGTCAGTCTCGGTGCCCTCTTCATCAAGAACAGGGTCAAAATTGGATCTCCTATGTTTTATCCATTCTCGAATAGGATTTGAAGAATCATACAATGACAGCTCTATGAGACGATCAAATAGATCGGCTTCTGGTGACTTATATGTCTATGAAGCATCACACATATGGTCCGAAGGTTGTAGTTAACATACATCAGCTTATACAATTTCTCATTAGATAATCTGTTACGCACCTTCGTGTGAATCAATGCAAATGTACTTCAGTTGCGATCACAACCACTGGATAATGCACACTGTGAGACTATCCGTAATGCAAGCTGCTAGAAATGAGGTGTGTCACCTTCAAACATGTTCCACCAAGCTATAGGAGAAGTATTCTTATCAACTGCCATCCTGTTGACCAACTCAGTGGCGAATGAACATTGTTTTCTTCTAAAAATTTTCGCCTCATGCAGGCCCTGCACACACAAGTCGGTTGATGCTATGCGTGTAAATGCCTCTCGAATGTCGTTCATCATATTTTGACCCATCCCGTAAGAATAGTGACTTCTTAGGTTCAAAGATCCAGCTGCACATATAACAATAGTTAGATATTGTTGCAGTAGAAACAAAAAATACAATAATATTTTTCGTAAGTACGTATTACCTGCATTCACAAAGGTATCATTGCAAATGTCCACCATCCTGCGATTTATAATGTCAATGTATCTCTGCATCTCTCGCTCATCATTCTTATAAAGGGCTTCATACTCATTTTTACATAAATGATATCTGAAAAGTACTTCACTTAAGGTAGGACTCTTGTCTTGATCAGAAAACCGAAGAAACGCATACAAAGGTTGCACTGCATCTACCACATGTTTCATTGAATCCTACCATGACATGCTTGCTATGCAAGAGTTAGCATGCCTTCCGTTCTCAGTATTAACAAATCTACTATTTAAGAATGTCTCAGAACCCATTTATGCCATGAATTTTTCTCTCCGAGTAAGCATACTCTCAAGAAACATGTAGTTTGTGCCAAACGTGTTGTATTCTATTTTACCAACTCACCACCAATAGCATTGGTCATCATAGAGTGCAACTGATTATGATTATACAACCAACGAGAAATGTTGCGAGCCGACTGTATCATAGCTTTATGTTCTGGAAACTCACCAATAGCCTTTAGCATCAGGTTGATTGTATGTGCCATACATGTTTGCGAAACAATATGAGGATACTTGTTTATTAACAACTTGCATGTCTTTTTATAATTTGAATCATTGTCTGTAATAAACTGCACAATATTGTCTGCACCTACATCAATGCATACCTTATTCATTTCCTGCAAAAAAACATTTCATTGTTCAAAATATCATAGGTACAAATAAAACAAATAGTGCCATAGAATAAATATATGTCTCGTACCTTAAATATGAAGTCCACAGATTGGCTGTGCCCAGTAACATCACATGAGTTGTGAAAACACATGACACCATTATAGTAGATCATAAAGTTTATCAAGCTCATCCCTGTAGGGCCAGTACAAGAGTCACACATAATCGTGACACCATACATTGGCCACTCCATCTTGAATTTATCGAATTCTTTCTTGATGTCTTGCTCGTTAGCATCAAGATACGTGCTATCTATTTCCCTCCCAGTTGGGCTAAGCATGCCCTCACCTACAAACATCATGACACACGACATAAATATGTAACATATAAGGTAACATGTAATACAATAAAATGAATGTCTCATACCCCATCTCTGTGTCTCTTTTATAGCACTAACAAAGTACGGACTATCGGCTTTTCTACCAGAGATGGCTTCTGTATGAAATTTTTTTGACCATGCACGTCCAATGGCCGACTTTGCTAGCTTGCTCTTCACAGTCCATACACCTGTATCGATCCTAATTTGAATCCGTTCATTACCTGACCTCTATGATGCGGACCTCCTCATCATGCCAAACAATCCAGACCCACCACCTCTCTGCGATGAACTAGAAGCACCTTGCGATGAACCAGCACCAGCACCACCACTCTCGAACTGACCACCATATAAACGCTGACGCTGTCGGAATTCCTCCTCCTCTCTAGATAACCTCATGCCAGCCTGCATCTCCTCATCGTCCTCCTCATTGACATTTCTTCGACCTGCAACCTGGTGCTGTCTGAGGGTCTGTTTAGCTTGGTCCTTCCTCCGCTCAGCGGTTCTATCAACCTCCCGGCGAAAATAGTCTCACATGTCTGTGGGAACATGAGGACACCCAACTACGCTGCTTCCACGATGTGCTAAATGTTGCTTAAATCGTGTGGCACCACCCTCTCTTCACGGACTTGCAATATTTGCAACGAAACCCAGGATACACGTTGTCTCCGTGCTCCCAAACCGAATCAGCCTGATCTGACATCTAACAACCAACAATTCCTAAAAATAACCAACTATGTTCTAAATTTGCTAACAAATCGACTAATATTTGAACAAAAAACACAAAAACAACCATCTCACCATCTCTGCCACGGAAACCCACCAGATCGGACGGCTTTCCACGCTAATCGGGCGGTTTACCGTGCAAATCGCGCGGTTTACCGGTGGAGCCGGCTAACCGCCCTCCACGTGCGGCTAGCCGCATCTAGCGCACGGCTTACCGCTCCAACCGAGCGGCTTGCCGAGCGCCCGGCACGCGCACGGCCAGCTGGGCGTACCGCGCG
>BCLF01000048.1:875978-1031594 GCA_001602275.1 Zoysia japonica | reverse complement strand
TGAACATTTTTTTAATAAGATGAATAATTAAAGTTGATGTTATAAGTTAATGGTGTCAATATTTTTAATCCGGAGGGAGTATATCATAGAGGGCTCATATTTAAACAAAAGTATAGATACCTTTGGCTGATGTATAATTTTGAAGATACCCATGAGCTATGTCTGAATTTAACATATGAAATTCATTAACACTTCAAAGAATTCTACTTTGTTATCATGATGTTGTTCGTACTAATGCAAACTAATGGGTAGGAAACATGTATTGTCCGTGTACCTTTGTAAGGTACTATTGGCCCCAAAGTAATGTTTCATGTATACTTATTTACAGCACTATCTTAGATAAATGACAACCCATGCCTTCAGAAGTAAGTTATATTATATGAAAGTTCCAGGATTGTGAGTTGATATACGAGGTTCATATCAAAGTCAAAACCAAAAGCATGAAACTAACCATTATGTAAACATGATGTGGCAATGTTAGTGCATCTAGGCCCCTTATGGGTTTTGGTGATAAATGACAACATAATTAAAGAGCTAATGCGTTCTATTGAGTTCTATGAAGAATTGCAGGTAATCAAAAAGAGGGAAAAGAAGAGACATGACTAAAGCGGAGCTTATTGAAGATTCTTATTTTTATATTTTTATCGTTTAGTTTAGGCATGTCGTACTATTAAGAGGGACGGGAAATGAAGTGGAAGTCTGAAGCAAATGCTCAAATTCTCAGCCAAAACATCATTTTCAGAACACTCCTGGCCGGAGACTCCGGCCCATTTTCTTCGAGTCCAGAGGACCCCTAGCCGGAGTGTTCGGCCTCTAGCTGGAGACTTCGGGCATTTTCCTTGGATTCCAGAGAACCCCTCACCGGAGTATCCAGCCCCAGGCTTATTTCGGACTCTAGAACACCCCTCGCAAGTGTTCGGCCTCTGGGTCAAAGACTCTGGGTATTTTTCACCGAGTCCAGTACACCCCTTGTCGAAGTGTCCGGCCCCTGGCTAGAGACTCTGCATTTGAATTCTGCCTCCTTGACACCTATTGGAGTGTCCGGCCATTGGCCGGAGACTCAGATGGTTCTGACACCCCAACGACTCTTTCAGAGGTGAGGAGTATAAAACACTCCTCCCCAACGGGCAAAACAATCGCTTAGCCTCATTTTCGACCTGAACACACTTGAGCTCATTCTCACACTCTCTCACACTCTTGCTAAGGCTTTCTTGCTTAGATTTGAGCAAGGGAAGTGAGAGGGCAATTATTCAAACGCTTTAAGAGCATCCCTTTGATTCCAAAGAGCATTTGTGAAGTTTGAAACTTGATTTCGCGTTTGTACTCTTGGAGCTTCAAGCTCCTAAATGACTAGGCGTGCTCGGGAGCTCCCAACTCGTGTGGTGAAGCATCGAGAAGTTTGTATTGGCCTCCTGAAAGGGATTTGATAGTGAAGCACTCATCTCGACCTTAGTGGTCGTCTTGAGAGAGACAAAGGGTTGAGTGAAACCCAGTTCTTTGTGAATCTTTTAACGGAGACGTAGAATCCCTAGTGGATTTGAACTTCGGAGTAAATCTTTGTGTTTCTGTGTGCTTGTTGTTTTCTACCGGTTTGAGATCCATTACTCGCTTTATTTACATTTCAGCATTGATCTATTAGGGTAGCTTGTTCTAGCCTTATTTACTTGTTCCTTCTTGCTCTAGTATTTTCGCTTTATCTTTTGGTTCAAGTAAATTTGCTAGATCTAGCTTAAAATTCTTGCATTTGAAGTTCACAGTGTTTCCTGGAGTGTCCGGTCAATAGCCGGAGTCTTCGATGCCGGAGTGTTCGGCCCAGTAGCTGAAGTGTCCAAGGGGGGATTGACAGTTTGTTTAAGTCTTAATTTGCAAAAAAAAAATTTAGGTTGGCTATTCACCCCCCATTAGGCCACTTTCAATTGGTATCAGAGCTAAACTTTCTAAATCGAGCTTAATCGCTTGGAGAGACGATAAAGGGTCTAAGGGAAACTAGTCAAGCGAGCGAAGAATAATGCGAAGAAATTGAACAATCTTCTTCGAGTAAGAATGATGCAGAATCCTTCTCACGCCTCAAGAGGAAGGCCAAAGAAGAGAAGAAGAAAAAGAGGAAGGGAGTTAAAAAGTACTATTCTAAAACCCCTTTCAATTATTCTCATTATAATTCTAACACAAACTTCTTGTCGTTACCCATTGGTAAACCACCTCAATTTGATGGGATTAACTATAACAAGTGGACGCACAACATGAAGTATAACCTATTCTCGCTCCACCCGAGCATATGGGATATTGTTTGTACATGTGTTTATTATTCGGATAGTGATGATGATGAAGAACTCACTCTGAAACAAGAACAAGATCCACCGAAATGCTCAAGCGGTAACGGTTATTCTCTCATCGCTAAACTAAAAAGAGTTCAATAAGGTTGATGGATTGAACTCGGCAAAGGACATTTGGTACACACTTCGAGTTGCTCATGAAGACACCAAAACCATAAGAATTGCCAAGATTGAGATGATTGAGGGAGAATTAGGAAGGTTTGTGATGGAAGACAATGAGACCCCTCAAGAGATGTACAACCGACTCAAGATTCTTGTAAACAAAATTAGAGCTTACGGAAGAAAAAATTGGACCGATCATGAGGTTGTAAAGAAGATAATTAGGCTTACATGGTTAGAAACACAACTTTGTGTACACTAATTCGTGAGAGCCCTAACTACAAGAAGATGTCACCTGATGAAGTGCGTGGCAAGATTATCAAACATGAGATGATGGAGAAAAAAGCCCAATATGTTAAAAACTTGTCAAAGCGTACCTCAAGCTCAAAAAATCAATTAAGTTTTTTCGTGCCCATCTCATTTTTCACTTAACTACTTTGGACGGCAAAGCGTAGCCAGCTTAGCCACCCTTCTCGTTTTCTTCAAGGCTCCGCGTGTCATTCCTTTGCTAAGGCTCTGCACCTCACTTTTCGTCGGAGGCTCCGCGCCTCATGCCTCTAAGGCTCTGTGCCTTCTTTGTTTCCTCGGGACCGACCCCCCGACCCGTGCCTAGCTCCCGGGTGACCCTCGGACGTGCCGAAGTGGACTATGAGCACTCTTGTTTAAGTACTTCCTCGCGGCTAATGATCCGACCCGGCGTTGGTGACGCTCTATGGCTGTATCGAGAACGACACTCGATTTTACGAGCTATACCTGACCTAGTTGCTTGATCAACGCCCAACGGATTACGAAAAATGCTAAGTGTGAAACACTTTCGACAGCACAGAAGGGGTCGGAAACATCGATTCGCATAAACTTTGAACGCAAAAGTTCACATTGTTTTGAAGCTATTTACAAACAAATTCCTAACTACAGATACACACTAGACGCGAGGAGGCAAGTGGCCGAAGCGCCCCTAGAGGAAGTTCGGCCTCTGCTGGTAGCCAGAGATGATGTCTTGAGCTTGGGGCTTCACTTCATCGTGCAGGCTCACCATCTCTTCTTTCAACATCCCAGTGGTGAACCTCTTGGAGATGCTCCCCAGGTCGGCATCGGGATAGTGCGACCGGGTGTGCGCCAGGGTCAACGCCGCCCCGTCCCGCAGCGCTACCACCAGCTCGGTGCTGATGAGCCCCGGGAGCAGGTTTAGTACTCGAACCGCGTGGTCTGTGGTGATGGCACCTTCACGGGCGTCGTTGATGACTTCACGCAGCAGGGAGCGAACTCCCCCCGCAGCGCCCGGAATTCCCCGACCGCATCTGCGTCAAACATAACACTAAGGGTCTGACCTCAAAAGGACAACGAGCAAAGTAAGTACTTACCATCCCGATCCTTTCTTATAGCTTCGGTGGCAGCGCGTTCTCTCTCCAGCTCCTGTTGAAGTTGGGCCATCGTCGCCTCGTGAGGCTCCTGCTCCTATGCCAAGGCGGTGGCCGACGACTGCTTCAGCTTCGTCAGCTCTGCCGAAAGCTCCTTGACTTCGCCCTCGGCCACCACAAGGCACGAATCCGAGGCGTCTTGGCTCTCCCAGGCCAGGCAGCAAAGCTCCTTGGACCGGGCAAGGGCGCCTTCGGCCGACTCTTGGGCCCCTGCAGCAACGCGCGCCCGATCTCGTAGCTCCTCCATCTGCTTAGCGTTGCGGTTGACTTGTTCCTGGAGCTCTGTACAACCCAACGAACATCAACAGGCTGACGACCAAGTAAACCAAGAGCTCCTCCATCTCTTCCATGGAGAACCGGCCATGGCGAAGACGAAGGTGCAAATTACTGCGACGAGAGGAAGAAGGCAACAGGGCGCGAGGAAGACGAAGGCAATGGCTCGTGCGTGTTTGGATTTAAAAACTGGTGAAGATGAATGAGAGGCCACGAACACCTTTTATTCAAACGCCGCGTCGATGTGACGGTGTGTCATGATGGGCGCCCGAACCGTCGGGCACCCGCGAATCTCAACACCCACTCACCGACAAGTGGGCCCCAATCAGCCTTGGAAACCTCTGTGGGTGGGTGCGGTTACTGTGAACCTCTGCCAAGGAGTTAACGCCTGGCGAACGTCCTTTCGACAAGACATCCCCCACGTGAACCGTCGCGCTTCCTAGACCGTTCGATCAGTCAATCCAACCATCTGGATCAACTGGCGGTTACAATCCCCAGACGCCATATCCACCGTCTACGCGGAGGTGACAGAACCACACGATTGTTGGAGCCGTTATCGACACCCGTTATTAACGTCGTGATAACAAATTTAGCGGCTGAGGGCAAATGAAATGTTGGGCGACAAACCAGTCGGCCCGATACTCACTCAGGGCGCTGATCATGGGAAGCGACTGGTCCGCCCAGTCTAACCTAGTCGAGACGCTGATCATGGGATGAGGCTGGCCTGACCAGCCCAATCTAGGCATCTTTCCTGGCACTCGGTTGATAACAAAAATCAGTTTCGAACCGACCCCAATGGTCGAGAACTATCCATTCGATTTAGCCCACGACCGACCCTTCGGATCGCTCGGAGGCTCGGGGCCTACGCCCTACGGGCATGCTCGCGCGCCCCCATAGGAACAACCATCGGTGAACGGTGACGAAGACGAAGATTTAGCCCAAGACCGACCCGTCGGGTCGCTAGGGGGCTATGCCCTACCGGTGCGCTCGCGCGCACCCGTAGGATCAAGCATCGAACTCTGACGAAGATCAGCCCAGCGCTGCCTCAATAAGGATTGCAAACAACGCAGGGCTCGAGGGCTACTGTCGGGATAGTATGCCCAGGTACTTACGGACCCGACCTTTACGTGAAAGCCCACTTGCAAACTACGGCACACAGCCCATCTACAGCCCAAGAAGGACTTAAGCAAATCAAAATCGACAGCCCAACCCCAAGAGTCGCGAAATCGAAGCCAACCGCTTCCAGCACTTACACCGGAACCACCAACACCGACCTTCGAAGGAAGAGATTGGACGACGACAAAGCCTGGCTGCCCGCCTGAGGGCCGGCCAAGCTTGGTAGGCATAGAGATTCCTGACGACTTACAGAAATCCAAGATGGTAAAGCAGCGAAGCCAGGGCGGCAAAGCATTCTAGAAACATGTAAAGCAATCTGGCGGGAGGTAACGTTGTCCGCCGGGTAGTAAATCCAAGCGGTAAAGTAACTTTTGTCCCCCGCGGTGGACAACAGGACGAACGGAGGACGTCGACCGTCTGCTCCAAGCGCCAGCGGGCGCTAGAAGACCATACCAACCGAAGACCGTGGCTCCACCCATCAGGGGGTCATACAATTCTGTAGGCGGCAAGCCACGCAACCTTGGTCCAGCCGAGTAACCATGGTCTGGTCATGTAACTCTGGATCGGCCCTATATAAAAGGGGGCACCAGGGACGCTAGTATACAAGGGCAAGTCAAGTTAGCCAAGATGTATTCCATTGTAACCACATCCACCCACACGTGCTAGGGATCTTGGATCGAGCCAAGCCCCTTCCGTATTGTACTCGTGTTCCTGAGTTCATATGATTTGATCTCTCTCGTCACTAGACGTAGGGTATTACGCCTTTTGGTGGCCTGAACCAGGTTAACCTTTGAGTCTTTCATAGACTAGGCCATTCGAATACGAAGAGCGCACGAACTCTCTCTCAGATTACGTAAATTTTACTGTGCCGGTGGTCAGAACACGGACACCCACCATTTATGTTTTCAGATTAAACTCATATTTTTATTTAGCAATTCAGTGCTTGTTCATCTCGTTCTTGTTTGTTCTACGATTGCTTGCAGGACGAGTGCCCTCGTGGCTGGTTGATCGTGCTCCACAAGTTCGCACTCACCATCAAGAATCGGTGTATCGGTCGCTAAGGCACAACATCATGGACAGTTGTTGTCGGGCCGTGAACGTTGCTTCCTTCCACTAATCGTGTTTACCATCTCTATCGTGGTACGTGATTCGAGGTTCGGTCAAGATCTTTCGATGGAGATGGTAAACACGATTAGTGGAAGGAAGCAACGTTCACGGCCCGACTATAACTGTTCACGACGTTGCGCCTTAGCGACCGATACACCGATTTTTGATGGTGAGCGCGAACTTGTGGAGCGCAATCAACCAGCCACGAGGGCACTCGTCCTGCAAGCAATCATAGAACAAGCAAGAACGAGATGAACAAGCACTGAATTGCTAGATAAAAATATGAGTTCAATCTGAAAACATAAATGGTGGGGTTCCGATGGCAAAAAGACGGGCAGTCTAGTTGACACACGCGCTCCAAGCGAAGTGGCAGCGGCTAAACTTCAATCTATCAAAACCCAAGTGTTCTTGGTAGTGGCTGAGGCCTTTAACTAGGGTGGAGGACGACCAGGGGGTGCTGGGGTCGACCTCAAACTCTAGGACGCACCTCTAATGGCCTCAATTCGGTACACGGGCCAACGGCCCAAGTTGAGGTGACGCAGCATCTTCTGTAGCAAAATGTCAATTCGTACTGACTCCGATGTCATATAAAGGTGGGGCTGGATCCGTTGGAAAGTAGACTTGATAAGCTTTCCATCAAGTACTTGAACGTCCAAAACGGAGCCCGTATGAAGTCGTGGCAGGCGTTAGAAGTTGGTGCTATCTTGCGATCCGAATCCAGCCTACGGGACTCTATCTCCTGATTTGTTTTCTCTTTGGTTCCTAAGTATCACAAGAGTACACAGATTTTCATGGTCTAAATAAGTTGAATATCAGCTTAAGAGTGAACTTGATGATTAAGTTGACACACAAGGCGCGAGTCTCAGGACCTGTAACAAGAATGTGTAGGTGTATGGGAGTAGGACATATCGATGGTGTTGATGTCCTCGTCAGGTTTCTTTTCTTCCGTGCTTGGGCCAACCCGACCCTGTTGGCCACCTATGCTTGGGTTCAATGGAAACTGCAGGCCGAAATGAAATTAGGAAGAGCTGGTCTTTAATGTATCCCACTTCATAAGTAACTATGAACTTTGATTTGATGGTTTAGAGCAACTTCAACAGACACTTAAATTTTAGCTACCTATAAAATCACACTTAGGTAATTGGTAAATAGATATTGGTATTAATAAAGTTCTCATCTCCAACAGGTACAAATTTTCTCATACTTAAAAAATTTAAATGTACCACATCATCATAATTTGAGCCCCATGACTGTTAATTTGGTTGGCTTCCTATCTAATTTATGTTTAGCCATGGGTGACAGGTTGCACACAGAACTTCTTTCATTTATGCTTTTTTTCATGTTTCTATTGGCTAGTGGAGGATGTGCACTTGTGCTAGTACTTCTTTTTAACCTCGCATATGCCTTTGATACAATTTAATTTCAGAAAGTGAATGTGAATGCCTGATAAAGCTTGTTAGAAAAAATAACGTACTATAAGGTGTACAGGTTCCCGTGGGCTGGGGCGCCACGGTCCGTTAGGCATGATGTGCTGGGTCGGCCGAAAATTAAAATGGACTGTGCCATTTCATGCCTTGGCTAGGCTGTGCCGGGTGGCCCGTTTGGACATGTATAACCACATTTTGTTTTGAGGCTATTTGGATGATAATGAGTATGAGGTCATCTATCCTGTGACCTCAGCATTACAATAAAATTGCTTCATGTCCTTTAAAAGATGCCCACAAGGCTATCCAAAATTAAAAGAGAGCAGAAGGGTGCTTCAAAATTTCAAACCTAAATTTAACAAGAAAACAATTTTTAAGAAAATGCTGCCCTTGTTTGAATATTCATGACAGTTCAAGAATGTGGAGTCTAACTTTGTATATGGCTGTAAGTACCTTAAGTAATTCCATGCAATTCTGTGCAATTCAATTATGTTGTTTACTTATTCTGAAATTTCAGGACGTGTTCTGTTTTTCTTTTATTTGTTTACAAATTCCCCTGCTGCTTCTTTAGTGTAATTTCTTTTCAAGAGCATGCATTATGGTGGAAGCAATGTATAAATCCAAGGGACAGGAGCAAATAAAGATGTGATACAAGAAACCTCAGACATTAAGATAGTGCAGGCGACACAACACAACAAACCAGGAAAGAGGTATTTTGTTCTTTTCTTTTCCCTTTTGGGAAAAAAAAATCATTAGGGACTCAGTGATATCAGTGTGGAATCATGCAGTAAATATCTGTACGCCATGTATGTAAACTTGTATATATCTCTCTGTTATGTCTATGATAGCCTCTCCTCTAAGTTCATGTTATCTTTTGAAGTTGTTATGCTAGGGTTCTGAAAGATTCATCCATCCTTATATTACGCTCAGCAAAGTAGCCTAACGCCTTACCCACTATTATATACTAAAACACAAAGCTACGAGAACCATGCAAAGGATCAACGTGTACAGGCAACTCGCAAGTACAACGGAGAACAAAGCTCACGGAAAAGCTCAAAGATATGGTTGTTTGAGTGCTTCATGCATTCATGGCACGGCGGTGTCCAAACCAGTCCAGTTCGGCAGGGCACACGACAGTCCTCAGGAACATGGACAACATAGAGCAGCAGGCCATGGAGAATAGTGGCAGCATGCGAGAAGCATTCAAACATCTCATCTTATCTCTCATTTATTCTAGGTTCAAACAAAAAAGATAGAAAAGAATCCTGCGTTAGTGGTGAGAGATATGGTTAATCATGAGAACGCACCAACCGTTGCTGTCGAAGAAATTTTTCGAACTAAATTTATTTTTAGAGATCCTTGCTCCTTTCTTCTTTTCCTCCTTTCTCCTACAATTTATCTCTTCCCTCTGCATCTGCAAGAAGACCATTGAACTCTGGTTCGAGGAGTTGGGACAGGAGGTCGGTACGTTGCGTCGACGGCGCTAGGTTGGCACAGCTGCCGAGGTGTTGTGGTGTATGGCAGTCACCCGCACGGTTCATCATTGTACCAGCATCGATTGGAGACACGATCACTTCCTCCTATGAATCAGGAAAACGTTGAGATGAGTGTCCACATCAAGGTTGAGCGTGGGATTGAGGTGATCTTTTGTTTCTCTCTACTGTTCTTTCTTTTTCCTCATCTGTGCAAGAACAAGAATTTGAGTGTTCGTCGATCGAAGTGTTGTTTGTTTATAATATGGGTCTTATTTTCTTTCAAGTGAGTCTTTCTTTTCTCTGTTGTTTCTTTCTTTTCCTCCTAATCTTGCAAGAACCAAGAATTTCGATAAACTCAGTCCTAGTCATATAAAATGTTGTGATGTGACCCAAGTCTTGGCCACTTGTTAGCTTCATAACGTTTGAAGTCCGTTAAAAAGTATGAGTGAAATTTGATGATTGAGTGAACACTATGTATAACCCATGTGATTGTGGGTTTCACCCCGCAAATTCTACATCAATACGATGGGCTTCCTTGATGAATGACAAAGACGACCCCAAGGAGAGGAGTATCGAGTGTTGGTGGAGCAAGGCTAAGGACTAGTTAGAGAGTCCATAGAATCATCAGTATTATTAAGAGACTCTCGGGTCATACAAGTGTTAGGAGGTATGAATGTTTTTAGTTGCCTCAGAAAGCACTTAATATGATAGAAAAAGTAAGTTTGGTCGAAGCCAAAGTCAAGATTCTAGATGAAAACTCAGATTCTAGATGCAGTCAACGGACAGTCTGGTGAGCCAAATTTAGAGTCCAGAAGAGGTTTTTTTGAGCCGAAGTGGAGAAGTTGTCGAACAGTTTGGTGGGTTAGTGACCAATAAGTTCGGTGTCTCTAAAGATGAAGTTCAGAGAAGATGTCTTTAGGAATTCAAAAGAAAGAGTCACCGAATAGTCCAGTGAAGATATACACCAGACAGTCCAGTGTCATATGGAATGGATATCCGAGACGGTGTTTCACTGGTCTGCGGAAGTATGGAGTCACCAAATATTCTGGTGGTACACAAGTTCTAGATCTTGTGAGACTTTGAGAGGAGTGATCTTAGCTTGTTACTCTTGGGTTGGCAACCTTAGACTAGCTAGGAGTCTTTGTTGAAGCTTCTAAGGAGTTTGTGAAAGATGAAGCAAATTTGTATGCAGTTACGGGTCCCTCGCTCGAAAGGGACATCAAGAGGGAGTGCCCGAGTCTTAGAGGCTTGCTCTTTATGAGTGTGCATTATTTGCTATAGCCAGCATCACCGGTGACTTCACTCCGAGAGTGAAGCGTGCCCTAGAGAGTACTGTTCCAAGATGGACTGGTACTCAGACCGGAGTGGTCCAACGAGAGTCAGAGGAAAGCGCCAACCTTCTAATACCTCATAAAAAACTGCTGAGCATTCTCTGGACTCTATTCTTTAATTTCCACATTTCATAGTCATTGAGTAGTGTTATAGGTTGATTTGTGATTCCTCGTGGTGGCTATCATGCTAGTGATTGCTTATCTCTTTTTCATTATCATTAGCATTGTTAGAGGTCTTGGCCTAGTAGAATTGCATAGATTGCTCTTTTTAGTGATCTAATGTCTTAGTTTGAATTTGTAGCAAAATTCGAATTCTAAGTCCATCGATTCAACCTCTTCTCTGTATCCTTAATCCTTCACCACTGCATACCGCTAGTACTCTGTCTGTCAACCCGCCTAGTACGGGAAAGAGAGGGAGAAATTGAGTGTGGTAGATTTTTTGATCGGACAAGGTGATGAAGGCGTGGCCGCGTGGGACGCGAGGTGTAGGATGATAGCCTGCGTGAGCCCAGAAGAGTATGGAAGCATGCGTCATCAGGGACTCTATCCCTGCTGCAACATGAAAAAGGCTAAGTGACACAGACGCAGACTCCGCATTTGTTGAGGGGGGGTGGGGTGCACCTAGCCACCATGCGTGCTGTCAACGCTAGTTATCCATGCATCCGTATTAGTTGACGCGGTAAGAAAATTCACTTTAGGCTAACGTTTAGACTTTTTGGGACAAAATTTCCGTGCTAGTAGGATAAAATGTTTTTAGGGATGGAGGAAGTAGTATTGGGTTGACATGATGGCATGACCGGAGCTGTCGTGTGAGCACCGCAAGACCAGGCATTCAATTGAAACCTGGGGCAGCACAGCGGCCTTGATTTTCTCACTACCCCCTACACACCGTGAGCCAGAGGATCTGGGAGGGGGGGGGGGGGGGGGGGGGGGGGGGGGGGGGGGGGGGTGATCAGCAAGATGGATGGGCCGGACGTTGGCATGGGAATTTGTGGGGGGGGTCTCCGAATTTACACAGGCACCAGGCGCCTCACGCATGGCACCTCCGCACAGCATGGTGCTGAGTTTTCCATTTTTATTTATTTGCCGGCAGCAATGGACGGGAGCGAGGAGCCGGGGAGTGCTGTTTTTTTTCAAATGTCTTAATTTTCCTGCAAGCTCGTACTGATTTATTAGGTTTGGATCATCTTATTTTGCAGCTCGACAGAGTAGAGCATTTGCATGTGTTCATTGGCCCATTGTCACCTCAGTCGCTCCTACCGGACCATCACGGCTTACCGAAGAGGAGCTCCATTGAACGAGATAGTGATGATAATCGGCCATCCACATGATGTCGACGGACCTACAACAGTCTGAGCCTAGGTGCATACTTCACTGATTCTTCGGTGCATGTACCACTGTTTGTGGCTGATACACCAGAGCAATTTGACACTTTAGAGGGATTTCACTTGTCACAGTTTAGTTGTATCCAGCAACTAGTCCGTCAGAATGTTAAGGATATAGCTCTGCTACTGGAGAGCACGGGGGACAAGGATGATCATATGGTGTTGGCTGCAGCAATTGAAAATTTCTTCCACCCGGAGCAGCTACCAGATATGACACACCAGTGGGTGAGACTGATGCATGAGGGCGGTTGTGTCTGTCCACTTAGGTACCATCCTTTATTGATGGACCCCTACAAACAAGCTAACTTATGATGACAAGCGGCGTACTCGAAGAGAAGTGCAAGATGGATAAAGATCTCTACAACGATCTCAAGGCTTGGCTGTGTGGTTACCATCCTGGCAGTTTACGAACATTATCAATGAACACCAGAAGAGCGCATATGAATTCGAAGACCCTGTCATGCAGAATCAGCCAATATATTATTCTGACTTCAGAGGAGTACTCAAGCTTATCTGGGGTTGTAAAGAGCACCCAGCAAAGCATGCTGGAGTAACCACCGATCTCATTCCTGCCATCATATCGGATGATTTTCCAAAGTTCTTTTTGCATGTTCGCATTGCTTCGTATAGGACCAGGCTCCTAGCATTGCTGCACCTAGAGGCGGCTATGGCTTAGGAACAAAAGTTTTTGAACCAATAGAATAATTACTTTCTGACAGGTTATAGATTGCAATAGTGTCATACAGATAATTGCCACATTGCTCAAATATTAGAGTAACCCATAGAATATCAGTTTGTTATGTTTGAGAACATTTGTGTCTGAAGATATAGATAATTGCCACCTTGCTCAAATGTTACAATAGCCCATAGGATATCAGTTTGTTGAAAGTGCATCTAGGATCCATGTGATTTTTGGATGAATTATGGCAAACAATTGAAGCTTTTGACATTACTTTGTAAGTATCATGGACCCCCCCCCCCCAAAAAAAAAGAGAAAAGATGAAGGTTGATCTATGGCTCCAAGTTGTTCATTTTATTTATATTTAGCCGTAGGAACACCGTACTATCAAGAGGGATTCAGCAATTACTAAGATGAAAATAATTAAGTGCTCAGTTGTTGCATTTCATATTAATATCTATATCCTTGATTTAAAGCGATACGGCCTATTCTATTCAGACTAGTCTGAGATGCCCGAACTTGTTCAGCAGAAAACTTGTCTGACCACCGGGTGGACTCTAGAGAGGAGGTAGCGAGTTGGTCTGGACTTGTCTAAACATGCCGGGCTAGTCCGACCTACCACCAGACACTAGTACCGAAGCCCCCCAATATGGCCAGACTCGTCCGAGGCTCCGTGAGAGTCCATCATAGAACTTGTCCATCTGACGGGCCGACTCCAGAGAAGGAGCACCCCGGTTAGCCCGAACTTGTTCGCCCGACCAGACTAGTCCGGGCCTCGGTCGGCTCCAGAATACCTACACCCAGCCTTCGAGCCCCAAGGTCCAAACTTGTTTAGCCTATCCAGACTAGTCCAAGCCTGGAACCTTTTTAGAAAGTTTTTCCTGATTGATCTATATAATCCCTTGTCCTCAACATCTCAAGGTTGCAAAAAACTTCAACCTCATTTGAATCCACAACCTGAGCATCTCTAAGATCCATTACTCCTCTTCCCCAAGTCCTCCAACGAATTCTCTAGGGTTTGATTGGAGGAAAGAGAAGATCGTGAGTTCATTCCATTCATCTTTGCATCGAGCACTTGATTGTTTTCATTGCAATTGTCGCTGGAGTATCATATTTGTTTCATTATTGCTTCAGAGGCCTTTGAAGCTAGAATATCATATAAGAATAGGTGATATAAAGATTCATGGCTAGATAGATGAAACTGAAAGAAAAAGAGTCGTAGAAACAGATTTAAACCGAGTTTGGAGTTCAGAAGTTTACAGTTAACACAATGCCTTCCATTTAAGCTTTGATATATATCTAATCCAAGCATGATGCATGTTATTATCTTGGTTTATCAAACAAAACTAATACCTGAATGGTTGCGTCTCACAAACATTCTGAATTATGTTTTATTTGGCAACTCTTCTTCATTCTTGATCCAAAAGCTGGTAGGCTCACCTGATGACACGAGCCTCGGATTCCTCCGGAGTGATCACGCCCGCAGATATGTGAGGTCCCTTTCTCAATTCCCCACACATACCTGGCATCCCTTCATGCGATAAATGATGAACCAGTCTGCCCAGCACCTTTCAGCTTCGATTTCGAGCAGCCATCGCTCAGATCTGGATATCTAAAGACCTACACGGGCACTCATCATGCCTCTCCATCTTCTTGTACGGTCAAATCTGGATGCGCACTCACCTGAGAGAGAGAGAGAGAGAGAGAGAGAGAGCGAGAGAGAGAGAGAGAGCAAAGGGATTCAATCAGAGGAGGATGGGATTCCTTACCTGCCATGAGAAGAAAGCAGGGCCTCTGCATGGTTGTCAGGCGACGGCGCCTCTGACGTGGCCTGGCAAACTGCGAAGGTCTCGACCATGCCGGAGCCGGGACCGACCCCTCAAGCACCTTGTGGATCTTGACGTTCTCCTTCCTGGCCATGCCGGCCTTGATGAGTTACGCGGCGACGCTCCTGCGGTGGTCGCCCTGCAGCTGGATGACCTTGCAGAGGTCCTCATCCTCGACGACGATGCCACTGCAGCAGAGCTCGTGCTTGGGGCCGTGCAGGATCCTGGTCGTTGAACGCGACGCTGATCCCCTGCACGGTGTTAGGGTTGTGGGTATCAGGGAGCTGGCATTAGAGCCTCTACTCTCCATGAAACTTTGTGCGTTGATGTCGGCGTGGAGCAGCGGTGTGACGTGGAACGACGGAGGGAGCAGGCGCGGCGCCTTGTCGTTGACAGCCATGTTGGACTGGCCCACGTGGAGAAAGAGGAGCTTGGGGTGGCCAGCGTAGGGTGATAAAGCCGGGAATGGGAGGAGGTGGAGGGAGACGAGGGGAAGGCGAGAGGTGAGGAGGCGACCATGGGGGCCCTTTTTTCGGTGGCGGCGCCGCCAAACTTTGCAGTGCTTCGTTGAAGACGCAGCATGACACGAAACGCCAGAGATAGAATTGGTAACACAAAAGAGTTAGGATAGGTGACATCTACAAACTTTTATATTAAGAAGAGATTCAAAGCCATTTGCGTGCTGTGCTGGACCAAGCACCGTACCCCCTATCGGGCCAAAAATTTAGACATGGTACAACCCATTAATTCTTGCCGTGCTGGCCCGGCACGTGAGCCCTTCGTGTGACGAGTGATTCAATATTTTCGGTTCAAATCTGTCCCATCATATCATGCTCCATGTGGAAGTATTGAGCTTCTAAGAGCAGTCCCAATGAGTAATTAATAGTGGTTTATGTCTCTATTAAATGATCCTCCAACTAAACAAAATGCTCATATGGTAGCTTAGGCCCTGTTTGTTTTCCCATTAGATTATATGATCTATTATAATCTCAATTTTTTATAATCTGAATTATATTTAAATATTATAATCTAAATTATAATTTGTAATTGCATGTTTGGCATCTCAGCTTATTTCTTATTTGGCAGGGGTAGTGGGTCTTTTGAAGTGCAGTCTCAAATAAGCACCTAATGACTAGCTTATTTGATTATAATAATCCAAGCTTGAGATTAAAATAATCTGATAAATAAGTTGTCCTGTTTGTTTATCTCTATAGATTATAATCACTAGAATATATAATCTAGTATATTATAATCTCAAATAAACAAGGCCTTAATTAATGAGGAAAGAGAGAAAAAATAAAGGAAACCGTTTCTTAGTAAAGAAACCATGTCAACTCTTGCTCTAAAGCAGTAAGAAACTAACATTGGAAAGAAATCTCAAGTTTTTATCTCATGGATCTGTGTCCGCTTGCCCTCACTACTGTGCTTGCTGGTGGCCATGCTCCATGTCGCCGTATGGTGAAAAGTTGATCCAAACACCCACAATATTTATTACACAAAAAAATCTGCATTGTGTGAGATAGTTTCTATACATGATTTCTTGCTGATGTGGCTGATATGAAAATCGTGTATAGTTTCAAGGGACTGCCTTAACTGTTCATTTACCAAGAATCGGATGTGGCGCTCTAGGCTGACGAATCACAGCAACATAATCCGATCCACTTCGACCTGTCTGTGTCACTCTGAAATTCGTGCTGCTGGCAATCTCCATCACGCAAGCTGCTTCAGCCGGTGCTGCGACCCGCCGGCATAGTATTCCAAGAAAGCATCATTTGACTATGCAAACGTGCATGTAAAGCATATCTGCAGAACGGAGAGAGCACGAGCTGCACGATTCTGTATTGAACACAGTTGGAGCGACGTCGACGGCCGTTTGTACTATGGCAAATCGGAGGTCCACATAATATCCGAAATCTGCTGGTGCAACATTCATTCACCGTGCGTTCAGTGTACTACTTGCATTCAAAAGACATCGCACGCGCCTGGAGAAAATGAGCAACAGGACGAAGCAGTATCAAGCGTGTGCGGACTGCTGGGGTCGCTATCATGTGGCCCTTCTTCCACATGGCAGCAACCTCTGCATTACTGCAGGGGAATCACGGCTGCATCGAGCTGGTCTCAATGTACTCACTCTGTCTTTTGGAGGAGAAAGATAGAATGAAAATATATTAAGAAGAGAAAAAAATTGTTTCAGAAAGTGATAATAACTTATAATTTAAATGTTTTTGAAAAATCTAAAGTAATTTATAATTTGGGACGGATAAAATAAGTCGTATAGAGCAATTTGATCATGTCGCTATTGACTTTTAAATTCAACTTTTGATCATTGATCTTATTCAAAACAATTTGATAAATTTTATATATTTTGATATAATTTGATTTATCATTGGGGTTATTTGAATCACAACTTAAAATTTTATATATTCGAACAAATTTTTTGAATAAGACGAAAGGTCAAAATTGATTGTAAAAGTCAACGGTGACATCAATTAAAGAACGGAGGGAGTAATTTTTAGTGACGACGTCTCAAATCACTATAATGACACGCATTGTGCAGTTAAAAAAACAGACAACAAATCGAGGTGGCAGACCTCTTGAAGCCCGCTACTGGAAAACACTTTTTTTTCATGGTGGGACGCTCATGTTAATTGGTCCCATTTCAGGTTTCAGAAACCGTTCTGGCTTTGAAAACTGGTCGGCACCGGTTAGCTGGTTTTCACGAAAATCGAAAAAATCACTACAGTAAACCGTAAAAATCGGACAAATTCGAAAATCAAAATTTTTAAAGAAAACTAGCCGGTTTTACCTGCTTACTGGCCGGTTTTTCTGGTTTACTGTTTTTGAATTTGAAATCAAATCGGTTTGAGTGGTTTTCTACCGGTTTTTCTGGTTTACCGGCCGGTTTGACCGGTTTACCGATTGGTTTGAGCGGTTTTCGGATTTTCAATTTTTTTTGAATTTATTAAACTGAAAACAGTCAACCGTCTAAACCGGACCGGACCGGTTTCACCGAGAACACAAAAACCATTCGATTTTCACCGTTTTTGTAAACCTTGGTCCCATCTGTAGTGATAGACCTCGTAAGCATCCACACCATCCAAATATTGGGAGCCAAATTACTTATTTCCTCCCTTTTTTGAGAAGCTATCTCTTATTTGTCTCTAAAAGTTTCTGCTTCCCTTATATACTGAATTTTAACTTTATTTCTTTTATCTATTTTTTCATATTTTATGAGTATGTGGACAATTTTATCATCAACAAGCTATTTTTTATTTACTCTTAAATTGAATAAATGAACAAAAAAGTTATTTATATTTTTTTTGCGCGGTCAACTATTTCTGCACGGTGATCAGACCGGGATATAGAGCGAAGATTTTGCCTCTTCTTGCTTCTTCAACTTCCTTGCGCCATTTTTGCGGAGGTAGGACATCGCCTTGTTCAACCACCAGCCTCATATATAGATCCAGTAAGTAGGGGAGCTTCAGGCATATATATATATATAACATATAAATTTCATAATTAAATCAGTTCAACTTCATATGAGTGACGTGGGGTAGAATTCAAATTTTGTTAAAACAATCCAAACGAGGACTGGACCTCCAAACCCTGCTGTATGTTCTCTTGCTTGCGCTCGGGCCTTCATCCTGACAGGGTCTGAATTTCTTATTAAAAAGGTTGGTCGCACTACGGCCGCTGATATTTCGTATTTCAAGCATCTTTCAGAGCTGAGCAGGTATCGACAGTCGACGCACGTATGTCACGGTGAGCAGTTCACCGAGGGCAGGTCAATTTGTTGAACTGAGAACAATTTACTTCCGTCAGAAGGGAAAAAAAAAGACACGATACAATGCTTAAAATTAACTATAGTCGTACATTTAATCAGATCTCTAGTTAAAGATATTAAAATAGTGGGTCTAATACTAAAAATAGTGAGTTGGTATTAAAAATAGTGAATCAGTAAAAAAAAAATAGTAACTAATTTTTAAAAACCAGTGGCTTAGATTAAGTGAAGAGAGATTAAGTGAAAACGTGAAGGTACTTCGGGTACGTCCGTAACATCTCTCAAACAAAAAAGGTCAACCTACGTTACCGGCCTGAAAAACATAGCTTTCCAATAGTTTCCGCTGAAAAATGGAAACCGCACCAAGCGGCCTGGTCCTACCAACCTCTCGGCGCATCAGCAACTGCGGTGGCGCTCCGGCGCCGGACGTCCATACGAGAAACGAACAGGGAGAACGCCGGGTCGCGGCCGGCACCGTACGAGTCAGACTCTGACCCCGTGGCGGTAGGCGCCTGGGATTGGGGCCAGGTCAGGTCAGGTGATTCTCTCGTTCCCAGCAGCTGCTCCGCATCTCGACGAGCTCCCGTGCCTGGCCGGCGTCGACTTTTTTTATGCAGTGGCAGGCACATGACGTTGCATTGCCTTGGCATGGCTCACTCCCGACCACATCGCGCTGGCATGCTGAGGCTGTTCGTCGTCCGTCGTGTCGGGGCATGTGTCTCTCCGCTCTGGTTCAATCAAAACCCACAGGGCGTGCTGACTGGAATGCATACATGAATTAAAATTGTTTTTTAAGAACGGTGTATAAAAAGTTAACCGCACGTTCTCTCATTAAAAAAAAAAGAACCAGCGAGGCGAGACCCCGCGACCTCCCCTTGGCCCAAGAATGGCATCGTCACGTGAGAAACCAGTATCTCGACGAGGACATATGCTACCGAGACCGTCCGTCATATTTTACTTTCAGACATCATATTTGACACTTTGTTTTATTTATTTTAAAAATGTAAATATAAATTTATAACAAAATAAATAAGATTTGATCAAAACTTTTAAAGAAATGAATGGTTAAACATAATTTTTAAAAGTAAGAAAACAACACTTATTCTAGGAGTACATATGTTCGTGAGTTGTGACTGCGAGATCTCCTGTACTCTTCCCGCCGCATGCAAAAGACAGTTCCTGTAGAGCATGTGTGTCGTCAACCTAACCCGGGGTTGCCAGCATGAATAAGCTGCTGACCGGTCCTTCCTGCACTGCACTCGGCACGGACGAGCACGCACGACGCCGGATCGCGCCTACTGCTACCAACCTCCCCTGCCCCGGCGCCGTGCCCGACCGGGCGCCGCGCCGTCCTCGCTACCACGTCGCGTGGACACCGGGGACACAGCCGCACCAGAAGAAAACGCAGCAAAAAGACGCCGGGTCAAGGTAGCCAAACTGCATGCAGCATGCGTTATGTTACGTGTGGAATGTGGATCCGCAGGATGGTCAGGTCAACCCGCAGTAGTAAGGGAGACCGGCAGCCTGCGAGGCGGACATCGTACGCCGCTCCTCCGGCGACGCCGTCCATGGCATAAAAACACACAGGGCTGAAAAAAGAATTAAAAATGGAGGAGACCCCATTAGATTAAAATGGAGTCAATTTTTTATTAATTTTAAACTAAAAAATAATAGGACCCGTTTTGCTTACGAAAGAACCCGCGTGGCGTTCCATCCGACCTCGTGTCCTCGGACCTGGAAATATGGCATAGGGTTTTACACTTTTCTTCTTCTTCCTCTCCCAACATGATGCGGAGATTGCATTGCCTGAAAAAGTTGAGTAAGGTGCCGACGACGGTTTTCAATTGTTGTCACTGCTGGAATCAACAAGTTTCCTTAGGAATGAAATCCTAAGAAAAAAAATCTGAAAAATCCTAGGGATAAAATCCTAACGGCTTTTGCTCTGGTGCAGTTCAGGTTCACCTCCGAACCTTTTTAGTTTAAACAAATACTTCATGTGTGCACCGTGTGAACTTTTCATAGTGTTTTTGAAAAAGAATTAAGTGAGAGGTGCGTCTGACCGTATCACGGGTACCAGAATAAAATTAAGAGCAAACTGCAGGCTTTGTGGTCAAGGAGACAAAACAAGTTTTCGTGACGTCTGCTTTTTTCTTTTCCCCCTGTTTCCTGTTGTAAGGGCATGTACAACAGTGAGACAGGTAAAAAAACGAGTTGTAAAATGTACTGTCTATTTCACTGTCTTATATTTAATAATCTGTATGTAGTCTTTAATAACCTAGGCGTCGCTTGGGGAGGACAAACCTGTACAACGCCACCTCCCTCGTCGCTTGGACCTTAGAGCCGGGCTCTACGCCGTCGCTTCGTGAGGCGACGCGACCGCCGTCTCCTGGGCAAACGAGGTCTTTTTTGCAAAAACTCACTCGCTGGAGACGGGCGTACAGACGCGTTGTACAAGCCCTAATTGTACTGCGCTGGATACAGTTCTCCCAGCAAAATTCCCCGGTGATGACTACGTCACGTGGATATTGGAACTTGATCAATAATTCAACGGGTGTATAGGTATCCTTGGAGAAGTTTTTTGAGTCTTTTGACTGACGATGAAGAAGACAGCAAGGAGAGTCCACATTTTCGGAAAGTTCACCCGATAGATTTCAACTTGTTCTTCGAGACAAAAAGGACTTCACATTTTCAGTCTACCACCGCATGTGGTGGTGCCGTGCCAGTTTCTCCTGTTGGTCGCTGCTTATTCAAGAGTAGTCCGTAATCTAGCAGCGGGTCGTCTCTGGACCTCGCTGTTTTCGGCTTCTAGAGTGTCGCATGTGTACAATTGTGCCGAATTTGTTAACTTTGTACTTCCACTCTATTCCCTTTTAATACGAAATATGCCACTCATGATCTTGAAAAAAATTGGTTAGAGCCTCCAACCCGCATCCACAATAACCCTACGTGTAGAATACCTCTTTCCACGGTGCGATCGGGGTCGGGTCATGCTAGACGTCACCATGGTTAGACCATTAAACCGTAAAGTTACATGGCCCAACCCAAGCAGAGCTTGTAATTTGTCAAACTTGAATTCTTCAAAGATCAATCGGATCCTGACAAGCATTTCCCAACCAACGAAAAACAATTGATTCCCGCACAACACATGTCACCAACCCAATGAGGTCACCGCCTCACCAACCACCACTCTCGGTTAAAGTTTTCCTATATAAACACCACGCACTTAACCACAGTCAATTCCATATCAACCAAACAAAAGCTTAGCTACCACAAACACAAGCAAGAATAAGCTAGCTAGCAGAGCCGTGAAGAAGACACGAAGACGCTGATCACCGCGACGGCGATGGAGCTCAACCTCGTATCATCCGTGTCCCTCCTCCTCTTCGCGGTCTCGGCCGTGTACGTGTGGTACACGACGCGAAACCGGTCGCCGCAGAGGTTGCCGCCGGCGCCGCCGGGGTGGCCGGTGATAGGGCACCTGCACCTGCTGTCCGACATGCCGCACCACACGATGGCCGAGCTGGCGCGGTCCATGCGCGCGCCGCTGCTGCGGCTGCGCCTCGGCAGCGTGCCCGCCGTGGTGATCTCCAAGCCGGACCTGGCGCGCGCCGCGCTCACCACCAACGACGCCGCGCTGGCGTCGCGGCCGCACCTCCTGTCGGGCCAGTTCCTGTCGTTCGGGTGCTCCGACGTGACGTTCGCGCCGGCGGGGCCGTACCACCGCATGGCGCGCCGGGTGGTGGTCTCCGAGCTCCTGTCCGCGCGCCGGGTGGCGACGTACGGCGCCGGGCGTGTGAAGGAGCTACGCCGCCTGCTCGCGCACCTCGCGAAGAACACCACCCCGGACGCGCCCGTCGACCTCAGCGAGTGCTTCCTCAACCTGGCCAACGACGTGCTCTGCCGCGTCGCGTTCGGCCGCCGGTTCCCGCACGGCGAGGGGGACAAGCTTGCCGCCGTGCTCGCCGAGGCGCAGGACCTCTTCGCCGGGTTCACCATCGGAGACTACTTCCCCGAGCTTGAGCCCTTTGCTAGCACCGTCACCGGGCTCCGCCGCCGGCTCAAGAGCTGCCTCGCCGACCTCCGCGAGGTCTGCGACGAGATCGTCGACGAGCACATCAGTGGCAACCGCCAGCGCATCCCCGGCGACCGCGAGGAGGATTTCGTTGACGTGCTGCTCCGCGTGCAGAAATCTCCAGACCTCGAGGTCCCTCTCACAGACGACAACCTGAAAGCCCTCGTCCTGGTACGGACATCAACAAATCACTGTTCGTCAATTAAACGTGCATGCCAAGATTCTCTAGCGTATATGATGACACTGACGAATCATTACTCAACAATCAATCACTAATTATGTTTAGATTCCGTTTCATTTATCAATAATTTCTATATATTTAATTAATTTTCTAAATATAAGATACTCTTTTAAATTTATCGTAAGAAATAATTTCAGAATATATATATATATTGTATTTTTAAAGTTGATTTAATTTATAAAAATCTTTACTCAAAGATAGCTTCAATTAAAACTTGATGTGACATTATAGTGGGACAGAGGTACTAGTACTATGATTACTAATCTGTTCAGTGACTGCTTACCTAACAATCGATCATCCTGCAGGACATGTTCGTGGCCGGCACGGACACGTCATTCGCGACTCTCGAGTGGGTGATGACGGAGCTGGTCCGCCACCCGCGCATCCTCAAGAAGGCGCAGGAAGAGGTGCGGCGGGTCGTCGGCGACAAGGGCCGCGTGGAGGAGTCGGACCTCGGCGAGCTCCACTACATGCGCGCCATCATCAAGGAGACGTTCCGGCTGCACCCGGCGGTGCCGCTGCTGGTGCCGCGGGAGTCCGTGGCTCCGTGCACGCTAGGCGGCTACGACATCCCGGCCAAGACACGTGTGTTCATCAACACCTTCGCCATGGGAAGGGACCCGGAGATCTGGGATAACCCGTTGGAGTACAGGCCGGAGCGGTTCGAGAACGCCGGCGGCGAGATCGACCTGAAGGACCCCGACTACAAGCTGCTGCCGTTCGGCGGTGGCCGGAGGGGGTGCCCCGGGTACACGTTCGCATTAGCCACCGTGCAGGTGTCACTGGCAAGCCTGCTGTACCACTTTGAGTGGGAGCTCCCGGCCGGCGTGCGCGCCGAGGATGTCAACCTCGACGAGACGTTCGGGCTCGCCACCAGGAAGAAGGAATCGCTGTTCGTAGTCGTTAGGAAGAACCAGGAGTTCGAGTTCAAAGGGGAGGAGCTTAACGAGGTTTAACGGTATCAAAAAATGCAACATGGGTTAAATGCCTGGTAGTAGAAGTTTTATGTAATATACTTAATTAAAAGAAGTGTGCTGGTTAAACATTGTAGATTACGAAGTGGAGTACTTGTCAGAGTACTCTGCGGGAAGAGAACAAGTAATTTTGTTGTATAATGATGGTTACCAGTGGACAATAAATTAAATCTTGGGCCAATAAACACGTGAGGTAACTTTGGACTTGATCTGTGTGTGGAATCTCGAGGGGGAGGTTGTGGCCATAAAACTTGGGAGCAAAATTTATACTCCCTTTGACTATTCATCTTATTCAAAAAATTTATGAAAATATTATTTATTTTATTGTGAAATGATTCATTATTAGAAGTACTTTGAGCTTGACTTGTTTATTTTTGTATTTTTGTAATTTTTTGAATAGTTTTTTATATTTTTAAATATCTCCCTTTGACTATTCATCTTATTCAAAAAATTTGTGAAAATATTATTTATTTTATTGTGAAATGATTTATTAGTAGAAGTACTTTGAGCTTGACTTGTTTATTTTTGTATTTTTGTAATTTTTTTTAATACGACGAAAGTCAAAAACATCAATTATTTTATGACTGAGGGAGGAACTCTTCAAACATGCGGTAGATATTTAAAAAGAAGTGCTCCCTCTGTTGCTAAATATTACCGTTGACTTCTAACATTAACTTTAATCATTCATCTTATTTAAAAAATTATTTTAAAAGTATACAATTATAAGTTGTGATTCAAATAACTTTAATGACATTTAACATTAATTTTAACTATTCGTCTTATTAAAAAGAGTCACTATTCATGTTAGTTAGGAAGAACCAGGAGTTAAGTTCAAGGGGGAGGAGCTTAACGAGGTCTAACGGTAACATAAAATGCAACGTGAGTTAAATGCCTAGAAGGGCAAAGTACTACTTCTTAAGTAAAAGAAATGTGCTGATTGAACATTGCAGATTAGGAGGCACTTGTCAGAGTGCTCTGCGGGAAGAGAACAAGTAATTTTGTTGTATAAAATGATGGTTACCAGTGGGCAATAAATTAAATCTTGGGCCATCAAACACGTGAGGTGTAACTTTTGACTTGATCTGCGTGGGGAATCTGGAGGTGAGGTAGTGGCCATAAAACCTGGAAGCAAAATTCATACCTCTACGCACGTACGGCAGGTTAAAAAGGAAACGTCCATTTTACTCACCTAAAGAATTAACGGACAAAGTGAATTGTTTAGGGGAGTAAAATAAATTTTTCCTATTTAAAAATAAGTGTATTCTTGTCTGAGAAGCTATAGATTCATGTAGTTTCATAGATTTTGTGTTTGAAGCCTCACAAAGGAATATAGACATAGTGTGAGTATAAATAAATTCTAAATGATAAACTATGTATTTCTGTGATACAATTGCATATTAAATATTATCAAATTGCGATATAACAATTTGTATTTCAGTGTTTTTGATAGTTTTCTAAGCTCTACATAGCTTTGCGAATTTTGCTCAAATACAGGAGCTTGTACCTTGGGATGTCTATAAAACTCGAGGCTCGTGACTTGTACCAAAGCTATATGTTATATATTATTAGCAAATATCCTTCAACATAAAACTCGAGGCTCGTGACTTGTACCAAAGCTATATGTTATATATTATTAGCAAATATCCTTCAACATATACTGCTTAGTTTCGCTTTGAGCTTTGTCAAATTGTTGTGACCTTTGTGAGATGCTCATCATGCTCACTTTGACATGACCATCCACCACCATCCAAAATAAAGATAGGCTCATTTTGAAATTTTGGTGACTTGCTCTCTACCCTTGTTCGAATCAAGAGACATGACTATTCAAAAAGAAAGAAAAGAAATGCTGAGAATAGCATAAAGAAAAAAAAAGAGAGAATAGCCATGATCTCGGGAGGATTCACTAGAAGAAAAGAGTCATCCATCACCACTTGCACATCTTGATCCTAGAGTAGTATGATTTGCTATCTCCTTAGATTTGGTCTTTGACTTAGTAAAAAAAAATGAAGCAAGTACACCTCTCACAATTCTTACCTTGAGCTCCACAAAAAGCCTTATTTAGAAGTAAAAAAAGAAAGGCAAGTAAAAACTTTTGGTGAGGAATCAAATACATTGAGCGACTCGAGAGTATCATTTAACATGTTTTTTACTTTGAAAATTTTAAAAACCTCTGGGAAAATTAAGACAAGCAAGGAGCAAGGGAAATGTACACTCTGGAGCCATTCTATCTCTCAACAACCCAAGACAAAGAGAAGCTACAAGCCCCATAGGAGGACAAAGGTGAAAATGTGAGTATCATTGCCAACTTGTTCAATACTAGGAAGAGTAACTATATTGTGGGTATGGTACATGTTAAAAATTTTACATAGCAGCAACTCCTGATCCACCGAGCCTAAGTCCTATTCATTTGCTCAGGACGAGCAAAGGTTTAGCTTGGAGAAGTTTGTTGGGGGTTCTTAAGTACCACTTATACCATCAATGAACCTCGAAAAATAAACAAAGACTTAGCATTTTTTACACGCATTTTATTTCAAATAATGTAGTTTCACTTGTATATGGAGAAAATGTGTATGCAGGTGAAAATCAACTTTAGGAAGTGGGAAAATAACCCAAAATGGAGAAAGTTGACAACCTGACAAATCAGGCGAAGTCATGTGGCAAGGAGTCAACTCGTGGAGATAGAAAGAATATTCCAATGGATCTCCGGAGGAATCCCGCACAAGACCGACTAGGGGAGACCTAGGCTGAAGATAGGCCATGGAGAGCCCACCGCAGGGTCGACTGACCTCACAGGTCGGCAGACCTGGGCATGCAGCTTTTCTTGGTCAACCTCGATGTGACGCCTCTCCCGTGTGTTTTGTAGGTATTCCCAGTAGCTTGGCACGCAAACCAAGTCTCTAAATCGACGTAGAGAAGCTATAAATAGGACCCCTCACTCTCCACTTCAAAACATACCACAATTTCAGATTTTCCACTTGTCAAGATCATATACCTCGGGTATATAAGGTCTCGATCTAATCAGAAGGCTCAGCTGTGAAAGACGGCCCATCATACTATGGGTCCTACCAGAGTCTGCAAACGATCCAACTCAAGTTCCAAAGACGCGACCCGACCATCTGAGGGTCAGGGCTGCCCGAAGACTAAGCCCAACCATCCGAGGGTTGATATCACTCAAAGACATGGTCCGACCATCCGAGGGTTGGAACTGCCTTACTCGTCCGACCCCTCGGTCATGCACCTCCTTTGATCGACCACCACCCGACCAGTGCAGAGATTCGGGACACCGTTCAGCAGACGCTGTTAGCTGGACGATGGAGGGAAAGCTGACTCTGTCCAACCCACGGTGGGCAGATGATGAAAATGAGGAGGATGACAAGATGATCTGGTGTTTAGAAGCCATCAGTCACAACAACTCCAAAATGCTCATAGTCCCACCCATTAGGGAGCCACTCGGTTTCGTAGGCACCAAGCCTTGTAACCCCAGCGCGATCCCTATATAATATCGCGCAGGGAACCCTTAGAAAGGGGGCTCGAACAAATGAACTCTTAGATGAGCGTAGCCCGAACACCACACCCAAAAGCCCTAGGGTTCTTGCTCGAGCAAGATCCTTAGCGCCATTGTACGAATATACTCGATCAGCCTGCAGAGGCCAATACCATCCACTCGCCCCTGGACGTAGGATATTACACCTCCGTGGCCACCCTAATCAGGTTAATCTCTTAAGTCTTCCATATACTAGGCCACATCAACGAGAAGAGCACACAATCCCTCCTTCGATACTCAAATTCTACTATGCCAACGATACAAAACGCTGACAGCTAGCGCGCCAGGATGGGGTATTTGTCATGCGCTTTGCTTCACTTCATTGATGGCTTTGATCCTCACTATGGCATGTCCACGTTTTCACCACCGACCAGGCCTTATTCGGAAGCCTGAACTTCAACGTCGACCAGGACAGCAAGCTACGCCTTGAAACTCTCCACACAAAATGAGCAACCAGAAGTCATCGCACTTGTATGGCGCTGTGTCATGACCTAGAACGTGAGTGCTTCATGCTTCATACGCTGAAAGGTGGAGAAGAGACATCTCTCGGTTATACATTGACACGCGACCACTCTCCACGGTAGCTAGCCGCCAGCATCGTTGAGCAAGCTCTGCGGCGCAAGACCTCCTCTGGCAAAACTGACTCCGCCCATCACGTCAACAAGGAAGAATCAAGGAGGTACCTCTGACGACCAGCGGCATCAGAGCGACGCGACACTTTGACGACGAATTGGCCGCCACTACTTCTGGTGTGGCCTGGTACTCCAGCACCCTACTTCTGCTATGCAAAAGAAAGCTAAGTGACTCTCTAACCGAAAGGCAGCTTGCCCTTCCGGTTTTCATGGCGCAGCATGGTCATCTCGTGATGAGGACATCACTCCTTTAGATACACACAAGACTCCTCAAATTAGTATTGATGAAACTAAGGCACGACAATTGAGATTAGAGGTGAGTTCATTTCTAAACACATGTATTCTTTTCTTTGAGAATAGATTGCTACCTAATAACTTTATCATGATTAGAAACATTGGAGAGGGTCAAAGGAAGCATGAAAAAGGACTTGAAGATGTTCAAAGTCAGCAAGGCACGTTCAACTCCAGAGGAGATCCAATTCAACTCGGGTTCGAGTTTGAGTCGGACTCCAGGAGTAGCCTGCATTAAAACGTATGCCTCGGTCGCATACGAGCTCTGTTTTAGACGTTCTAGATATGGATAGAAAGCTAAGGAGATAAGCTTTCCAATGGATCTAGTACTGTACAAAAATACTTCCTAGATCTCCATAAATCACTAAAATAATATGATGTCTAAAATCTGTCACAGTGCTGTGACACCATCTTTTGGCCTTTGGGCCGTGTATCTTTCCTAGGCCCATTAGAATTGGTGTTTGCCCCCTAAGGATGTACTAACCTCTATATAAATAGTTGCCGCATCATTAGGGATAGGTTTTGCTTAGTTTTTAATCTGTTGTCATACAGTTTTGCCGCTTGGCGGTTTGTTGTATTCTATCTTTGTGATTTAATTTAGATTTAGCAATTGAGTTTTTTTCTTCTTTGTTTTTGCTTGTGTTCTTCGATTCGCATGCTAGGATTGGCCTTCTTAACGAGGTCAATCGTGCACGGTTGATAACTAGAGGAGAAGTGGTGCTGCGATTGCGGGGTTCGAATCGTGTTGATTTGATGTCGAATCAGTTATGTGTCGCATCTTCGTCAAATCGAGAGTTACCACGATCTGACAGAATATCGGAAACCACGTACACATCAACCGGTAATCAGAGGTTTAGGTATACCATCAGGTTCACATTTATCCTTGTCAAATTTACATTCATCCTATCGTCCACAGAAAAGCCACAAAAAAAAAGATCGTTAGGTGTTCCCTTATCCAAGCCGTATTTTGCCTTTGCATAATTTTATTTCAGAGTTCGTAGTGTTGAATTTGTGTTCTTAATTTGTGTTTTAGCTGCTAGATCTTGAAATTTTTTTACATCCAGCTGTTTTTCCTTCATCCCTCATAGTTCATCGTTTGCATCGTTCAACCTATTATCCGTGTTCATCTCTGTTATATTGCATAAATTTTTTTTCCCACCCATCCATCCCTTGTTTTAACCACTAACTAATCCCTAGCATCCAAATCATCTCATCCATAAGCTTCTGCCATAAAATCATATACCAAAATTGCACCCAATTTCCAATCCGAAACTCTTTTTAGCCTTTACCAAATATGTAATATGGAGGTCCATCATTAACACAGCCATAACTTTTGTTTCTGGACTCCAAATTAGATATATAAGTACTTTTTGGATTCTACATAAACTTTTCTCACCACTGACAGCCCTAGATTCAAATATTTCAGAGAAGTTTCTCTTTTCTCGCTCTGAATTTTCATAACAGATTTAACCGAAATTTGAGATTTTATCCGGGCCACATCTTTCATCATATCGATCTAAAATTGGTCGTATACCATATTTTGTGCTTCTAGTTTAGTGAAAATATTAGAAAAATAAAATAAAAATAAATTTTTTTGAAGATCTAGAGGTCGGAAATTAACCTTTGCTGATTTTCATGTGCTGAACAATTTGGTGATTTCTGGAGCCTTACCGTTTATGTTGTTGCTACCTTTTGATATCTTCATTCATATTCTTGCAGCATCTGAATTTTTTTATAAGATTGGGCAAGCAACTAGAATATAATACTTAGAACATTTATTCAATATTACTATCTGTTATAGAATTGTGTTTCACTAATCATTATTTCAGCCCTTAAGATCCACATACCCATCTCGAATCAGCACTGTATTTGACCCTGCAATTGTGAAATTACGACTTTCTAGTTTCTCCTGCCACTAGTTGCACCATCCTTTGCTTTGCTTTGGTAAGAACCTTGCAAGATCTCGGTAAGGCGTTTCTTTTTGCGAAATTTTCACTACCCATCCACTGTAGCTGCAAAAATAATATTTTGTGTGCTATCTATATGCTATTTTTTTTAACTATGACAGGAAGAAAAGGAGGTGAATACAATTCAAGTAGTACTTTGCAAAGAGTCCTTGATAATATCGATGCAAAATTTAAAAAACACAATGAGTTTGTGGAAAATATATTGGCAAGCCTTGGGAGATGTAATCCACATCAGAGAGATATCGCACGTGATCTAAAGACGCATGAGGTTCAGACCACTACAATATCTCCGTCCACGAGTAAATATATTCTTTCATCTCTTCCTTTATATGATGGTTTAGATTCTATAAAATATATTGCTTGAAAAAGAGAGATGAATAATCTATTTGGACAATGCCGTATGTGTGAAAGGAGAAAGCTTTTGAATGTTGCTAGTGCATTAGTTGATAGCGCTGTAACTTGGTGGCAATGTTTATATATAACTAAAAAAATATCCTCAGACATGTAGTGATGCTAAAACTTTAATGAGAGAAACTTTTGTTGATACATCTTCTAAACCTATGTCTAGTTGTGATGTACACTTTTTGGAGGAGCTTTCTACTGTAGTGATGCTAACATTTTGCAGAAAATTGAGATTAAACAAGAAGATTAAAATGATACATACATAAAGAAAGAAAAGATACATAATGTTCCATGAATAGCCAAAGATGAGACTGATCATAACCCGCCAAAAGATATTGCTGAAAATGAGAAGAAACTTATTGAAAATCGATCTACAAAAGGTGACAATATTTTTGTTATGCTGAAATTTCTTGTCTATCCTACTTTTGTAAAGCAACCGCAAGTATCACCTTTTATCCAATTATCTTTGTCAATTTTTGATTTGCCCACTAGTTCTTGCGATAATGAGATGGTGTGTGCTAATATCTCTATTCTTCCTATACAACAAGAAGTGAATGAATTCGGTACTCTTAATTTTTATCCATTCACTAGTTGAAAGGATCAAGTGATCGAGAAGGGGGGTTGAATCGGACACTTACACTACTAAGCCAAATTCTTTCTATTCTTAATTTCTAGCAAGTCTAGCAAACAACTCCTAGCAAGAAAGGACTAAGGAAGAGTAAAACAACCTAAAAGACAACTTATCAAGCTAGCAAGCACGTCGGCACCAGAGCCACCAAGAGAAGTAAATAAACACCCTATCACACTACTAGCAAAAGGTAAATGTGATAGATAAAAAGAAGGGTGATAGAGATGCTCAATGATTTTTCCCGAGGTGTCGAAAGGATGGTGCCTTCCCCTAATCCTCGTTGAACCAATCGCGTCGGAGTCTTAGGTTCATCCCGTCGTTCTCGAAACGACGCTCACAAGGGTGCGCTCCACTCCTGGAGTGACATTGACGCCCTGGCTGTAGCAAATAATACCCAAACGCTAGAGAAAGCCTCCAAAGCTCGGGCACTCACTCTTGGTGTCCTTTACTACGGAGGATCCGAAACCGTGTACAAACTTGATGTCGTCTTCCACAAGTCTTTAGAAGCTCGGACAACGATGCCTAATCGGTTTAGACTGCCATAGACAAGAGTAACAAGCCGAAGACACTCCTCTCAGCCTCACAAGCTCAGGAATGTATGTACGCTCTTTGCTACTCTTCACAACCACTCAAGATCTCACTAGATGCTATTTTGTGCTCTCCTTGGTGAACTTTGGCTCTTGACAAATGATCTCCAACTGTTCTGGCTGCGAGCAAGCACCACAACAACTCTCCCAACGGTTTAAATAGGTCCCAAGCCCTGAAACAACCGTTAAGAGCCGTTGCCAAAAAGCTGTCTGCTATTTGTAGTCACCAGACTGTCTAGTGACTGGGACCATCATACTATACGGTGACTCCTTGTCTTCATCTGACAGAAAACATCATTTCTGAAATCCATTCCATGTGACACCAAATTGTCTGGTTCATACCATTATCAGACTGTCCTGTCTCTGAGCAACAGACTGTCCGATGAATCCTCCTCTTGACTCCAGAGAGCATCTCTCTCTGGACTTCGAACACCTGCACTCACTGGACTGTCCGGTGATACCCGTCAGACTTTTCGGTGACCTCCTGTCTTCAGCTTCTAGAAAACATCTTCACTGGACTACTGGCTTTGACCCTCACCGGAGTGTCTGGTGGCCTCGTCGGACTGTCCGGTGACTCATCAATAGCTAAAACTTGACCTATTTATGGTCTTCATGCTTCCCGCTGCAACTCTTGACAAACTCAAGCTTCCACTGATCACTCAAGTGCCTCAGAAAACCTAGAGCATCCACACACCCTAATTCTTGTAAAACTGAGACGAGTGACCCGACCCCTCTTAAGAGTACCAGTGTTTCCTATAGACTCAAGGCCTAAAAACTAAGGCACACATGGCTCTAAAACATCCTTAGCCTTGGACCAACTCCTCCTCGAAACACACCGAGGGCTTGAACAACCTTGAAGCAACCAACTCGTAGAAGTGGAGAATAGTGTTGATGAACCAACATCCAACGAGTTAGTTCATGGTTCTCATTCAATCACCAAAATCATTTATACCTTTGAGGGGCTTCAATGGTCATGAAGCTAAATATCTCTTCCTTTTTGGTGATTGATGCAACCATGATGCAAATGATCTAGATGATACAAATGATAAGACTGAAAGCACGAGACAACCTTAAAAGAAAAAGATAGGCACATGTTGTCTTACCATCTCTTGACAAGAAGTCCACAAAAATGCACGAAGTTTCATACCTTTGTTTTAGAGCTCCCCTTTGATAAGTACATTGCTTACTCTCTTCATATTCCTTGATTTGATTGGTTCTGTTCATTGTGACTTCATTCATCTTCATTTTTTTGACTCCCTCTACCCGTCTCCTACAAATAGAAAATAACCATATGACGAGAAGAGGGCAAAGGGTAGTAGTCAATAAATTTAAGAGAATACAAAAGATTACTCCCTTTGATTTCTTGACCGCTTCATCTTGTCACATTTCTCTCCCCAATCTTCAAGTCTTTATTTCCTTCATTTCTCCCTTGATCATCATCTTTTCATATCTCCATTGAACATCATTGATCATCTTCATTTCTGTCCCTCTTTGTTATCTATCAACCAAAAAGAAAAGCCACAAAGGAGGAGGATACAATAGAACAATAATCATGATGAGATATGAAACAATATTATTGGATCTTCATGGTTTCCTCTTTCTTCAATCAACGACTCTATTCTTGCTCATCATGTCCTTGTGTCTTGATCAACTTCTTGATTTCAAAGTTCCTTCTCCCCCTCGAGTTAGTATCTTTCCTACAAAAGATCATCCAAAAAACTTCATCTTCTCTCAACAAGAGGGGGTTAGTGATGCATATGAGAATGTATGAGTCATAGTCTTTGAGCCGAGTAAGTAGATTTAACCTTAGAGCTCGACAGATTGTGATTCAATGGCATGAAGCTCACAATTGCTATGAAGGAGTGTAGGGACAATCAACTTATATTTCTTATGAGTAACTCTCCCTAGACTCCTGCTTGACATCAAGACACTAGATGCAATGCATGAGATGCGCATTAATGCATAACAAGAATAAAAGATGCATGGTTATATGAAGAAGGATTAGAAAAGAAATACCCTCATCACATTGAAATTCCCTCGCAAGCATGCTCACAATGATCCTCATCTTCTAGCCTTGGGCACCCCGTGAACATTCATCCCAAGCTTTCCATGATCATTGTTATCTTGAAAGGGTTAGATGACAGTCCTACAAAACAAGAAGAACAACAAAAATAAAGCAAACACAAGCAAAATACAAGAAGAATGCTAAGCTTTGGAGGTTACTCAAGTGAAGTCTGAAAGATACAAAATGTTGAGCTCTCTTCTTAGCCTGTTGATGTTCTTCTCATCAAGGGGCTTCATAAATATGTTGGCCAATTGATCATTTGTCTTCACACTGATAAGTTCAATATCTTTCTTGGCCACACAATCCCTTATGAAATGGTGCTTGACCTCAATATATTTAGCATGCCCATAATCACTCTTATGAAGAGCCATATTGATTGCACTCTCACTATGACAATATAGAGGAATTTGATTATACACCAATCCATAGTCCATGAGAGTTTGCTTCATGTAGAGAAGTTGAGCACAACAAGCACCGGCTGCCATATATTTCGCTTCGGCTGTTGATAGAGCCACGTCATTTTGCTTCTTAGAACTAAGCAACCAATGATCTCCCAAGAAATTGACATCCACCGGAGGTACTCTTTCTACTCACTTTGCATCCGGCGAAGTTCGAGTCGAAATAGCCAACAAGATCAAAGCCTCCCTCTTTTGGATGCCAAAGACCTGTAGTTGGTGTATACTTGCTATACCTAAGAATCCTTTTGACAGCACTTAAATGAGATTCTTTAGGGCTAGCTTGATAACGAGCATATAAGCATACACTAAACAAAATATCCAGGCGATAGGCGGTAAGATATAATAGAGAACCAATCATTGATCGATAAAACTTTTTTATCTACCGGTTTACCACTCTCATCCGGGCCAAGAATACCATTTATGGCTATTGGAGTCTTGATAGGCTTTGAATCCTCAATTTTGAAGCGCTTAAGATCTCTTGTGTACTTCTCCTAATAGATGAATGTTCCATCTTTCATTTGCTTGACTTGAAATTCGAGGAATAAGTGCAGCTCTCCTATCATGGACATCTCAAATTCTTTGACCATTAGATCCAGAAATTCAGCATTATAAGCTTCATTAGTAGAGCCAAAGATAATATCATCCACATATATTTGACAGATAAAGAGATCATCATCAACATGTTTAGTAAAGAGAGTGTTATTGATGCTTCCTATCTTGAAGCCCTTGTCGGCGAGGAAATCTCTTAGCCACTCATACCACGCCCTTGGTGCTTGCTTAAGTCCATACAATGCCTTCTTCAACTTGAAGACGTGATTGGGATGCTTGGGATCCTCGAAGCCGAGTGTTGCTCAACATAAACCTGCTCATTAATATAACCATTAAGAAATGTGTTCTTCACATCGATTTGATATAATTTGATGTTAAAATGTGAAGCATAAGCTAGAAAGATTCGAATTGACTTAAGCCGAGCCACGGGGGCAAAAGTCTCGTCGAGGTCCACCCCCTCAACTTGAGAGTAACCCTTGACCACGAGTCTTGCTTTGTTCCTCACAACATTCCTATTCTCATCTTTCTTGTTCTTGAAGACCCACTTGGCACTAATGATGTTCTTGTACTTTGGCCTCTTCACCAATTTCCAAACTTGATTCCTCTCAAAGTTATTGAGCTCCTCTTGCATTGCCAACATCCATTTGTGATCTTCCACCGCCTCATCGATATTTTTGGGCTCTGTCAAAGACACAAAAGAGAAATTCTCACAAGCAATGTTAGCCGTATCATCATTAGTATAGTTCGGCTTATATTGATTTCTCCTTATCCTTAACCTTTGAGAGGGACTCCCAATAATCAAGCCATTTCCGTGATCTCAAAAAATAGTTTTGTGACTCTTTGGAGCCTCTTGATGTGGTGGAGCTTGCGGCGGAGAGATATCTTGTGCATCTTGTATGGCTTGTTCCTTGGAGATGACGGTGTCTTGTAGACGGGGCGGAGAGCTGCAATCTTATTCAATTTTTTATGTCATTGTCGGACAAGGTGGTGTAGCACTTATTGTTGATGATCTTTGGTTTCTTGGGGTAGTAAGCTCTTGAGGTAGCTCTCTCGATACTTGTACACTTGATCATTCCTGCACTTAATTTGTTGATGTAGTGATCTCAAGTTCAGTCGTGGAGGAGTCTTCCGGTGGAGTTGTAGAAGAGTCATCTTCTCTTGGTAGAACTTCTCCTACAGGCATCTTTCACAATGCCTCCTCCAAGGGTTCATTATCATTTACATCACAACTATAAGATTCTTTGTTCTCTTGAGAACCATTTGTTTCATCAAATTACACATCACATGATTCCTCAACAAATCTGATAGTTGCATTGAAAACACAATAAGCTTTAGAGTTACCGATATACCCAACAAGAAAGCCAATGTCGGTTCTCTTCTCAAACTTGCCTAGCCTCTTCCTCTTCTTGAAGATATATCATTTGCACCCAAAGACCTGGAAGTAGGCCACATTTGGCTTTCTTCCCACTAATAGCTCATAAGGGGTCTTCTTAAAGAGGGGATGTAGATAAACACAGTTCGAAGTATAGCATGCCGTGTTGATAGCTTCAGCCCAAAACCTCTCTGGAGTCCCATACTCATCTAACGTAGCTCTAGAAGCGTGATGAGAGTCCGATTCTTCCTCTCCACAACACCATTTTGCTCTGGGGTGTAAGTAGCCGAGAACTCATACTTGATTCCAAGATCGTCACAATATTCTTCAATAATAGAGTTCTTGAACTCGGTCCTATTATCACTTCTAACCTTCTTGATCTTAGCTTCAATTTCATTTTAAGCTCTTTTGGCAAACTTCTTGAAGTTGTTTATGGCTTGAGCTTTGTCTTATAGAAAGATGGTCTATGTGTATTGAGAGAAGTCATCAATGATCACCATGCAATAGAGATTACCCCCAAGACTCCTGTAAGTTGTTGGTCCAAAGAGATCAATAAGGAGAAGCTCAAGAGGTCTTGACGTGGACATTATGGTCATGCAAGGATGAAGAGCGACCACTTGCTTTCCAACTTGACATGCACTACACAACTTATCTTTCTCAAAGGTGATATCTTGTATTTCGTGGATTAAGCCTTTCTTGGTGACTTTCTTCAATTGCCCCATTCCAATATGAGCAAGCCTCTTATGCCACAAACTTTCTTTGGAGGACTTGGCGATAAGACAAGTTTGTAGTGCAACTTCATTTGAAGAGAAATTCGCAATATAGAGATAGTTGTGCGAAAACCATTGAATGTGAGGCTCAATGACTTGTTGATCAATTCAGCACCCTTGTCATTAAAGAAGCATGTGAAGCCAAGATCACACAATTGGGCAACCGAGAGAAGATTGAAGCTCAAAGATTCCACTAGCATGACATTAGACATGGACAAGTCATTAGAAATGGTGACTTTGCCCAACCCCTTGATTCTTCCTTTGGAATTATCTTCAAATGTCATTTTGTCCTTATCCTCATCTTCTTTGACGGTGGTGAATATCTTATGATTGCCAGTCATATGTTGAGTGCAACCAATATCAAGAACCCAATGTTTGTCACCATTCTTGTAGTTCACCTTGCTATAAGCCACGAGACAAGAGGTGTTAGTATTCAAAATATTGCTAGATTCATTGATACTCACCTCAACAATAAGAGCGGCTTCTTTAGATGAACTTTGTTCCTTAGAGTACTTGACATGACTCTTCCATGTGTCAACTTTCCTCTTGTTTGCTTCATCAAAAGTGATATGACACTTATCATAAGAATTGATCCAACTTACAAGCTTATCAATACTAATGCAAAAATCTTTTGGGGTTTCATTAGGCAAGACAATAATATTATCATACTCATCACATAGAACAACATAAGAATTCTCTAACAAACTACTAGCAATAGCATTATCATCAAGAAGTAAATGAGTGCTAGTAGAAGTAGAGTCGTTGCAAACCGATGGCTCAAGAGTGTGATGAGCATGTACTCCAGTTATCTCACTTGAGGTGGAAGCATTTTGATTATCCTTGTTTGTTGATGCTTTATGAGAGACAATAGCACTAGCATCCTTGTATAGGAGGAACTTCTTGATGGATTCTTCATGAGAAATTTTGAGTGCTCCTTCAAAGGAATTGATTTTTTTCAACAAGATCATGCAATCGTAGTATGGAGGCACCTATAGTTTCACCATCAAGAGTTCTAAAGTGAGTGTAAGCATCTATGAGCTTAAGATAGATAGAGTTTTCAATCATGATAGCACTTAAAGAGTTGCTAGATGAAGAGATTGAAGAGTTGTTCATATTAGCACTCGAAGTCCCTGATTTTATGGCGTATAGGTAGATTAACAAGCGATTCTTCCATGAGCCACCACCGGACCCTGATGAAGAACTTGTCTCCATCACTCTTGATCACTTCTCAAAGGCGGTTAAGCCCAAAAATGAGCACTTGGCTCTGATACCACTTGAAAGGATCAACTGACCAAGAAGGGGGTTGAATCAAGCACTTACACTACTAAGCCAAATTCTTTCTCTTTCTAATTTCTAGCAAGTCTAACAAACAACTCATAGCAAGAAAGGACTAAAGAAGAGTAAAATAACCTATAAGACAACCTATCATGCTAGCAAGCACGTCGGCATGAGAGCCACCAAGAGAAGTAACTAAACACCCTATCACACCACTAGCAAAAGGTAAATGCGATAAATAAAAAAGGGTGATAGAGATGCTCAACGATTTTTTCTGAGGTCTCGAAAGGATGGTGCCTTCCCTAATTCTCGTTGAACCACTCCCATTGAAGTCTTGGTTCCTCCTGTCGTTCTCGAAACGATGCTTACAAGGGTACGCTCAACTCTCGAAGTGAAGACACCGGCGCCCCGGTTGTAGCAAACAATACCCAAGCGCTAGAGCTAAGCCTCCGAGGCTCGGGCGTTCACTTTTGGTGTCCCTTTCTAGTGGAGGACCCGAAACCGCGTACAAATTGATGTCGTCTTTCATAAGTCTTCGAAAGCTTGGACAACAACGCCTAACCAGTCTAGGCTACCACAGACCAAGTGTAACAAGCCGAAGACACTCCTCTCAGCCTCACAAGCTCTAGGAATGAATAGATGCTCTTTGCTACTTTTCACAAGCACTCAAAATCTCACTAGATGCTCTCTTGTGCTCTCCTTGATGAAATTTGGCTCTTGACAAATGATCTCCAACTGTTCTACCTGCGAGCAAGCTCCAAAACAGCTCCCCCAACAGTTTAAATAGACCCCAAGCCCTAAAATAACCATTAAAAGCCGTTGCCAAAAAGTTGTCTGCTATTTGCAATCAACGGACTGTCCGGTGATTCTTGATCTTCATCTGGCAGAAAACATCCTCTCTGAAATCCATTCCATGTGACACTAGACTATTCGGTTCATACCATCACTGGACTGTCCGGTGAACTTCTCTTTTGGATTTCCAGAGACACCTCTTCTTGGATACCATCTCCTGGGCTCACTGGACTGTCCGGTCTCTAAACGACGGACTGTCTAGTGACTCCTCTTGACTCCAGAGGGCACCTCTCTGAACTTCGAACACCTACACTCACCGGACTGTCTGGTGACCTCCTGTCTTCAGCTTTCAGAAAACATATTCATTAGACTCCTGGCTTCGACCCTCACCGGACTGTCCGGTGACTTTGTCAGACTGCCCAATGACTCATCAACAGCTGAAACCTGACTTCTTCAAGGTCTTATTGCTTCCCGCTACAACTCTTGACAAACTCAAGCTTCCACTGATCGCTAAAGTACCTTAGAGAACCTAGAGCATCCATACACCCTAATTCATGTAAAACCTAGACGAGTGACCTGACCCCTCTTAATAGTACCGGTATTTTTTATAGACACAAGGTCTAAAGACTAGGCCACACATGGCTCTAAACATCCTTAGCCTTGGACCAGCTCTTTCTCGAAACGCACCGGGGGCTCGAACAACCTTGAAGCAACCAACTCGTAGAAGTGGAGAATAGTATTGATGAACCTACATCCAACGAGTTAGTTCATGGTTCTCATTCAGTCACCAAAATCATTCATACCTTTGAGGGGCTTCAATGGTCATGAAGCTAACACTAGTGCTGAAATTGAACATTTAACTCCCATTACATGTGACGATGATGAGCTGAAATTGCTATCTTCTCCAAAAACTTTGGGTTATATTGATTATGATACTCTTTGTGATCTAAGTTACGTAGAGGGAGTGATACTTGCCCAAACTGAATCGCCTCTATTCATTAGGAATAATTTGTATGTTACAGGAAACTATGATCATAGAGGTGTATTTATGGTGCATAGATTTTATATTTGTTCAAATTTGAAATCCTTTTGCATGGTAAAAATAAATGACAAACTATATGATGGAAATACAAAATATCATGCCATGTCAAGTTTATCTACTTTTTCTAAGACAATATACTTTATACCTTCTCATAAGAATGATAATGATGCTGATCATGCGGATTATTTCAAAAATATATTTTGATAAAAAGTTTATCTTGCTGATTTTTATGATAAAAATACTCCATGTGATCTTTTTAGCTATTTGTGTGCTCCTGTTACTAACCATTTGCAGAAATATCATGATACTCAAAAGAGCAAGCCGAGTACGGCTTTTCATCAAGAAGGGAAGAATGATGAGATTATACAGATCTTCGAGCCACCATGTGATTGCATTCAAATACCCCGATGGCCTCCACCTTTTCATGCAGGTTGCAGGGCATGGTGGAGTCGATGTCCCGACAATAAACTTGAGTCAAGGACGACTCCAAACCAAGAAGAAGGGGAGGATGATGAGGACATCACTCTTTTAGATACATAAAAGACTCCTCAAATTAGTATTGATGAAAATAAGGTACGACTGTTGAGATTAGAGGTGAGCTCGTTCCTAAACACATGTCTTTCTTCCTTTGAGAATAGATTGCTACCTAATAACTTTACTATGATTAGGAACATTAAAGAGGGTCAAGCTAAGCATGAAGAAGGACTTGCAGATGAAGATCAGCAAGGCATGTTTAACCCTGGAGGAGATCCAATCCAACTCGGGTTGGAGTTTGAGTTGGAATATAAGAGCAGCCTGAGCTAAAACGGATGTCTCAGTCGCATACGAGCTCTATTTTGGATGTTGTAGATATGGATGGAAAGTTAAGTAGATAAGCTTTTCAAAGGATCTAATCCCGTGAGAAAATACTTTCTAGATCTCTAAAAATCACAGAAACAATATGACATCTAAAATCTGTCAGGGTGCTGTGACACCATCTTTTGGCTCTTGGCCCGTGTATCTTTTCTAGGCCCATTAAAATTAAGGTTTGCCCCGTAAGGATGTCCTAACCTCTATATAAACAGTAGTCGCATCTTTAGGGATAGGATTTGCTTAGTTTTTAAATCTGTTGTCAAACAGTTTCGCCGTTTGCTGGTTTGTTGGATTCCAACTTCTTGATTTAATTTAGATTTCACAACTGAGTTGCGTTCTTTCTTGTTCTTACTTGTGTTCTTCAATTTGCAGGCTGGGATTAGCCTTTTTGACGAGGTCAATCATGTGTGCACGGTTGATAACTAGAGGTGAAGTGGTGCTGCGATTGCGGTGTTCGAATTGTGTTGATTTGAGACCAGATCGATTGTGTGTCGCATCTTCACCAAATCGAGAGTTACCATGACCTGACAGAAGATCACAAACCACGTACACATCACCTTGCTTTGACCCTAGGGCACATAGCTCTCTAATGCATCACCCTCCCGCTTCTTCCTAGTCTACTCTTTCCTAGACTTGCCGCCCGAACTTCGCGTGAGTCTGGTGGTGGTGCGTGGGCGCGCTACACCCCCCCTCCTAAGCAGCTGTGCTTGGTCCCGAGCTAGCGCGCCTCTGGTTGTGCCGTTCAGCGTGGGCTAAGAGTAACACCTCACCATGTGCGCTTACTCGCGATGACCGGCCCAGGCAAGCGTGGCCTCCAGTTGTGCCGCTCTCGGGGCCCAATCTTAGGCTGGTACGACTCTCGCTGTGCTGCTCGCCATGGACTCTGGCCAGGGACTTGGTCCTCAGCTGCGAAAGTAGCGTCACGAGCCTGTTCTCGGATGGCACGATGTGTTGCTCATTGTCCTATTCCTGTCCAAAATGATCTTGCTCTATGGAGTCAAGATAAAACTGCTCGGCAATAAGCGGCTATGCTATTTGGCTTGTCCTAGTTTTTCTCCATTATTACAGCCTTCTATTTTGAAGTAAATAGTAAGAGTTTTAATTCTCAGCTCGTGGTGGCAGAAACACATGGTAGCAGCAGTTCATCGGGTTTACTGCAGCAGCCACTACATAATGGTGCTTCTCTCCGGTGCCATGGTCATGAAAGTCGGTGAACTTCATCCCACATACGGTGGCACCTGACACCGCGGGATAAGAGTCCGCGCCCCTGCATAAAGCCGGGCACATGACCACAACATGTCCATCATCAGGGGGCTCACATGGCCCGGCATAGCAGCATGGCGTCTCCAACTAGCAGCAGCATCGACCAGAACACAAGGATAGTAATCATGGTCTTCTCTGGCTCCATCGAAGTGCCTTCAACAACCCAATCAGAAGGTCCAGCTGCGAAAGATGACTCATCATACTATGGGTCCTTCCAGAGTCGACAAATGATCCAACTCAACTAACTCCCAAAGACGCGACCTGGCCATCCGAGGGTTGGGGCCGCCTGAAGACTTGGCCCGACCATCCGAGGGTCAGGATCACCTGAGGACATGGCGCCTTTGGATGACCACCACCCGACAAGAGCATAAATTCTTGACACTGTTCATCCCACGGTGGACAAAGAACAGAGATGAGGCACCAAACCTCGTAACCCCATAAGGGAGCCACTCGATTTCATAGGCACCAAACCTTGTAACCCCAGCTTGATCCCTATATAAGGTTGAGCCAGGGGCCCTTAGAAAGAGGGCTCAAACAAACAAACTCTTAGATGAACATAGCGTGAATACCACACCCGAAAACCCTAGGGTTCTTGCTCGAGCAAGATCCTTGGTGCCATTGTACGAACACACTTGATTAGACTTCCGAGGCCAATACTATCTACTTCCTAGCCCTTGGATATAGGGTATTACACCTCCGCGGCGGCCCGAACTAGGATAATCTCTTGAGTCTTCCGTAGACTAGGCCACCTCAACGAGAAGAGCGCACAAACCCTCCCTCGATACACAAATTCTACTGTGCCGGCGATATAAAACGCAGACACCACTCATACTCCATTATGCTTCCATTATTAGAGTGACATTAGGCTAGAGAAGTTCCTCCATAGCTCCCAAGTCATCTTGGAGAAGTTAGTTGTCGAGTTGCCACCGGGTTCCAGGAGCAATCCGCACTAAAACGGAGGCCCATGGTCTCATACGAATCTATTTTGAACGTTCTAGACATGGATGGAAAGCTAAGAATATAACCTTTCCAACGGCACCAGTTTCACTGCCAAATTCGACCGGTGTCACATTAAAACAATATGACATCCAAAAATTACCTTAGTTTTGCGACACTATTTTTTGGCCCTTGGGTCGTGTATCTTTTCTAGACCCATTAGTGTTAGGTTTTTCCCTAAGGACGCCCTGAACTCTATATAAACAACAGTGGCCATCATTAGCTTTAGGTTTTGCTTAGTTTTAATTTGTTATCAAATAGTTTCATTGCTTGACGGCTTGTTGGATTCTAACTTTATGAGTTTAATTTAGATTTTGCAATTGAGTTGCGGTTTTCCTTGTTCTTGCTTGTGTTTTTCGATATGCAAGCTCGGATTAGCCTTTTTGGTATGGTCAATTGTGTGTTGCACGATTGATAGCCAGAGGAGAAGTGCGGGGTTCGAATCGTGTTGACTTGAGTCCAGATCGATTGTGTGTTGAATCTCCACCAAATCGAGAGTTACCAGACCTGACGAAAGATTAGAAACCACGTACATACCAATTGGTAATCAGAGCTTCATGCATACCGTCAGGTTCACATCTATCCTTGTAGATTTTGCATTCGCCCTATCGTTCACAGAAAAGCCGCTACAAAAAATAGTAGATTGTTATGTGTTCCCCTTTCCAAGCTTTGTTCAGCCTTTATATAATTTTATTTCAGAGTCCGTAAGGTCGATTTGTGTCCTTAGCTTGTGTTTTGATTGTTGGATTTCAAAATCTTTTTGCGTCTTATTGTTTTTCTTCGTTGATAATCTGTTATCATGTTCAGATCTGTTATTGTGACACATCTTTTTTTGGTCTTTTTGCATCAAAATTTTATCCCACCCATCCACCCCATATTTTAACCATAAATAGATCTACCTTTTGTAATTCACCTTCAATAATTTCTCACTGCCAAATATCCATAAAATCACCACTCGATTGCATTCCGATTGTGCTTCACACCTTCCAAAAACATGTCTCGAAAACTCTTTAGTAAATTGGGTTTAACTTTTGCATACAAACTCAAGATTGAGAATTTTTTTTCAAATTCTCAGAACGAAAAGACACATTTGGCTCTCCTCCGCTTTGTTGAGGTTGGACAAAAATTTTGAGGCCAAAATCCCCCTGGAAGTGGACCTTTCTGATTTTGCAAGTTTCAACACTCTTTTGGACACCTTCGTGATTTTTCACAAAACACAAGCTTTAGTAGATCCATCTGAAACTTCTGGATGTTCCTATCTTTGTGCCTCTGGTCAAGGGGAAAATGTAAAAAATTTGAAAAAAAATGTGACCATATAGATGGCAGCATTGTTTTGTGCTATATCTATGCTAATTCTTCTTTGCTAATCTTTGGAGCTGTGTCTGTTGCTGATCTTTGTGTCTTATCAATTGTTCACATCTGGATTCTTCTTAAGATTCGACCAACAATTGAAATTACATATTTGGAACACCTATTCAGCATTATCTGTTATAAAATTGTATTTCACGAATCATTGTTTTCAGCCGTCCAAGCTCCATATATCCATCTTTGATCAGCAAAGTATTTGACCCTGCAATTGTGGAACTACGACTCCCTTTCTCCTGCCACCGTGGTACCATCCTTTGCTTTAACTTTGGTAAGAACCGTGTAAGAACATGATAAGTCGTTTCTTTTGCAGATCTTTCACCACAGATCCCACACCACAGTAGTGTAAGAATAATATCCTGCTTTGCTTCTTTATTGTTTTCTAACCATGGCAAGAAGTGATAAGTCTGAAGCTGCTAACTCCCTTAAAGACCTCGCTGATTATGTCAGTCAAACTCAACTTGCTGATACTCTTCATAGGTTCGATCAAAGGATTAACGACCAATTCTAGGCGATGGCGATGCTCTTCCATACATTGAACCAGAAATTCGACCATATCACCACTCATTTGACAACCTTTGAGAGATGTTGAAAGGATCAAGTGACTGAGAAGGGAAAGTTGAATCGGGCACTTACACTACTAAGCCGAAATCTTTCTCTTCCTAATTTCTAGCAAGACTAGCAATTAACTCCTAGCAAGCAAGGACTAGGCAAGAGTAAAACAAGCTAGAAGACAACCTATCAAGCAAGTAAACAAGCCGACACGAGAGCCACCAAGAGAGACAACTAAACAACCTATTACTCTACTAGGCAAAAGATAAATGCGGTAAGTAAAGAGAAGGGTGATAGAGATGCTCACCGATTTTTCTCGGAGTCTCGAAAGGATTGCGCCTTCCCCTAATCCTCGTTGAACCACAACCGTCGGAGTCTTGGTTCCTCTCGTCGTTCCTGAAACGATGCTTATAAGGGTACGCTTCACTCCCAGAGCGAAGACACCGGCGCCCGGGCTGTAGCAAACAATACCTGAGCGCTAGAGCAAGTCTCCAAGGCTCGTGCGCTCACACTTGGCGTCCCTTTCGAGCAGAGGACCCAGTACCACAGACAAATTTGATGTTATCTCCCACAAGTCTTCAGAAGCTCGGACAATATTGTCTAACGGGTCTAGGCTGCCATAGACCAAGAGTAACAAGCCGAAGACACTCCTCTCAGCCTTACAAGCTCTAGGAATGTATGGATGCTCTTTGCTACTATTCACAAACACTCAAGATCTCAGTAGATGCTCTCTTGTGCTCTCCTTGGTGAACCTTGGCTCTTCACAAATGATCTCCAACTGTTCTGGCCGCGAGCAACCTCCACAACAGCTCCCCCAACGGTTTAAATAGGCCTCAAACCTTGAAACAACCGTTAAGAGCCGTTGCCAAAAAGCTGTTTCCTTTTTGGTATCACAGGACTATCTGGTGACTGAGACCACTAGACTGTCCGATGACTTCTGGTCTTTATCTGGCAGAAAACAACCTCTCAGAAATCCATTCCATGTGACACCAGACTGTGCGATTCATACCATCACCGGACTGTCCGGTGAACTTCTCTTTTGGACTAACAGAGACACCTCTTCTGTACACTATCTCCTGGGCTCATCGGACTGTCCGGTCTTGTAACATCCCGCAGTTTTGGAACCAATGTTATCCAGTCAAGTTGGACAAATTGGACACTTGGAACCTGAGGTCAAGAAGGAAACAAATAAATGCATGTTAAAATTTCAAATATTGAATTTAAACTCGAATTTTAAAAGAGAAGTTCAAAACTTTTCAGGAAAAATATGTGAAATAAAATTCTTATTCGAAAGGCATTATCAAGATTTTAATTTAGAAAAAAATTCATAAAGCTTTATATAAGAGTTTAAAGGGGCCAAATAAATGTTTATTTCCAAATGGTTGACTTCATTCCTAAATTTATAAAACTTTATTTATTTATAATTTGAACATGGCCCCAAAAGAAAAATTGTTCATTTTAAAGAGATGAACATGTCTGCAAAATTTCATAAGAAATTGAGCGAGGGAAGTACATGTTTCAATGCAAAACAGTACAGTCTTTCGAATTGGCAGAAATCAGGACAAAGGAAAAAATGGCTGGGGCCCACTGGTCAGTGTCACCACCGCTTTCTTTTTCCAGGCTGCCAGCGCACGCTGCTGCAGCTAGCCTGTGGAGGGCCCCGCGGCTGGCAGCCAGCTTGCTTGCCGCTCAACAGCCCCTGCCGCCCCTGCCAGGATAGAAACGGCGCTGCTGTTCAGTTTTTCTCTTCCTCCCTCATCTGTTCTTTCTCTCACTCGCTCCCTCACCTCAGCCGAGCGCCGTGGCCGCTGCTGCTTCAAGCTCAGCCAACGCCGTCACCGAGGAGCAGCGCCACCAAGCCACCTTTGCTTCCAAAATCTTTGCCGCAGAAAGCGCATCAGTTTATTCTTAATCGTCTACTGTCGCTTGTCCTCCAAACTCGCACGAAGCTGTTTCGATTTGAAAGTTTTCCCAAAACTTGAGCTTTCAAACCCGTGGATGATATCCGGCGAAATACGACCGATTCCATTGAAGGTTCTGCAATTCCATTTGAGCTTATCTTCTTAATTTCATATCTCACCACTAGGGGTTAAGAATAAATCGAATCGGTCACCATTTGTGCAGTTTTTTGAGTCACCGTTACCGGTGTTCTTTCGGAGCTCGCGAACCTCACTGGTGACGACCTATCTACGGTCATTTCCAACGACAACAGACCATGCTCCGGTGTTCTACATGCCGCCAAGAAGCTGTAAGATCAAGTCTCATAACGTTCCGACCACCGAGCCTCCAGCTAAGCCTCGCCGAACCTCACGCCATGCCGCATCTCGCCGCCGCCATCTTCGGGTGAGGGTCTACTCATGATGATGCCCTTATTGAACTCTGTGCGTCGTGGTGGTTTTAAGGATGATTGGTTTGGCAGCCGGAAACTGACTCCGGCGACGAACCACCATGGCCGGTGCTGGAGCTCGCGCCGGATCCCGTGTGACTGTGTCCGGATCCGGTGCGGCTAGCCCAGCAGACAACCGTGTGGCTGCCCTACTTGGGCCAGAGACTTCCGGCCCACTTTGTGGCCAGGCCCAATCCGGCTGAAGTTTAATTATTTCGCGGATTTGTTTATTTAATTAAATAGAAATGCTTTCAAGATTGCAAAATTCATAGAAAATTCATTTTAGCTTAGAAAATTATGAGGTTAATTTTGTTAGGTTTCTCTCAACTAGAACTATTTTCTGAAGCTAACCACTTTTCAGTTTTGCATGAAAATAATTTAAATAATTCAAATCACATAACAGTTCATTAATGCATTATCATTATTCTTTGACATCATAAAATCTTGGAATATTCGCTTTCTTGTTTATTTAATTAACCTTTTGGTTCTATAAAGTTTCATATTTATCTTCATAAAAAATAATTTTATAAAGGTTATATTTTGTTTAAACGCTATTTAATTCATTATAAATTCATTTGATTTTTAATAAATCCTAGAAAATATTCTTCTGTTTATTTAGTTAAAATTTATTTTTATAAAGTTTCATATTTAATTTCATCACAAATAATTTTATTAAATGTTTTATTGTATTTAAATTATATTTAAATCATTATAAATCTATATGATTTAAGTAAATCGTGAAACTTTGTCAAAAATTTATTTAAACCCCTCTGATTTTGTGAATCGTGAAACTTCAATATGGTGTTTTGTTTTCGAAAACCATTTTTAAGAAGTTTTATAACTAAATTTACTAGTCATCTTTTTTTTTAAAAAAAAAACCCATCATCGCATGTGCATATTCCCGCACTTATGCATATCATTCCATGTTAGGAGCCGAGCTAACTGATGAGGAGTTCAACGACGTTCCGTTCACCGAGGAAACTAACTTTGAGCAAAGCCCAAACAAGCCTCAGTGCATTAACCCTGGTTAACTATTTTATATTTTATCACTATATAGTATGTGAATTATGTACTGTGCATTAGGTTTCTTGGAGTTGATTGAAACCGTAGACTGCATAGTAGTACCATTTACCTATGTTAGTGTACGTGGTACATGTATCTCGTTGTAGAGCTAGGCTATGAATTTTAGTTATTGGTAGAAGTCGAGTGAATAGGAACTTCACCCGCGAGATATAGGTTTTACCCCTGGTTCAAAAGTATCGTATAATTTGATGATGTTGATTATAAGAGCCTGAAAGGTTGAGGTTGGTTATGAAATTACAAGAAATGAGAAGTTGAGACCGGACACGGAGGTATAGGTTGGCAACAAGAGAGTCTTGTGTGCTGTAGCCCTGCCTATGTCGGTTAAGGACTGTGCCGTTGTCGGTCCTATTGAGCAAGTTTAAAAAGTACTGATTACATACTGGGGCTCCAAAAAACAGATGTAGCCTAATGTGCGTAGTGACTGGACGTAATCTAACCTCTCTTCTGGAGATGATTAGAAGGGATAGCTTTGGAGCTAACCATGGATAGACCCGATGTGGTTATCGCATGTAGGACCACTACTCGATAGAGGTGAGCATCGGACCGGTACTATGTATCAGTGGCATGAAAGGTTTCCATGTACGGCTTCATAGAAGCACGTACATGTCGTGTAATCAGGTTTCTTCAGCTGGATGTAAATTGATTATAATCGTTGCCCCTCACAATATACCACTTGTCTCTTTGAGTCATAGTAAGAACTGAATGAAGAAGTGGTTGAAGAAGATATTATGATTTGTTTGATATATTTATTAAATTGTTTGGCAACCATGATTGTGGTAGTTGATAGTGCAAATTAAATTTATATTCTTCTACACTTAATTTACCGCTAAAATTTGAAAGTAAGGATCTCTTTTAGTGCTGGTTTTTGCAAATAGCTATCCTATGTGAGTTAGCTTTATCATATCTTTTGGAATCGGCTGTAGTTGGCCATATTGACGGGTAAGACTTGCTGAGTATTTGAATGCTCAGGGCTTGGCTCTTTGTTGTTCTTATTTTCAGGTTCTCCCTCTCCCTTTTCCGGACCAACTTACAAGAGCGATCCTCGAGGTAGCTATGTTCGTTGGAAGCCCTGCTCGCCGCGCTGAGCTGTTGTGTGCTGCTAGAAGAGGCATCGTATGGGCTCGATGTCATCTTATGCTTAGTATCTAGGAGACCCTAGTAGTCTTTCAAATAAGGTGATCGCTTTCGCGCTTTTAAAATTCTTTGTTTTATAAACTTAAGCAACTATTTGCATTATATTTTATCGTGCTTGAGTTATACTGTTGGTCCTTGTTTCGCCGAGTGACACCCGATAAGATCTTGTGGTCGATGGATCGTCTCTTCGCAAGGCCTAAAACTTGACTTTTTCAGGATCTTCATGCGGCCCGCTGCAATTCTTGACATCTTCAAGTTTTCACTGATCACTCATGTGCCTCGGAGAACCTAGAGCATCCACACACCGTAATTTCTATAAAACCGAGACGAGTGACCCGACCTCTCTTAATAGTACCGGAGTTTACTACACTCAAGGCCTTAAAACTAAGTCACACATGGTTCGAAATCATCCTTAGCCTTGGACCTGCTCCCTCCGTGGAAACACTCCAAGAACTCGAACATTCTTGAAGCAACTAACTCGTAGAAGTGAAGAATAGTGTTGATGAACCTATATCCAACAAGTTAGTTCATGGTTCTCATTCAATCACCAAAATCATTCATACCTTTGGTAGGGCTTCAATGGTCATGAAGCTAACAATCTTTCCCTTTTTTGTGATTGATGACAACCATGATGCAAATGATCAAGATGATAAAAAGATAGGAATAAAAGCACAAGACAACATCGAAAGAAAAAGATAGGCAGAAGTTGCCTTACCATCTCCTGACAAGAAGTCCACAAAGATGCATGAGATTTCATATCTTAGCTTTAGAGCTCCCCCTCAATAAGTGCATTACTCTCTTCATATTTCTTGATTTGATTGGTCTTGTTGATTTTGACTTCATTCATCTTTATCTTTTCGACTCCCTATTCTCGTCTCCTACAAATAGAAAATAACCACAAGACAAGTAGAGGGCAAAGGGTAGTAATCAACGGATTTAGGAGGCTAAGAAAGATTGCTCCCTTTGATTTCTTGACCCCTTCATCTTGTCACAGTTCTCTCCCCAATCTTCAACTTTTCATTTCTTTCATTTCTCCCTTTTTCATATCTTCATTGAACATCCTTGATCATCTTCATTTCTCTCCCCCTTTGTCATATATCAACCAAAAAGGAAAGCCACAAAGGAGGAGAATACAATAGAATAATAATCATGATGAGATATGAAACAATATTAACGGATCTTCATGGTTTCCTCATTCTTCAATCAACGACTCTATTCTTGCTCATCATGTCCTTGTGTCTTGATCACCTTCTTGATTTCAAAGTTCCTTCTCCCCCCTCGAGTTAGTATCTTTCCTAGAAAAGATCATCCAAGAAACTTCCTCTTCTCTCAACAAGAGGGGTTTAGTGATGCGTATGGGAATGTATGAATCCCATAGTCTTTGAGCCGCGCAAGTAGATTTAACCTTAGAGCTCGAAACATCGTGATTCAATGGCATGAAGCTCACAATTGTTGCGAAGGAATCTAGGGGCAATCAACTTATATTGCTTATTAGTAACTCCCACGAGAAATGTGCTTGACGTCGAGACACTAGATGCAATGCTTGAGATGCGCATGAATGCATAACAAGAATAAAAGATGCATGCTCATGACGAAGAAGGACTGGAAAGGAAATACCCTCGTCACATTGAAATCCCCTCGCAAGCTAGCTCACAATGATCTTCATATCGTAGCCTTAGGCACCTCATAAACATTTTTTCCAAGCTCTCCATGACCATTGCTCTCTTGAAAGGGTTAGATGACGGTCCTACAAAACAAGAAGAACAACAAAAACAAAGGAAACACAAGCAAACAAATATATATAAGGAAAATTCTTAGCTTTGGAGGTTACTCAAGTGAAGTCCGAAAGATCAAGAATGTTGAGCTCGCCTCTTAGCCTGTTGAAGTTTTTATCATCAAGGGGCTTAATGAATATGTCAGCCAATTTATCATTTGTCCTCACACTAATAAGTTCAATATCTTTCTTGGACACATGATCCCTTATGAAATGGTGCTTGACCTCAATATGTTTAGCATGCTCATGATCACCCTTATGAAGAGCTATATTGATTGCACTCTCACTATCACAATATAGAGTAATTTGATTATACACCAATCCATAGTCCATGAGAGTTTGCTTCATATAGAGAAGTTGAGCATAACAAGCAGCGGCTGCCATATATTCCGCTTCGGTCGTTGAGAGAACCACGTCATTTTGCTTTTTAGAGCTCCATGCAACCAATAATCTCTCAAGAAATTGACATCCACCGGAGGTGCTCTTTCTACTCACTTTGCATCCGGCGAAGTCCGAGTTGGAATAGCCAACAAGGTCAAATCCTCCATCTTTTGGATACTCTTGGCCCATAGTTGGTGTGTACTTGAGCCAGGGCAAAAGATAAATGCGGTAAGTAAAGAGAAGGGTGATAGAGATGCTGATCAATTTTTCTTGAGGTCCTAGAAGGATGGCTCCTTCCCCTAATCCTCGTTGAATCACTCCCGTGTGAGCTTTGGTTCCTCCCGTCATTCTTGAAACAATGCTCACAAAGGTACGCTTCACTCCTGGAGTGAAGATACTGGCATCCCATTTGTAACAAATAATACCCTATCGATAGAGCAAGGCTCTAAGGTTCGGGCGCTCACTCTTGGTGTTCCTTTCGAGCGGAGGATCCGAAACAGCGTACAAACTTGATGTCGTCTTCCTCAAGTCTTCGGAAGCTCGGACAATGATGCCTAACCGGTCTAGGCTGCCATAGACCAAGAGTAACAAGCCGAAAACACTTCTCTCAGCCTCACAAGCTCTATAAATGTATGGATGCTCTTTGCTACTCTTCACTAGCACTCAAGATCGCACTAGATGCTCTCTTTTGCTTTATTTGGTGAACTTTGGCTCTTCACAAATGATCTCCAACTTTTCTGGCCACGAGCAAACTCCACAACAGCTCCCCCAACGGTTGAAATAGGCCCCAAATCCTGAAACAACCGTTAAGAGCCGTAGCCAAAAAGCTGACTGCTTTTTGCAGTCACCGGACTGACTAGGACGACTGGACTGTCTGGTGACTCCTGTTGTTCATCTGGCAGAAAACAACCTCTCTGGAATCTATTCCATGTGACACTGGACTGCCCGGTTCATACCATCACCGAACTGTTCGGTGAACTTCTCTTTTGGACTTCCAGAGACACCTCTTCTGGACACCATCTCTTGAGCTCACTGGACTGTCCAGTCTTCGAATGACGGATTGTCCAGTGACTTCTCCTCTTGATTCCAGAAAACACCTCTCTCTGGTCTTTGAGCTCCTGCACTCACCGAACTGTCCGATGACACCCATTGGACTGTCCGATGACCTTGTATCTTCAGCTACCAGTAAACATCTTCTTTGGACTCCTAACACAACCCTCATCGGACCGTTCGGTGACTGTCCAGTGATACAACTGCTGCTGAAACTTGACTTCTTCAGGATCTTCATGCCTCCCGCTACAACTCTTGACATCTTCAAGCTTCCACTGATCACTCAAGTACCTCAGAGAACCTAGAGCATCCACATACCCTAATTCCTGTAAAACCGAGATAAGTGACTCAACCCCTCTTAATAGTAACTGTGTTTCCTATAGACTCAGGGTCTAAAAACTAAGCCACACATGGCTCTAAATCATCCTTAGCCTTAGACCTGCTCCCTCTTTGGAAACACTCTGGGAACTCAAACATCCTTGAATCAACCAATTTGTAAAAGTAGAGAATAGTATTGATGAACCTACATCCAACGAGTTAGTTCGTGGTTCTCATTAATCATCAAAATCATTCATACCTTTTGAAGGGGCTTCAATGGTCATGAAGCTAACAGATGTCCACCACCACAGCGGGAGGAAGTTCATGATGTGGATAACTCTGAGGACAACAGTAACAATGACAGAGATCAACAGAACAACAAATTTCAAGATCGTCATCGCCGTAACCACCAAGGTATGGGAGGTAACGAAAATCGTGCTGCTTATGAACCTTTCATTAAGGTTAAATTTGCCGTCCCACCCTTCTCTGGTACTTATGATGCTAAAGATTATCATGATTGGGAGATGATTGTTGAGAAAAAATTTACCTCTCACTTAATTCTTGAAAATCATAGAGTTAGGCAAGCCACTAGTGAGTTTAGAAATTTTGCTTTACTTTGGTGGACTAAACTTTGCAAAGCACACTTATAACCTGATAATTGGGATAGATTGAAAGATACGATAAGTAACTGCTTTGTTATCCCTTCCTATCAAAGAGATTTGTGTAAAAAATTGCAATGCTTAGAACAACATGATAAAGCTATTTAAGATTACTATGCTAAATTACAAAAGGTATGATGCGTCGTGTGATAGAAAAGGACATTGAGGATACTATTTGTTGTTTTTTTGGTGCGTTGTGTCGTGAAATTTAGGACATTGTTGATTATAAAGATTATGATACTGTCGATGAGTTTCGACTTGCTGTGCTAATAGAAAAAGAATTGCAGGGACGTCAATTAAAGAACATATATATATATTTATATATATGTATATATATACATATATATAGCTGTACTTACACTATACGATCGATGTTTCCTTTTTTTCTACCACACGTATGCCACCATCATCGAGGAGGCTTTCCACCACCTCCAACACTACAGCAGCTCCGAAACCAGCCCTTTCGACGCGATCTTTGGAATCGAATAGGCCTTCTTTACGGGTACCCACCAAGAGTACATACTTCACCGCTTCTGTGGGATGCTCCTTCAACATCAAGTGCCATCGGTGCCATGTCATGTGACATATGCAGCAAGATTGCTCAAGTCAGCCGCATACGTTGCTATGAAGATGAAGGATACATATGCACTTTGAATGTTCAGGATGTAGAATCTGATGATAAGATTCCTGATGATGATGATGATGACCAAGAATTTGGTGGTGATGATGTTAAAATGAAGGACACTAAGAAGAGGGGTTGAATCAGTGGACTTATATGATTTAATTTGCTACAAATTTAAACTATGAGACTCAATCCACAACAAGAGCAACCTACATAATTCTAGTAGGCCAAGTCCCCTAACAATGCTAGTGATAGGATAAAACAACAAACACTAGCGCGATAATCAACAAGAGGAATCATAAAGCAACCTGTATCTCTACTCAACAATATGAAATGCGAAAAGAAAAGAGAGAGAGTCAAGAGAATGCTCAATGATTTTTCCTGAGGTCTTAGAAGGTTGGTGCCTTTTCCTAATCCTAGTTGCACCACTCCCGTTGGAGTCTCGGTCCCTTCCGTCGGTTCCAAAACAGTGCTCCCAAGGGCATCCTTCACTCCCGGAGTGAAGTCATCAGCGGCTCGGCTGTCGCACACAATACCCTCGCGCTAAAGTAGGACTCCAAAGATCAGAGCGCTCGCTCTTGATGTCCCTTTCGAGCGGGGGGCCCGAAACCACTCACAAATTTGACATCATCTTTCACAATCTCTTCGAAAGCTCGAAATCTACTCCTAGCCGGTCTAGGCTGCCAAACCAAGAGTAATAGGCAAAGATCACTCCTCTCAAAGGTCCACAAGATCTAGAAGTGTATGAATGCTCCTATCACTCTCCTATTAGCACCAAAGATCTTCAATCTTGTGTTGTGCTCTTTTTTTTAATGTCTCTTCGCCTCTCACAAGTTTGCTCTAACAATTTAGACCTTAGGCACACTGAAAAATGTCCCCCTCCACGGTTTAAATAGGCTCGAAGCCCTGAAAAATTTAAACTGTATGAATGTGATGTGATAAAGCCATCTGGTTTTTCCAGTCACCAGACTGTCCGATGACTTCTCCCACCGAACTATCCGGTGACTTCATTTGTCAGTAGGCCAGGACACCTCTTTTGGACTTGCAGAGACACCTCATCTGGACTTCATCTTTTGGATCACCGTCTGTCTTGTCATTGGCCCACGGACTATCCGGTGACTTCTTCTCCTCGACTCCTGAGAGCACCTCTCTCTACATTGGCTTCTTTTGGCTCACCGGACTTTCCGGTGACCTCGCCGAACTGTTCGGTGATTCTTCTGCAACTGCCTTTGTCTTCGATTGACTTTGGCATCGCTTACTTTGCGTCCTCTGCCATCTTCAATGCTTCCTGAGGTAGCTAAGAGCATTTATACCCAACACTTGTATGACCTGAGAACGAATGACATGATCCCCTTAATAGTACAGGCGTTTCTATGGACTCTCTAGCTAGTCCTTTGTCTTGGTCCACCGAAGCCCGAAATGCCTCTTCTTGAGATCGACCTTGCCATCCATCGAGGAAGCCCACCACGTTGTACTAGAATTAGTGGAGTAGTACTTACAATCACAACCATTATCTATGGTCCTCATTCAATCAAAAAAATCATTTCATACCTATTAGGAGACTTCAAAGGTCATGAAGCTTATAGATGATAGTTTAGTCTACAGGAGCATCATTGTCTAACGAGCGCTCTCAGCATAGGTACACCTTGATAAGATTTAATGCCATAATCAATTACAGATTTACTTTGTGATAAAAAACCGTCGTGCACGTGTGATTATTGACGGCGGAAGCTGCAACAATTTAGTAAGTACTGATATAATCACTAAGCTTTACTTGCCCACACGATCACATCCATATCCATATCATATCCAATGGTTAAATGACTCCAGTAAAGCAAAGGAAGCAAAAATTTGTAGAGTTCCTTTCTTTATTGGCACCTATGTTGATTCTGTGCATTGTGATTTGTACCTCGACAAGCTTGTTCTTTGTTATTGAGTCGTCTATGAGAACACGATAATGATGCTATCCACTTTGGTAAAAGTAATAAATATGCCTTCGTACATAAAGGAAAAAATTACTTTAGTATCATTGATCCCTGCTGAGTACAAGCTGATAGGGATAGACTTGCTAATGAGAAGAAAACATCCTCTGCACATGAAAATCAGCAAGCAAAAAAATTAAAAAGTCCTGTAATGCTTGCAAAAAATTTGATCTTGCTAAAATTTATGATGAAAATGTTTCACGTTATGCTTTGGTATGCAAGGATGCATTTTTTTCACTTGAGGATATTGCTTCTTCTTTGCCAGCTCCTGTTGCTAACCTTTTATAGGACTATCAAGATATTTTTCCACCCAAGATACCACCAGGACTGCCACCCATTCAAGGGATTGATCACCAGATTGATTTGATTCCTGAAGCGAGGTTGCCAAACCGCGTTGCTTACATGACTAACTCTGAGGAGACTAAGGAAATTCAATAACAAGTACAAGACCTTTTGGACCGCGGGTATGTACATGAGAGCCTTAGTCCTTGTGCCGTTTCTATTCTTTTGGCTTCAAAGAAAGATGGTTTTTGGCGAATATGTGTTGATTGTAGAGCCATTAACAATATCACCATTAGGTATCGTTATCCTATTCCTAGGTTACACGACATGCTCGATGAATTATGTGGTTTTATAGTGTTCTCTAACATTGACTTGCATAGTGGATACCATCAAATAAGAATGAAATTAGGTGATGGATGGAAAACTTCTTTTAGGACTAAGTTCAGATTGTATGAGTGATTAGTATTTTCTTTTGGATTGACTAATGCACGTAATATTTTCATGTGTTTGATGAACGAGATCTTACGTTCTTTCATTGAAAAATTTATGGTGGTTTACTTTGATGATATATTGATTTACAGCAAGTCAATGAATGAACATTTGTCTCACTTGCGTGCTGTTTTTTATGCTTTGAGAGATGCACATTTGTTTGGTAACCTTCATAAGTGCACCTTTTGCACGGATCGAGTATATTTTCTTGTATATGTTTACTCTGAAGTTGATGAAGTCAAGATAAATGCAATCAAGAGTTGGCTCACTCCCACAATGGTGTCACAGTGCGAAGTTTTGTCGGGTTGCATGATTTTATCGACCCTTTGTCCAAAATTTCAGCACTATCGCTGCTCCAATCAATGAGTTGACAAAGAAGGGTGTTGCATTCCATTGGAACCACATACAAGAGGAATCCTTTTCCCACTTTAAAGGACAAGCTTACACATGCTCCGCTGCTTCAACTTTCAGATTTTGGTAAGAGTTTTGAACTTGAATGTAATGCTAGTGGAATTAGCATTGGTGGTGTGTTGATACAAGAAGGAAAACTTATTGCATATTTTAGTGAAAAATTGAATGACCCTGTTCTTAATTACTCTACATAAGATAAGGAATTGTATGCTCTTGTACAATGCTTAGAAACATCGCAACATTATTTGTGGCCTAAAGAATTTGTCATTCATTCCGATCATGAGTCACTTAAACATATTCATAGCCAAAATTACTTGAACCATAGACATGCTAAGTGGATCGAATTTATTGAATCCTTTCCTTACATCATCAAACATAAAAAAGGGAAGGATAATGTGATTGCCAATGCTTTGTCAGAATTTGATTGTCGGATTTTTTGACTAGAAACAATTAAGCAACAATATGTGTTAGATGCTGATTTTAAGGATGTGTTGCTGCATTGTACTGAAGGTAAAAACTTGGAACTAATTTGTGCTTAATAATGTCTTCCTTTTTATAGCCAACTGTCTTTGCGTTCCAGTTGGATCCGTTTGTCTTTTGTTGTTACATGGGGCGCATGGAGGAGGATTGATGGGTGGAGCGAAAAAGATAAAAGATGTTTGGGCCATACATTTCTTTTGGCCAAAGATGAGACGCGATGTCGAGCACTTCATCGCTCGCTGCACTACATGTCAAAAAGCTAAATCACGACTGAACCCACATGGTTTGAACATGTCTCTTCAAGTCCTTTCTATTCCTTAGGTTGATATCTCTATAGATTTCATTTTGGGATTACCTAGGACTAAGAGTGGGAGAGATAGTGTTTTTGTGGTAGTAGATCGATTTTCTAAGATGGCACACTTTATACCATGTCATAAGATCGATGATGCTGCACATATTGATGACCTATTCTTTAGAGAAAGTGTTCACTTGTGTGATATGCCGTCTTCTATTGTTTCAGATCGTGATGCAGAATACTTGAGTTTCTTTTGGCGCACTGTGAGGCCTATGGGAAGAGGCCCAACTCCTATGGCTTGTGGTGCGGGAAAACCATGAGATTAGTTCCACCTTGCTAGTTCAACTAGGGATGGACCAACTTAAATAGCCGAGGATCTAAAGCATAGTAACCTTGGATTAACCCTTTTATGCGAAGCGAGGACGAAAGCGTAAGCGATTTGCTGTAGGTGTGGCCCACACAGCTTGTGCGTGGGCATGATCCGTATTTGGGCATGGGCTGTATAGAATGGTATCGAAACTGACCTTCGCTATGTCACGGTGGTGTATAGTCAGGGGCGCAGATACAATGTGCATGGCACGTGAGCCCTGCTGGGTCACGGCATGACTCGTATGCGGCACTGACGTACGACGTGACCAGGGAGGATCGATCCTAATTGTCTGTCCCTTAAGTGGGTAAGTTGCCTCGACAAGGATGTCGAGTCTTTTTGTAACAGCCTAAACTTTCCACATTTTTCAAATTTAAAATTTCAAAATTCTAAATGCGTTTTCCCAATTTAGAGCAAAGTAAAAATTCCTTTTTAAATAAAATGCTAGGAATTGCATTGCATAGCATTTCATTTTATCCAAATAAAATCTTGCAATGGAATTTTAGCAATTATATCAAGTGTAGAGATAAAAAAAAAATCCCAAAACCTCCCCTGCCGAGCTCCTCTCTCTCTCTCTCCCTCTCCTTCCCCCCTCTCCTCCCCGTAGCCCTCTCCTTCCCCCGGCCCACCCCTCCAGCCGGCCCCGCTTGCCCCGCACCCCTCCTCTCCTCTCTCGCCGCTAGCCAGGCCTGCCTGTCAGCGCGTCACCCCAACCACCAGCTGCCGCAGCCTCCGCCCGCAACCGTCGCACCGCCTCCCCCACGCGTTCGCCCCCGCCAGTCCGGAGTCCTTGGAACGCGCAACCTCGGCCCCCGACTCGGCCGCCTCCCCTCCTCCCCTATTTAAGCCGCCCCTCGGCCTCTCTCTCTCCCCAAACTCGAGCTCAACAGCCCTCGCCGTCGCGCCGCCTCCCGAAGCCGCCTCGGCCACGAGCAACACCGCGCCAAGCTTCCCCTTGCCGCACTGCCCCCTCCCAGTCGGTTCTCGTCGTGCGCCACCGCCCGTAGACGCCGTGCGTCGCCGCCGAAGTCGCTGTCGAACACCTCCCCATCGCACCTTGATCTCCAGCCATCCTTGTCGCAATTCGAGCCCACAATGAGTTTCTCCACAAGCTCCTCTCTGTTTTCCCCTTGTTATCGACGATTTTTAGTCACCGGAGCCCCAGGGCCGAGCTCACCGGAGCTCGGGCAGCCATGGCGCCGCCAGCCGCCGACGCTGACCAGCCGACCACTGCCTGCCCAGGCGCGAGCCATCCGGGTCGTCGGATCACAAACCGACGACCAAGATTAGATCTGCCCCCCCCCCACGTCTTAATTTTAAATCTCAACCATCCAAACCGAAACCGAAGGCCCAGATCAAGCCACGTCACCCCAATTACCTCATCCAGTGGATCCAAATCTGATGCACCAGATTAAGCCACGTCATCTAAATTATCAGATCCATTCAATTTGAAATCAAGGGCCCAGATTAAACCATGTTTTCCGAATAAAAATAAATCAAATCTTTATTGCGTCAGCATGACCTCAGCATGACGTCAGCAAGGCCGGTTAATTAAAATAGATTAGGAAATTAATTTAATTAACTTTAGACTAATCTGATAATTAATAAATAAAATAATTAAATAATTTATAGTGTTATTAATCTGAAAAATAAATGTAGTAATTAGTTAATAATTAAATTAATAATAATATTTAATTGATAATTAATTTAATTATAATTAATTATGACATTTACAGAAAAGCCCCTATACTTATTTTTAATTATCGATTAGTTTCTGAACCTTATAAATGCTATAACATTTAAATCGTAACTCCGATTTCAGCAATAATATACTAAAACGATTGTATCAAAATAATCTATGCATTCATGACATACTCAACTGATCTTGATTTTTTTTGTTGCATTTGATTGACTGTTTGTGCTCTCGTGCATTAGGTGACTTCGTCCTGGACCCGCATTACGAGGATTTCCAGCAGCAGGAGTTTGAAGCCGTTGAGTACTATTCTCAGGAGCAGCAAGGCAAATGTCCTTGACCATATTGTGCCTATTTTACAAAACTCTATCTCGTAGATTGCATGCTTGTGTCAAATTGAATGTGCACCTATTATTAGGAATTCACTTTGTCTTTTGCCTTGTTGCCCTAGTTTACCCTTTTTGTTGGGTAGATTACATGCTTAGCTTATTGTTGTCGGGATGGGTGATATTAATTTGACTTATTATCATACTTACTTCACGAGGATTAATGGGTTATTTAATAGCAACATGGAGAATTGTGATTTGGGTGATATGGTTGGTGTAGGGCTGTGTGCGGGGTTACCAGCACTGTCCCTTGGTATGTTATCTTTCCGAATTTAAGGACCGGTTCGTGGAACGACCACCCATGTGTTACCGTACAACCACGAGCCAAGAATGGGCGCGGCCTGGCGTAGTAAGGGGTGGAGACCAGTTCTGTGCGTGCTAACCAGTGGAGCGGAGAAAGCGGGTTACGCTGTATCCGCCTGGAGCGAAATGTGTGGGGAAGGGAGGGTTACTCCCGAGAACCATCTGACATAAGAGGAGGCCTTTCCAAAGTTACGATTAGTGCCTTATTAGGTGAAACCTCAGTGGGCACCTGGAGGAAGCCATGAAAAAATCTTGAAGTGATCTCTTGGCCCTCACATCAAAGGAAGTGTGCGAGTGCTTGGCCAGCACAGGCATAATGGAAATTTCTTTAGTCCACCTGAAAATGGGGGATGAAATCACTTCTCGTGGAGAATTGTGTACAACCTCTGCAGAGTTAAAACTGCCATGACAGTCATGCTCACAGTCACGAGCATTGCATGGACCGTCACATGATTAGTGGGATTTGGTTGGGTTTGGTCGGTGATCACAATGGGATACTGTGATTGGTTCTTATGTTGGTGCTACAACTGGGTATGCTGTAGGCAGGATTGATCTATAGGCGCGATGTGTTTCTCTTAGTAAATAAGTGCTTAATAGAACGTGTCTCTATGTGATGTGCTTTTATGCAAAATAAACCTATGCTGCCCTTTCTTGTTTACTGCCACATGTCATGTTTTTCCGCACTTGCTGAGTACATTCCGTACTCAACCTTGCCTTTATAAATGCTGCTCAGTAGAAGGAGAAGTCTGGGAGAACATTGAAGACCCTGGAGCTGAAGTCTAGGCGAGCTACTTCGGTCATCTGCCTGTGGAGCCCAAGACGTTTTATTTTGTTTTCCGCTGCTTTGGTTCGTAATAATTTATAAGACTCTTAGTCACTTTTGTAATAGGTTAAATTTAGCTTATTCGAGACATTGTTCTGTTTTATCATTAATGAAGTCACTTTATGTGTGAAACTTGATTCTTGGGCACACATAAAGGGTCACTTGGTTTTAGCCTTAAAAACCAGATGGGACACCTTTGAGGGTGGGAGTCTGTGAGGCCCATGGGAAGAGGCCCAACTCCTTTGGCTTGTGGTGGGGAGAAACCATGAGATTAGTCCCGCCTTCCTAGTTCAAAGAAGAATGGACCAACTTAAATAGCCAAGGATACAAAGCATAGTACCCTCGGATTAACCATTTTACGTTAAGCAAGGATGAAAGAGTAAGTGGTTTGGTCTACAGGTGTGACCCGCATAGCGTGTGCATGGACATGAGCGTATTTGGGTTTGGGCTATTACACGCACCTTATGGAATAAGTTGGGTGCGAAGTTGTTGTTTTTGACTACATGTCACCAACAAATAGATGGACAAACTGAGGTAGTGAACAGTACTTATCTACAATGCCACGTATCATTTTAAAGAAAAACTTGAAGATGTGAGAATCATATTTACCTCATGTGAAGTTCGCATACAACCGGACGAAACATTCCACCACTAAGGTAAATCCATTTGAGTTAGTATATGGTATTAACTCTCATGCTCCGATTGATCTTTTGCATTTGCCGATTAATGAAAGAGTTCATAATGATGCTAAGGCATGTGCTGATTTTATTCTCAAGATGCATGAAACAACTAAACAAAGAATTGCAAAGATGAATGAGAAGTATAAAATTGCTAGTAGTAAAGGTAGACATAAAGTTAAATTTGAACCGGGTGATTTGGTTTGGTTGCACTTGAGGAAAGATTCGTTTCCAGAGCTAAAAAAATCTAAATTGATACTAGGAGCTGGTAGTCCTTTTAAGATACTTGAGAAGATTAATGATAATACATAGAAACTTGAGTTGCCTCCCGTGTTCAGGTTTAGTCCTACATTCAATGTTGCAGATTTGAAGCTATACATTAGAGAAGAAGATGAGCTTGAGTGGAGGACGACTCCGATTAAGAGGGGGAAGATGATGAGGACATCCCTTCATTGGATACACACAACGCTCCTCCACCTACTATAACTCGTGCACAACAATTGAATTTAGAGATCAGCTCGTTCCAAAATACATGTCTTTCTTCCTTTGACAATAGATAGCTACCTAATAACTTTATTATGTTTAGGAACATTGGAGAAGATTAAAGAAAGCATGGAGAGGGATTAGAGATGCTCAAGACCAACAAGACACATTTGACCTCAGAGGAGAGTCAATCCAACTCAGAGTTGAGTTGCCCTCGGGTTACAGGAGCAGTCTGCACTAAAACAGACGCCCAGATCGCTTTTGGACGTTCTAGTTATGGTTGGATTGCTAAGAAGATAACCTCTTCAACGACACCGGTCTCATCTCTAAATTCGATTGGAATCAGCCGAAATTGTTAAAACAAGATGACATCCAGAAACAGCCCTAGTGCTACGACACCATCTTTTGGCCTTTTGGGCCGTGTATCTTTCTAAGGTCCATTAGTGTTAGGGTTTGCCCCTAAGTTTGTCCTACACTCTATATAAACTGTAGCTGCTGTCATTAGGGTCAGGTTTTGATTAGTTTTCATCTATTATCAAATAGTTTCACTGTTTGATAGTTTGTTGGTTTTCCAACTTTGTGATTCAAATCAGATTTCACAATTGAGTTGCGTTCTTCTTTGTTCTTACTTGTGTTCTTCGATTCGTAGGTTGGGATTAGCCTTCTTAGCAAGGTCAATTGTGTGCGCACAGTTGACAACCAGAGAAGAAGTGGTGCTACGATTGCGTGATTCGAATTGTGTTGATTTGAGGCCGGATTCATTGTGTGTCACATCTCTACTAAATCGAGAGTTACCATGACCTGACGAAATATCGGGAACCACGTTGTCACACCCCAACTTGTAAAACACTGAAAATGTGCAGCACCTGCATGTTGAGGGCAAAGTTCAATCCCTAGAGCAATCCCAATTCAAATCTGAATTCAACTAAATTAAGAAAATAAATGCCAAACAAACCCATTCCATAAACTCACCTTTTTATAAAAGAAGTGTGCAAATGAGAAAATACAATAATTAACTAGTCTATATAATAGAATTTTGGAGAATTTATCATAATTTTTACAACTCACCTAAAGCCCGTAACTGTTCAGTCAAATTTCAGAAGTCAACGTTTTGTATAATTTATAATTCAAAATCCGTGCAGATTCAGAACTTGGTGCGAAACAAAAGTTGTTCAAAACATCATGTCCCATCGTCACAAAAAGTTTCATAATTTTTCAAGGCCGGGAAGGATGGTTTCTAGAGGAAAAACAGTGCACAGTTTCAAACTCCCAGAATTTCGAAATTCGTGCCAGTCCCACCTGTCAGTCCCTGTTCTTTCACCTCTTTCTCCCCCTTGGACAGCTTGGGCGGCAGCCCCTGAGCCTGGACGCCGAAACCAGGCGTGCAGCTCTCACTCCTTCCCATTTTCCTCCCAGGCCAGAGCTTTTCTCCCCCTTTCCATCCCCTCACAGCCACCACCACCATTTCCACCCTTGGAGCTCCCTGGAGCTGTTGGTATGCTGCTTTCCTTGCAAAACCGCTGCAGTAATCTTCTCCACTAGCACTTCTAGGTGTTCCATGTCTTATTTTCGTGCTCCCTCTCTTGGTTGGACAGAGATTGAGGCCTCTCCATTCTTTCCGTGAAGGAAAGAAGGAGCAGCAGGAAGCAAGCAGCAAAGCTGCAGCAGGGTGGCTAGGCAGCCTCTGGAATCATTCTGGTCTTCTTCCTCAGGCCAGCAGCTACGAATTTCCAGCTAGACATCACCCTCTTGCCGTCTACTGGTCTTTGTTCTTCGACGGTGTGCCATTTGTTTCTTGTTCAGCTGGGTTCCTTGCTGCCGATCTGAGCTGCCGGGTTGAGCTCGACACTGCTGTGGTGAGGCTGCATGACACTTATCCTCTCTCTGTGTTCATTTTCATTTTAACCATCCTTCAATCTGTTGCTGTGTTGCCATCCTATCCCAAGATTTGGAACCCATTGCCCTGCCTGAGAGAGGGCAGCAAGGAAGCTTGCTAGTTCAGCAGTGGCATGTTAATACTAACTCATTTCATTTCTTTTTCGAGTCATATAAAAGATTAAATGACCCAAAAATTATGAAATAAATTTTGTTGAGTTCTAATAATCTGGTTACATAATGGAATTGTTGCATGTCAATATGTTATAATGCTTCCAATAGGCCCACTGTAGAGTAGTCTAAAGAGTTGTAATTACCTCCTTTGGCGGATTTGAATCATGATAAAATCATGCACCTTTTCTCATGTCAATGCTAGTTCTGTTAGTTCACTGGCATTGGGTTCTTTTGCTGTTGTAAAAGTCAACTCATCCTAAAATTGATAAATGAAATAAATTCTCTGTTAATAAGCATGCATTGTGTTTTTACCTCTTGTGTCCATTTTTTCCTTTTTTTTATCTTTTCACCATGGATGGTAAATGTATGCATCTTTAAATTGTGAAACTTGTGCTAACAATTCTAATTGAGTACATCTAGCTGGCATGCAAAGTTTTACTCTCATATAAGATGTTTATGTATTCCTTCAATTTAATCACTCCACTATTTAAGCCACCTGTGAAATTAATTATTAAGTAATTCAAAGTCAACTTCGTGATTCTAGACCTGCTCAAAGTATCATGTTTTGATGATACACATCCACTAAATAATCCCCTATCTATAATGTATCCACAAATATCTGTTGAGAGAACAATTTCAGAATTTATTCCATTCGCTTTCTTCCTGGACAGAGCAGCAGTAAATCTATAATAACTTGAGCTATACAACTCCAAACCACACCTTTTGAATTGCAACATGTTCATAACTTCAGTATCTAAGCCCCTGCAAAGTTTCATTGCATTTGCATTATGCATTGCATCATGGCATACATTTTCATACTGGCGTATTTTAATTTTTCCTTTGTTTAGTAAACGACGCTCAGGAGAGTGACAGGGTTGCTGTGGAAGCTGAAGTTTCCGAGCTTGGGTTTGTGGAAGAGACTCCTCCTCCTGAAGGCAAGCATCATGCACACTGACCTCTGTTTTTACTTAATCGGCGAAATGAACTATTGTGTTATTGTTGCATTGTCGGGCAATAGGATAAGTATGGTTAAGTTGGTTCATGTCGTTTATCCACTCCTTGTTGTATCATAGGTCTTTGGATAGGGTGGGAGGTTTTTCTTTTGCGATGTGTCTTGCTTAGCTATGCTTAGACCAGTAGAAGTCGATTCGGTGGAGGGTCACTACCGTTTTCGCGAGAATAGGAACCTTTTGTCTTGAGGTAATGTTGTGGATGCTTAAAACCTGAAAAAAGTTAAATCGTGGACCGAAAGGGGGATAGGTGTGTAGCCCCATTTGGTCGATTAAGGACCGGCCGTTGTTAGTTGTTGGCCTAAGCACTTTCTGTTCATACCACATGTCGAATATAATTGTAAGACAAGCCGAATATCTCATTTGCATACCGGCATTTGGGCTCTGACGGCATGTCTTGACTGACACGCACGAGTGACCGCTGGGCTCCCACGAGACATGGGACCGGTCCTCCTGGCATGTCGATGGTCCAACCATTCGGGAATGGATGAGAGAAAGGTTGACATGAGTGCCCTCTTGTGTAACTTTAGCGGGTTGCATGAGCCGGATGGTCCTCAAGTCGTGTGGGTACAGTTGAACCCCCTTGCAGGGTGTATAATCGATTCGAATTGCCGTGATCTCGGTCATGATCAAGCTTAGTGCTTATCAATTTTCATCGTAGTTAATAATGTCATCTATGTAATCACTTGTGGGAAAATTTGTGAGCTATATTGGAGATGTATTGATGGACACATCTCTTGTTGCTGTTTTCACTTTAGGGGTAGAATGGTTGGTATATTAGTGTGTAGTTGCCCATGTGTCCTTTACTTTATGCTTATGCTTATAATATATGTATTTACTACTGCCTTTCCGCAATAAATTTTGAGTATCCTTTGCGTGATTTTCCTTGCTACTGCCTAACTCATGATCCTTGGAGTCGGGATGTTTATCCCACGAGTAAGTCTTGCTGAGTACGTTTGTACTCACGTTTGCTTTTGCAGTTTTGCAGGTGAGAATGACTTGGTCTTTGGCTACTTCTTCCCCGCCGATGCCGGCGAAGGGGATGAGTAGTTGCTGTCCGGTCATGGCTCGTGTTGGTGATGTTCGTGGGCTGAGCATTACCAACTCTTTTGCTTGGTTTCAAAATGTGTTCTGCTGTGTACTCGTCGTTACCCCTGCTAGAACCTGAACTAAAGCTAGCCCTTTGTTTAATTATGTTTGTAGAAAGTTTGAGAGTTAACTGCAACCTTGCAGCTCTCATTCTTAAACATTTCAGATCTATCCCATTAAACTCTTGGTCTGTAATCTGAAGTTTATAACTCTTATAATCTGTTCTGAGTATGTGTGACCCCTATGTGATGTATGCAATGTTGTTTACCGATGTGCTTATAACCTGGGCATTGTTTGGGAAGCATATCGGGGGACTACCGGAGTTGATTTCTCGTTAGTTGGAATTTAGGCTTGCACTCTGTTTATGGACAACGAGCTAATTCGACTAATTGGGACTCAACTTAGACGGTTCCTTACACATGTACACATCATACTTGTTGTTCTTATGTTTTCACTAGCATTGTTAGGGGTCTTGGCCTACTAGAATTGAATAGGTTTGCTTTCGTTGTAATTGAGTCTCATATTTTAATTTCATAGCGAAATTAGTTCTATAAGTCCACCGATTAAAGCCTCTTCTTGGTGTTCTTAATCCTTACAAGTGGTATCAGAGCCAAGTGCTCATTTCTGGGCTTCACCGCCTTGAGTAAGAATGCAGAACGAGATAAAGAGTCCACTCGTGTTTGATGAGGACAATTACTCTTATTAGAAGGCTCGCATGGAAGCCCACTTGTGTCAATTGATGGGAAAGCATGGCATGTGACCAAAAACATTACGAATGAGAACGAGATACTTGATCCTATCTTCATTAAATTCAATGCTAAGGCCAAGAATGCAATATTTGGATGAATTCAAAAAATGTCTTTTCTTGGATCAATGCATCATCGACCACACATGACATATGGTTGCAATTGCAAAACATCCATGAGGGCTCCTCTGAGGGCAAGGAAGAGGGTTACTGTGTTCTTAAGAACAGATATGATTCCATCACCATGCTACCTTATGAAAAAGCTAATGATGTTTATTCTCGCTTGCATGTACTGGTGGAAGAGATCAACGCCTTGGGCCTCTAGAACAAAATTGATGATATTGAGATCATGAGGAAGCTCTTGAGGATGTTGCCGCCAAGCTACAACTCTATCGTCACGTGTCTCTTCCAAGCCAACTTGGTTACTCTTTCTATGGACGTCATGCTTGGCAAGCTCGCGGCCTATGATGGTTACATGTTGGGCACCTTCACCGAAGCTCATTTGCCTAAGAATCTTGCTCTTCAAGTTGAAGAATCTCCCAATGGCAAGAACAACAAGAAGAAGAAGGTGGAAGAGGATGAGGATGATGAGAGCGACAAGAGGACCTTGCGCTCTTGATGAAGAAGCTATTTCACAAGAGAAGACTCTCATCCTCTAAGAGAAACTCCGGGTGCTTCCATTGTGGTAAGAAAGGCCATTTTGCCAAGGAGTGTCCTAAGCCCAAGAAAGAGGGTAAGAAGGAAGCTTCAAGTGAGAGTGAGGACGAAGAACATAAGCCCAAGAGAAAGTTCAAGAAAAAGTTCTTCGTCAAGTAGAAGAGCAAGAGCAAGGAGAAGAAGTCCATACACAAAACCTACATTGTTGGTGAGCGGCTTACCGATGATGATTCGAACTCTTCCTTTTCAAGTGAAGAAGTGCTCGTGGGTATTGCTATAACAAGCTCCACCAATGAGATACCACCACCACCACTTTGCTTGATGGCCTGAAGTTGTGAGGGGTATGTGGATGAAGACGATGATCGATGAAGAAGAGGAGGACTATGAAGATGAAGATGAAGATGATAGACCTAGCTACAATGATGTAGTCCTCTTCCCTGAGAAGGCAAACAAGACCATCATCAAGAAGACCAAGAAGATTGAGGTGGTGACCAAGGAGCATGAAGTACGGGTATTTCGAGTTCAGAAGGTTGAGGGTGATCTCAATGCTCTTAAGCATTCTCATGGTGTTCTACGTGAGTCTTATGAGTTCCTCAAGGAGAAGCACGTAGAGCTAAGTGAGAAGCATAAGGCATTGGTGCGCACCCATGAGGCTCTTGATCTTGACTCTCTCTTAAACTCTCCTAAACATTTAAATGAAGCTTCTAATTCTAGTGATCTAACCCTCTCCAAAGAGAGTAATACTCTTGAGCCATCTATTTTGAAGGAATATACGAAGCTCAAGGCCGTGATGGATGCTTTTGAGCGGCTTACTAGAGAAAGGCAAATACAAAAGAAAATCCTAAGCAAGAACCTCGTCAACAACCACAACCACAAGGGCCTAGGATCATATCCTTTCTCCATCAACATCATTGGCAACGAAGATGAGATCCCCGCTTCGATAGTCCTACTTATGACAGATGACTACTATTGTGAGAAGTGTTGCCTTGACGGTCACCACTCTAAGGATTGTCTCAAGGTGAGCATGCCTAAGATTATGGCTAACGCTAACCTTTTCCATGAGGATGTGCAGTACAAGCTTTTTAGAGCCAAGAATGAAAAGATGAAAGCCAAGCCGCTCAGACCGCCAAATGACAAGAAGACAATAAAGAAGATATTGATCCCCAAGGTGATCGTGGACCGAGAGAGGAAGCCTAAACTCTCTTTGGTTCCCAAGAAGAACTGAAAGGACCCAGGTGGTGGACCTAAAGTGAATTGAAGATTCTTGAAGTCCACCACGTGTGATCGAGCTACAACGCCAATCTACTCTTCAAGGAGGTTTTATTCTTGTACATATTAGAGTAGGTTTCTTTTCTTGTCTTGAATGGTAGTTAGGACTCCTCTGTGGACTAGATGTTTGTACTACATGCATAATGTGTAAAAAGATAAAAAGAAAAAAAAATTAGATCAGTGCATAACCACCTTGAGATATCCATATGCATGGGAGAAGAGCTTGAGAAGGTGGTTTGGCTATCTCAATGCAAAGCTGTGGGTATATGGTGAATAAGCTTGAGATGGGTCAAACTTGGCACCCGTTAGGTTTCTTCATGCAATGTCTTTAAATTTTCTTGCATCTAGATGGCATGTTTTAAATTTCTTGCATTAGCTAGCTTGTATGTATGTATTGCATGTAGGAACCACAGAGGAGGCATGTTACTCTATTAAGAATGTGACTACATTGTCCATATCGATTCACATACTCTACAAAGAGTAACCAAAGTAATTGTGAGCTTCATGCCCATTGAACCCTGTGCTTAACGGTCTCTTAAATCCATTTACGTGGATCGTGAACAAGGGTTCATAAATTTTCTTTTTAGAGCCTCCTTCTCACTTTGGTTTTTATTGTTCGATCTTAATTGCGATTTGCGAAAATGCTAAACTCTTCGAGTTATCTATTTGCAAAGGAGTGTTTGAGAGTTCCCTTTTTAGACAAGTGTGGTGTTTATTTGGTTCTTTGGTGAGTACACTTAAAGTCTAGAAAGAATTTCTTGGTTCTGTAATTTTTTGAGGTCACCGAACAGTCCGGCGCCTTCACCGGACAGTCCAGCGACTGTATCTTTGAACCGAGTGATCTGTGGAGTTGGAGAGTCACCGAACAATCCGGCGAGGTCATCGGAAAGTCCGGTGATTGGAAGATGAAGCGGTTGCTTCTCTGGAAATTGGGATTCTCCAAACACCGAAGGGACTTTTCCAGTCACCGAACAAATTTTTGAGACCGGACAGTCCGGTGATCAGCATTTTCGGCGATATCTCGGCCATCTATTTCCTTGTATTCAATCCAGACCATTGATTATTTTATAAACAACCACACGTGTTTAATCTTCTTTTTTTTTCCAAAACCGCGCGTGCCATTTCATCTTCGTCGCCGACATCGCCGCCCGACCGCCGCCGTGCGCCACCCCCTCACCTCTGTGTTCACCGCAGCCGCCGCCTCTGCGCTCTGCCTCGCCGGACCTGCTGCTTTGCGCCACCGCCGCCTGCGCCACTATGCTCCGCGCGCGTCGCCGCTGCCCTGCCTTGCTCGCGCTGCCTATGCCCTAGCGTCACTGCCCTATTTCCATCGCCACCGCACAGCTGTGTCGCACTGCTGTGCTTTGCCTCACCCGTGCATGCCGCCCTAGCTGCCTTAGCTCTTTGCTTGCCTTTGATCATTGTTTCTCCTAGCCCTAACCATTACCCACTAAAGCCCTCAGTAGGCTTTTGGATTCTTGAGAAATGGATCATGTTTTCGGCGTCTAGGTTGGCGTATTTTGGCTCTACTTACCTGGGGTTTTGGTTCTACTTCATTCATTTCATCGAAAATGCCCCATATGCCTTGATTGTTAATAAATTGCGAAAATTGGTATTGTTGCATAAAAGTCTCATCTTTTATTGCCAATTGACGTGATTAATTGACAATTTCCTTCACTTAGTTGATTTGTACGTGGTTCTCAATCTTCCGTCAGGTCGTAGTAACTCTCGATTTGGTGAAGATGCGACACACAATCGATCTGGACTCAAATCAACACAATTCGAGCCTCGCAATCGCAGCACCACTTCTCCTCTGGTTATCAACCGTGCACACATGATTGATCTCGCCAAAAAGGCTAATCCCTGTACGTGAATCAAAGAACACAAGGAAGAACGCAACTCATTTGTGACATCTGAATTAAATCACGAACTTGAAAAACCAACAAACCGTTAAACAGCGAAACTGTTTGGAAACATATGAAATGTAGTCAAAACCTATCCCTAATGATGCGGCTATTGTTTATATAGAGGTTAAGACGTCTTTAGAGGGTAAACCCTAATACTAATGGGTCTAAGAAAGATACACAGCCAAGAGCCAAAAGTTGGTGTCACATGACCTAATAGATTCTAGATGTCGTATTGTTTCAGTGATTCCTAGAGATCCAAGAAGTATTTTTGCACAAGATTAGATACGTTGGAAGGATTATCTCCTTAGCTTTCCATCCATATCTAGAACATCTAAAAACGGAGCTTGTATGAGACCAGGGCATCCATTTTAGTGCAGGCAGCTCTTGGAGTCTGAGTCAGACTCGAACCTGAGTTGTTTGGATTTCCTCTAGGGTCGAACGTGCGTTGCTGATCTTAAGAATCTCCAAGTTCTTTTTCATGCTTCCCTTGACCCTCTCCAATGTTCCTAATCATGGTAAAGTCATTAGGTAGCAAAATATTCTTAAAGGAAGGAAGACATGTGTTCAGGAATGTGCTCACCTCTAATCTCAACTAACGTGTACGAGTTCCATTAATACTAATTGGAGGAGTGTTGTGTGTATCTAAAGGAGTGATGTCCTCATCATCCTCCCCTTCTTACTTTGGAGTCATCCTCAACTCAAATTCATTGTCAAGACCGCGACTCCACCATGCCTTGCAACCTGCATGAAAAGGTGGAGGCCATGGGGGTATTTGAATGCAATCACTTGGTGGCTCAAAGATACTTATAATCGCATCATTCTCTCCTTGATGGAAAGGCGTCCTCGGCTTGCTCCCTTGGCTATCATGATACTTCTGCAAATGGTTAGTAATAGGAGCGGACAAATAGCTAAAAAGATCATATGAAAACAATGCATCTTTGCATACTAAGGCACCACATGAAGCATTTGTATCATAAAAATTAGCACGACTAATTTTTTGGAATAATTTCTTCTCCAAGCTATATAAAACATTATCATCAATCTCACTAGAAGGTAAAATGTATTTTATCCCAGCAACACATGACATGACATTGTAGTTGCTATTCCAATCTTCTAGTTTGTCATCTAATTGCACAACATAAGAAGTTGTCAAATTCGAACAAATGTAAACTCTTTGCACCATAGAGACACCTCTAGAATCATAATTGTCTATAACATAAAAATTGATTCTAGTAAACAAAGGCAATTCAGGATTCGAAAATATCATTCTCTCTACTATAACAAGGTTACAAAAAAATCATATTCAATATAACCCACAGTGTTTGGAGAAGATAGCAATTTCAGCTCATCATTTTCACATGTAATGTGTGGGAAATGTTTAATGTTAGCACTAGTGAATGGATAAAAATTAGGAGTATCAAATTCATTCACTTCAAATTGCAAAGGAAGAATAGAAATATCGACACAAAAACTTCCTTTATCACAAGAACTAGTGGGCAAGTCAAACATTGACAAAGAAAAATAGATAAAAAGGGATACTAGCAGTTGCTTTACAAAAGTAAAAAAGACAAGAAATTTTAGCACACTTAAAATATTGTCACCTTTTGTAGATCGATGTGCAATATGTTTCTTCTCATTTTCAGCAATACCTTTTGGCGCGTTATGATCCGTCTCATCTCGGGCTATGCTTGTAAGATTGCATATCTTTTCTTTTATCACGTTTGTATCACTTTCATCTTTTTGTTTGATCTCACTTTCCTGCAAAAATGTTAAGTGCAATAGGAGGTACAGTAGAAAGCTCCTCCTCCAAAGAGTGTTCATCACAACTAGATATAGGTTCAGAAGATGTATCAACAAAAGTTTCTCTCATTAAAATTTTAGCATCACTCCATCTCCGAGGATATTTTTTTGTTATATATTAATGTTGCCACCATGTTAAAGCACTATCAACTAATGCACTAGCAACATTCAAAAGCTTTCTCCTTTCACACATACGGCATTGTTCAAATAGATTATCCATCTCTCTTTTCCAAGCAATATATTTAATAGAATCTAAACCATCATATAAAGAAAAAGATGAAAGAATATAATTACTCGTGGAAGAAGATGATATAGCAATGGTTTGAACCTCATGCATTCTTTAATCACGTGCGACATCTCTCTGAGGTGGATTACATCTCTTAAGGCTTGCCAACATATTGTTCACAAACGCAATGCGTTTTTTAAAGTTTGCATCGATATTATCAAGGACTCTTTTCAAAGCACTGCAACATTTTATTCACCTCTTTTTCTTCCTTTCATGGTGGACAGCACAAAATATTATTCCTGCAACTACAGTGAGATGTGTGGTGAAAATTCCACAAAAAGAAATGCCTTACCGAGCTCTTGCAAGATTCTTACCAAAGCAAAGCAAAGGATGGTGCAACCAGTGACAGAAAAAATGTGGGAGTCGTAATTCCACAATTGCTGGGTCAAAAATAGTGCTGATACGAGATGGATATGTGGAGCTTGGAGGGCTGAAATAATGATTAGTGGAGCACAATTATATAACAGATAGTAATATTGAATAAGTGTTATAAGTATTATGTTCTAGTTGCTAGCCTAATCTTATAAAAAATCTAGATGTTACAAGAATATGAATGAAGATATCGAAAGGCAGCAACAACACAAATGATAAGGTTCCAAAAATCAGTAAACAATTCAACACTTGAAAATTCAGCAAAGGATAATTCTCGGCTTCTTGGTCTTCAAAATTTTTTATTTTTATATTATTTTTTTGATATGTTTCCTCCAAACAAGAAGCAAAAACTATGAAACGCCACCAAATTTCAGATCAATATGATGAAATACATGGTCTAAAGAAAATCTGGAATTTCTGTTAAATCTGTGTTGAAATTTTGGAACGCAAAAACAGAAACTTCTTATCTGAATTTGTTGAATCTAGGATAGTCAAAGGATAAGAAATTTTCTGTAGATATCTGAAAAGTACTTATATGTCTAATTTGGAGTCCAAAAACAGATTCTTGCATCAGAGGATGAGAAATTTTTGAAATTTTCTGTAGATATCTGAAAAGTAATTATCCGAAAAGTTAAGACTATTTTAATGATGGATCTCTGAATCAGATTTTTTTGAAAGGCTGAAAACAGATTCAAATTTCAAATTGGAAGCAAATTTTATGGGCGTTTTTGTGTATGATTGAGCAGCGAATAAATATAAAGAGGTGGATCTGGTTGTGATCGAAATATAGGGTGGGTGGGATAAAATTTCAATGCAAAAGAAAACAATTAACAGATGTGACACGATAACAGATCTGAACACGATGTGAATGAATGATGAAGGAAAACACCTGGATACAGAAAGATCACGAAATCCAGCAATCAAAACACAAACTAAGGACACAAACTCAATATTATGAACTCTGAAATAAAATTGTACAAACGCTAAACACGGCTTGGACAGGGGAACACCTAACGATCTACAAATATTTTTGTGTTGCGGCTTTTCTGTGGACGATAGGATGAATGCAAAATAAACAAAGATAGATGTGAACCTGATAGTATACTTGAGCTCTGATTACCACTTGATGTGTACGTGGTTCCTGATCTTCCGCCAGGTCGTAATAACTCTTGATTTGGTGGAGATGCGACACACAATCGATCGGCCTTAAATCAACACAATTCGAACCCCGCAATCGCAGCACCACTCCTTCTCTGGTTATTAACTGTGCACACATGATTGACCTCACCAAGAAGGCTAATCCCTATCTGCGAATCGAAGAACACAAGCAAGAACAAGGAATAATGCAACTCAATTGCGAAATCTGAATTAAATCACAAAGTTAGAAAACCAACAAATCGTCAAACGGCGAAACTGTTTGGAAATAGATGAAAACTAATCAAAACCTATCCCTAATGATGTGGCTATTGTTTATATAGAAGTTAGAACATCCTTAGGGGGCAAACCATAAAACTAATAGGCCTATGAAAGATACATAGCCAAGAGCCAAAAGATGGTGTCGCAGCACCCTAACAAATTCTGGATGTCATATTGTTTTAGCGATTCTCGAAGATTTACAAAGTATTTTTGCACAGGATTAGATCCGTTGGAAAGGTTATCTTGTTAGCTTTCATTCATATCTAGAACATCCAAAACAGAACTCTAACCTGAGTTGTTTGGATCTCCTCTGGGCTCGAACGTGCGTTGCTGATCTTGAGCACCTCCACGTCCTTTTTCATGCTTCCCTTGACTCTCTCCAATGTTTCTAATCATGATAAAGTCATTAAGTAGCAATCTATTCTCAAAGTAAGGAAGACATGTGTTCAGAACGAGCTCATCTCTAATCTCAACTATTGTGCACAAGTTTTATTAATACTAATTTGAGGAGTGTATCTAAAGGAGTGATGTCATCATCATTAGTGCCATATTGAGGTCATCTCTTGTATATTTTAGTATGGCATTGAGTCTCCTGTCGCTAGTGTCACAATTTGGATGCATTGTATTTATTTGAATTGTGGCATTAGTCCGTCGATATCACTGTTGATCTTATTTATTTTATTTAATCAATGATATGTCCATGTTCCACCGCTAGGATTTCATTTTGTGTCGCTCACCTTTTGTGCTTACAACCTATATTTTATTCCTATGTGGTCAAGTGACAGTTGGTCAATGGGACAGGACAGTGGACAGCGACAGTGGTCAGAGGTTTCTGTGGCTGTCCAAATCTTTCTTGGACGATTTAAGAGCGAAGCTCTTAATCCTATCTTGTTGAGTCAGCTAGTCAGTTGAGCTTTAGTGACAGTATCTCTTGAGACAGTTAATAGTATGGGCAGACAGTGATCTTCTACAGAGGAGAAGGGGAAGGGCAAGGCCGTAGAGCCTGAGAAGAAGAAAAAAAAGCAGATGACTAGTGACCTCGAGTAGGATAGAGCACTGGCAGCAGCAGAGGTAGATGTGCCTTCACACAAGAGGTCTGGTGCTTTGAGAATTGGAGGTGCAGAGAGTCAGGGGGAGCTGAGCAGGTCAACCTGTCAGAGAGTGGCGACCACCCCTGCTGAGAGAGAGGTGCATCCGCAGATAGTTCCTGCCTGTCGGTAGTTGAGAACCGCAGAGGGAGAGGCTGCCCAGAGAGTTTTACAGTCGAGGTCACAGAGGTGCCCTCATCAGAAGTCTGGGGTCTGTACTGTTTGCACAGCCAGAGCCGAGAGAGCTCGCTGGGCCATGGCTAGAGGTTGAGGTTGATCTGTTGAAGCTCCAGGGCAAAGGACAAGAGCAGAGTGGACTTCACTGCTTGGGTCCTCGCTGCTAGACACACTGATGCTGGACCATTATAGACTATAATATAGCGGTGGATCTATGAGGCCTACAGGAGATAGCTTGCCACTAAGGGCAAGGGCTCAGTGTTTGCAGCTCACCTTCACTATCCTATAGAGGCACTAAGCTGAGGAGCTGGAGTCGATATGGAGGGGCACATTGCTTACCTTTCTGGATTGTCGGAGTTGGTCACCCAGCCCTTGAGATTTGGAGATTGTACTGGAGCTCTATGCCTCAGTGTAGGTCACCCCTGACCGCTCAAATTTTTGGTTCATGTATCGAGGGGAGCCACATAGATTTAAGAGGACCGATGTCATTGCTGGGCTTGAGTTTGTATCTTCTGAGACTCGGATCCATGCACTGGCCCATCCAGATTCTCACCGCCGTTCAGACCTTTCGAAGGGATGGAGCCGAGTGATGAAAGGATGAGTATTGCTTTCCCACCACCTCATGGGAGCACTACTCAAGGCACCCTCTTAGGTTGACAGACGAGGCTCATGTATTGAGAGGGTTGCTTGGGAGGTCAATAGCAACTCGGGCTGGCTACAAAGAGCGAGTGATCATATTGCATCCGTGGCCGCTATGTTTCTTGCTGAAGCATCAGGAGTTTGATCTGAATGATCTACTGCTAGCACATATGGAGGATATGATCTATGAGGAGATAGAAGCTCGTCAGTTACCCTTTGCCCCATACATATGTCTGTTGCTGAGGAGAGCTGGTGTTATGACTGAGGAAGAGTATACAACATTGCTGATATTACCACATTTTTTAGTCTAGCTGAGCCATCCGACTCCAGGCATCTTCACGTTTTAGCTTCTCAGAGGAGGAGAGGAGACCACAGCCCCTGAGGAGTTTGAGACTGAGGCTCCGGAGGGAGCACAGACAGGGGCTAAGAGCAATGAGGCTCTAGGTCAGGCCAAGACCCCTACCTCTCGTGCCACACTTGACCCTGCTCTTGCTGCCCATTTAGATGCTATCTAGCAGAGCAAGCTGAGCAGAGGAGATACACGCATGAGTAGAATGAGCGGATTCACCGAGAGAGGGTCGAGTTCAAGGAGAAGATTCGACTCGAGCGCCTCTAGATTGAGGAGAGGCTTCGGATGAAGAGAGAGCTCACTGAGCAGAGGAGACGACAGGACAGAGAGTTCATTGAGAGGTTGCAGCGGACTCAATTGTAGATGGTAGCGGCCATATCATATATATCTCTCAGGTTTGAAACGATTGCATCATATCTCCAGACGATCGATATGCCACCCTTGCTAGTGTTTTCGACGACTACGCTACCGGGTCCCCTGCCCTCGCAGCTTCAGTCGACAGCACCTCAGCCACAGTATTCCTTAGTGCCAGCATACACTGTAGAGCTTTAGTGTCAGTAGCAGTAGCCCACTTTCACAACATTGCTCTCAGCCCCGTTATCTCTTTTTGTACCTTTTGAGGCTGCCAGCATGATAGCGATTACCGGTGGAGTTAGTGTGCTAGTTACTAGATCTCAGTTCTCCCCGGTTTTCTGGTACTAAATGTCGGTCTTGTTTGCTTTAGTTGAGCCCGAAGTCTCTATACCAGCATTGGAGTCAGGGACAACAGTTGGTAGTTCTCCTCCTGCTCCGAGGGTTCTATCATTTGAAGCTACCACTGTTGAGTCAGTGTTGATAAAGCCACTACCAGAGGCTTCTGAGGCAGATCCTAAAGCCACCACAGCCGAGCAGCCGAGTTCGTCAGAAGCAGCTATCCTGGTTGAGGCCGGATACACAGCAGAGGAGGCAGTACAGGCCCTTATCAGTTCTGATCAACCAGCTACTCTTAATGGCAAGGAGCCCTCCCCGACGTCTTCCATCGGTCTGAGTGCTTTTGATGATACTGAGCAGCCTAGAGGGGATGTGTCAGTAGCAGCAGCCGAGCCAGCTTCAGAGAAGCAGCCACCGACCATCATTGCACCCGACTCTTCAGCCGCGCAGGATGAAATCTCTTGTAGGAGTTGGAGTGAGCCATGTGGTGGGTAGATAGGGCTCTGGATTTTATTTGGAGAATTTATTTGGCTCTTCATGTTATTTTGATGAGCTTATGTTTTATTTGACTCTTTTAGCTCATTGGAATACAACCCCATGGATTCTTTGTGTATGGCTCCCTATGTTGTGATTGTCTTGCAGGTTTTCTAGTGCATTGCGCCTGCATCTCTATCTATTGTGCACTAACCTTTGTCAATACAAGGTTCTCCCTCTCTATTTGTTTCCTCGATGCAATCTTTTTGTGTGTTTGGATGACAAAGGGGAGAGAGAGCCACCAAATAGGGGGAGAGTGAGCGCCTCCAAACCATGACAAAGGAGGAGAACTCTTGCAAAAATTTTTTGGGCAGTCATTCAGGTAAGGGGGTAAGTGTTATTTTGAGATGCGTTTTCTTCTCTATCTTCTTTCATCTTGTTTGAGCCTGTTTGTGACTACCATGGTTGTCATCAACCACCAAAAAGGGGGAGATTGTTAGCTTTATAACCTTTGATGTCTCCTAAAAGGTATGAATTGATTTTGGCAATTGAATGAACACCATAGGTAACGGTTGTGATTGTAGGTTCCACCCCGCTAATTCTACATCAACATGGTGGGTTTTCTCGATAGATGACAAGGACGATCCCAAGAAGAGGAGTTTCTGAGAGTCGAAAGACTAAGGCTAAGAATTAGCTAGAGGGTTCATAGGACCGCCGGTAAAATTAAGGGGGTAAGGACATTTGTCTCCTGTCATACAAGTGTTAGAGGGTGTGAATGCTCTTTAGATCCTCAGAAAGCACTGAAGATGGCAGAGGAAGTAGAGTCAAAGACGAAAGCTCAAGTCTAGCTGAAGAAGCAGTCATCAGACAGTCCAGAGAGGTCACCGGATAGTCCGCTGAGCCCTGAGAAGCCAGTCTAGAGAGAGGTGCTCTCTGGAGTTGAGGTGGAGCAGTCATCAGACAGTCCGGTGGTGCAGTGACCGGATAGTCCGGTGAGCCAGAAGATGAAGTCTAGAGAAGATGTCTCTAGGAGTCCAAAAGTGCAAGTCACCAGACAGCCCGGTGACGATATGCACCAGACATTCTGCTGTCCTATAGAATGGATTCCAGAGAGGCTATTTCCCTGGCCAGATAGAGAAAATGGTCACTAGACAGTCTGGTGGTCTAGTCACAGGAAAGTCTGGTGATTGCATAAAGCAGTCAGCTTTATGACATCACATTCCAATAGTTATTTCTAGTCTTGGAGCCTATTTAAACCTTAGAGGGAGACGTTTTGCAGTGTGCCTGAGGTCTGAAATGCTGGAGAAAACTTGTGAGAGGCCAAGGGACACCACCAAAAGAGTATAACACAAGATTGGAGATCTTTGATGCTAATAGTAGAGAATAGGGAGCATTCGTACACTTCTAGAGTTTGTGGGGCTTGAGAGGAGTGATCTTTGCCTACTACTCTTGGTTTAGGTAGCCTAGACCGGCTAGAGTATGTTTTCGAGCTTCCAAGAAAATTGTGAAAGATGACGCCAAGTTTGTACCCGGTTTCGGGTCCCCCACTCGAAAGAAACACCAAGAGAGAGCGCTCAAGCATTGGAGGTGATCTAGCGCTTGGGTATTGTGTGTGACAGTCGGGCCGTCAGTGACTTCATTCTGAGAGTGAAGCGTACCCTTGTGAGTATCGTTCCGGGAACGACAAGAGGAACCAAAACTCCAACAGGAGTAGTTCAACGAGGATTACGGGAAGGCGCCTACCTTCCAAGACCTCAAAAAAAAATCACTGAGCACTCTCTATCTCTATCTCTCTCTCTCTTTACTTACCGCATTTACTTACCGTTTGAGTAGAGTGATAGGTTGTTTTTTTTATTCCTCTTGGTGGCTATCGTGCTAGTGCTTGCTTGTTGTTCTTATCTTTTCAACCAGCATTGTTAGGGGTTTTGACCAACTAGAATTGCATAGGTTTGCTTCCGTTGTGATTGAGTCTCATAGTTTAAGTTTGTAGCAAAATTAGTCCTATAAGTCCACCGATTCAAGCGCCCTTCTTGGTGTCCTTGATCCTTACACTTGCATAAACCACCATCCATCGAGAAGGTTAGCATGAGTGAATTGAGTAATATTTTGTCTACTAACTATTCTTCCTGCTTGGTCTCAAATAAGGTGGATCATAAACTCAATAGTGAAGATGAAGTGGTCAATGACCCCTTGATGAAAACTTCACATCTTGCGCCTCCACCCATACTTGTTGTTGGAAAAAATGATGAATGGACTATTGACAAGGATGATAGTAGTAATGAGAAGGATGAAAAACTCCTCACCAAGGTGGAACACGGGGACAATGAAAAGGAGAGGCTGACACACAATGCTTACATTTTTGGTGAGTGGCTCACCGATGATGACTTAACCTCTTCTTCAACAAGCGATGATGAAGAATGGGATGATGAAGATATTGCCATCACAAGCTCCTCCAATATTCTACCACCACCTCCCACATGCTTCATGGCAAGATGTTTGCAAGAGAGGGACGAAGATGAAGGTGAGGATGATGAAGATGAAGATCAACTCTCATATGACAAGCTCATCCACATGCTTGAGAAAGCTCATAAGATGATCTTCAAGAAGAATAAGAAAATTGAGATGGTATGCAAAGAGCATGAAGTGGCGGTATTTCAAGTTCGAGAGCTTGACAGTGAGTTCAATGATCTCATACAATCTCATAGAGCTCTACAAAAGAGCTTTGATAAGCTCAAGGGAGATCATATAGAGCTCAATGAGAAACATAAGAACTTGGAACTCGTTCATGAAGCTCTTAACCTCGAACTTATCTCTTCCTCATCATCACATTACTAAATGCAATGCTTCTACTTCTTGCGATGAGCTTACCCTCTCTGACGAGAGTACTTCTCTTGAGCCTTTTATTTTGAAGGAATATCATAAGCTCAAGGAAGAAAGAGAGATGGTGATGGATAGCTTTGAGAGGCTTACAAAAGGGAGGCAAATTCAAAAGGATATACTAAGCCGTAATCTTATCAACTATGTCTCACAAACGAGGCTTAGGCTCCTACCCCTCCACCATCAACATCATTGGCACAAAAGACACCATCCCCACTTCGGCAACCTCTCTTATGGCAGGTGATTACTATTGTGAGAAGTGTTGCCGTGATGGACACAAGTCCAAGGAGTGCCCCAAGGTGAGTAGTTCCAATTCATTACTTAATGCTAACCTATTCCATGAGAATGTGTGGGCAAAAGATGGAAAGGAAAAAGTGAAGGTACTTGGATCACCAAATAAGAAGCGGATGATCAAGAGGATATGGGTACCCAAGTGTACTGTTGATCAAGAAAGGACTACAAAGCTTGCTTGGGTTCCAAAAGTGAAGACTTAGAAGGATGGTGGTGATGGACCGAGTGCTAACATAAAGAACCTTGAAGTCCATGACAAATGTCTTGAACTTCAATGGCCAATCTACTCATAAAGGAAGCACCCCGTGGCCATTCTAGTTGTAGTGTTTTTCTTTCGTTCTTTGCATGGTAGGATAGAACTCCTTTGTAAACTAGTATGTTTGCACTACATGCATCATGAGTAATTAACTAAAAGAAAACACACAAAAAATTATTAGTCAATGTCTAACCATCTCAAGATAACAATGAGTATGGGAGAAGAGCTTGAGTTGGTAGTTTGGCTAATCAAGGCAAAGCAGTTTCACTAAGGAGACCTTCACCACATGTGCTTCTTTGTTTTCTTTCTTATGAGGATGAATGAGTTTCTTCAAGTGACATCATATACGTCTCCTCACCAAAAGGTATGTCCAGAACTCTTTCAATCAAGTATCTTTTGTTCTAGCTACTGGCCATAACATAGTTTAAACTACCCCATGTGTCTAACACAATGATATGCATATACCTTGCCTTTCACCATAAGTATGCATAACTCTAGGAGAACTTAGCCTATGTTATGAGATTTTGTGACCTTGTCTAAATGCCTTCCAGTCAAAAGGACATCGTACATGGAGCTTGTGTGCATTTGACCTTTGTCTCTCTCTTTTGTTATTGTAAGATCAAATGCAAGTAACATAAAAAGGATGAAGAATGAGACATAACATTCAAGAAGAAGAACTTTCTTATCAATGTGAAGAACTATTGGGGTGAGGAAGATATTGGTTACACATTGTTCACCAAGACCATAATGACAAGTACTCTCTACATCAAGTGTCTCAATGAGTACTTCGTCATCAAGAGTCAATCCAAGCTAGTGTTCCACTGAGAAATCAAGATATAAGGATTCTTCTCTTTCATATCTTTTGTTTAAATTCATTGCAATCTTATTCATACATGTTTGTGCTAATCTAATATATAGGGTATACTCCCAACTTGTTGTTCTTCTAACAAAGGGCATCATTCTCATAAGCTATTCAAATGCTTATATGCACACATTTAGAGGGAGTCTATCCTATGTTTTGAGATTATAGAGACTAATATGTTTTTTAAAGTTTATCTTTATGAAGTCTCATTTATGATAGAAGGAAATTTGGGCTAGCACCATCTGTTAACTAAGACTTCCTCAAAACACCATTAGTTAGTAGAACATCTAGGAAACAACATTGGTTAACCTGAGTACCATTATCTGTGTTTCCTTTGTTTTTCTTTTCTTTTTGGATTTATTTCAATTTCTACGGGCTGATTTTCCCTTGTTTATCTATTCGCTTTCTGCCACAGGAAACCTACGGTGAAACCAACCAGCCGATGGTGACAAGATTCGGGTGCAGCACCAGGCCCGCCGGCGCGTCCAGGACCCTTCGCCCAGAAGGTAGGCGCGTACAGACCTCATCACCGATCAGGCCAAATGCTAGCTTCCCACGCGCATCCAGGCGCAACCGCTCCACGTACGTCTGCGTCCAGGTGCATGTCCATTTTTCACTATACGATGAGATTGAAGCTCAGCAAGTCTTGGAACTAGGTGAAATTGAAGCTCAAACTCAGCGAGTCATTAGGGAGCGCTGGAGCAGGCTCGACTAGATGCACAGGAGCTCGGTGCCGGGGCCTAGGCACCGAGCACACACTAGCTGTTGGACGGGGTTGACTGAGAGGAGCAGGAGAGGATGGGCACGCTCTAGCTGGGCGACTAAGCTGTTGGATGCGCCATCCATCCGTGACATCGCCGCCTGGCCTGACAAGGAAACCGGCTAGGGAGGAGCAAATAAGTCAGGAAAAATTGAAGTAATACCAAAAAGAAAAAGATAATAGAGAAATTAGGGATAATGGTGTGTGGATGATAAAGGGCAGACTAACCAGTGTTATTTTCTGGATACTCTACTAATTAATGGTGTTTTGAGGAAGGTTTTGTTAACTAATAGTGTTACCCCAAATTCCCCATGATAGAAAGGATCTACACACCAAAATGTCATAGTGCACCTCGTATTCAAAGTCAACCAATCTAAGTAGGACACCATCATCTTTGAAGAGAGTTACATCAAGTATCAAAGGATACAAGCAAAGTTTGTATAAGTCAATTAAGCAATGTTTTTGCTACTAACCTATCTTGCTTCATGGTTTCCGAGGTGAAGTAAAACAACGATGAAAGTATACAATGGACAATAATCTTATGATCATCACCATCAATGAAAATGGAATCCCAGAGAGTCTATCTCCGAAAACCATGAATTGGACTCTCACGTGCTTCGAGTGGCAATAAATCACCATATTGGTGGAAACCTTATCTCTTATGTTTTGTTGTTATCTCATTTTGTCCATTCATTGCTTTGTATCTCATTGTAAGCTTAATATATTTCCTAATTCATAACTAACCCTTCACAAGGAACAAGACTTGTTAGTTCTATTATGTGTAGGGAGAATCGATGAATGACGAAATTCACATGGATGGAGAAGAGCGTGAAAAATTGGAAGAGAAAATGAATTGTCACATGTGGTGTCATCCAAAGAAAGTAAAATATCACAACTAACATCACAAGGAAGTAGCAACAAGTTCTCTCTACCTCGAGCTTATTAAAGATCATTTGCTATATGAAGAGGATCAATGATCAATGTCAAAGGTGGAGAGAAACATGATAAAAAAAATGAGCTTCTTAAAGATCAACAAGTCAAACATGAAGGACAAGAGATATTCGTGATCAAGGAGTTGACCATGAAGACAAGTTTGAAATGGATGCTCAATCAAGGGGGTCACCATGCAAAAGACTAGTAACATCATTCTTACTCTTGCCTCTCATAAGCTTATTTTCTAGTTTTACCCTTGGTTGCTCTTGCTTTTTGAATTGTAGATGATAAAGGGGGACAGGAATACACTTGAGATAAGATAGGAGATTGTCAAGCATGAAGAAAATGAGTCGAAGATAGGGGATATTTTCATGACAACACTCGGTAATATAATTCTATACTTTTACATTTCTTATCAATGTTTCCTCTATTATCTCTCTCGTTGGGTGTTCTCTTTTTGCTGATAGATGACAAAGGGGCAGAGAAATGCACATGATCGAGGAAAGCGGAATGGAAAGAAGAATGCACATGAGAAATGCACATGATCAAGAATCAAGATTTGATGAAGATTAAGATGACAAAGGCTTCCTTCTATGCTCATATCTCTCGTTTACTACTTTTTTTCCTCTACTCGTTTGTGGTTGTTTTCTTTATTGATAGATGATGAAGAGGGAGAGAACAAAGAAAAAATGAAGATGTAAACGCAAAATCATTCAAGGAAGAAGAAAAGGAAGCTATGCACATATCAAGGGGGAGAACTATGCTGAGGTATGAAACCCTGTTCTTTTTTGGGCTTATTGACAAGAGATGGTAAGACAACTTGTTATTTTCCTTACTCTTGTTTGTTGTCTTGTGCTTAAATTCAATCTATTTCAATATCATCTCGGTCATGTTTGTCATCGTTCTCATCAATCACCAAAAAGGGGGAGATTATAAGCTTCATGACCTTTGATGTTTTGGAAACCCCAAAGGTATGAATGTTTTGGTGATTGAATGAGAATCATGAGCTAATTTATTGGATGTAGGTTCAGCATATGCTTATCTCAAGAATCTATGAGTTGGCTTCTTCGAGTATGATCGATGACTCATATAGTGATTAGACTCTTGATGGAGAGTCGCGGTTGAAGATGGATCAAGTCTAAGGATGAGTTAGAGCCATGTGTGGCTTAGATGTAGGCTTTGATTCCATAGGAGAAACCGGTACTACTAAGAGGGGTTGAATCATTTCTCTTTAGTCACATAAGTGTTAGGGTGTTTGGATGCTCTAGGAGTCCCTAATGGCGCTGAAGTGACGAAGCACAAGATGAGAAAGCAAACGAAGGAAGTTGGAAACAAGATGGAAGTGAAGAATCTAAGTTTCAGCTTCAGAATTGGTCATTAGACAGTCCCGTGACTATAAGTTTCAGCATTCCAGAGACGACGAAATCAGTTGTTTTAGTGGATAAATCAGTTGTTTTAGTGGATAAAATGGTCATCGGACCATCCAGTGAGGTCCTTGGATAGTTCGGTGACTTTGGAGGATGCAGGATTCCAAAGAGGAGTTTTTGATTTGAAAAAGTGGAAGAAATGGTCACCTGACATTCCGGTGAGTATGAAGGTTGCAGGTTCTACAGAAGGTTGCAAGCGAATAGATCATTGATGGAGTTGGTCACCGGACAATCCCGTGAGTTCACCAGACAGTCCGGTGACAAGAAGAAGATGGAGTCCAAAGAGGATGTTCTTGGAGCCCAAGTCAAAGGTGGTCACCAGATAGTACGATTGTCAGAGTCACCGAATAGTTCGGTGATTGAAAAAAGCAGACTACTTTTTGACGACGGCTATAAATGGCTATTATGGAGTTGATAGCCTATATATAGCCATGTATCAGCCCAAGAGAAGATGTCCAACGGCTAGAAGAATGGAGGGAACATCTTGTGAGAGCCAAGGGCCACCAATGAGAGCACAAGAGGAAGATTGAAAGATCTTTAGTGCTAAAGGGAGAGTAACAAGATCTTTAGTGCTAGAGAGGAGTGATAAGGCTTGTTACTCTTGGTCTATGGCAGCCCAAATAGGTTAGGAGTCGGTGATTGAGCTTCCATGGCATTTGTGAAAGACGTCAAAGTTTGTGAGCGGTTTCAGGCCTTCTCTTTGAAAGGGACACCAATAGTGAGCGCCCGTGCTTTGGAAGCTTGCTCTTGTGCAGTGACTTCACTGTAGGAGTGAAGTGTGCCCTAGAGAGCACCGTTTCGGGAACGGTGGGAGAGATCGGTACTCCAACGGGAGTGATCCAACAAGGAGTAGGGGAAGGCACTGTCCTTCTGAGAACTCAGAAAAAAAAAATCTTGAGCCTCCCTTTTCTCTTTACTACTTATCATTTACCTTCCGCTCTTTTATTCGCAAGTAGTATTGATAGGTTGCTCTTAGTTCACTCATGGTGGCTCTCATTTTAGTGTCTTGTTTGATTGCTTTGATTTCATAACTAGCATGTGTAGGAGTTGCTTGATCCCTTGCTTAGCTTCTAGGTAGTTTACTTTGTTTGCTATTCTTTGTCTAGCTAGCTCCTAGCCCCGTCCTTGGTTTACCTATCTAAACTAGGTTGTTGTTCTTGTTTATCCTTAGCCTGGCTCTAGTGTTCTTTATTATTAGCCTCAAGCATATTAGGTTGTTCTTTGAGTGTTCTCTTATCACTAGTATGCTAGAAATTAAGTACTAGCTCCCTCGTTGGTGGTAAGGTTTAGAAAAGTTAGAATTAGTGAGTGCCCGATTCAACTCCCCCTTATCGGTCACTTGATCCTTTCACTAGACCCATTAGTATTAGATTTGCCAGGTAAGGACACCTTAAACTCTATATAAACAGTAGCCACTGTCATTAGCCTTAGCTTTTGCTTAGTTTTAATCTATTATCAAATAGTTTTATCGCTTGATGGTTTGTTAGATTTCAACTTCGTGAGCTTAATTCAGAACAATTGAGTTGCATTCTTCTTTGTTCTTGAATGTGTTCTTCAATTCGCATACTGAGATTAGCTTTCATGGCAAGGTCAATCATGCGTTTTATGGTTGATAACTAGAGAAGTGGTGCTGTGATTGCGGGGTTCGAATCGTGTTGATTTGAGGCGGGATTGATTGTGTGTCGCATCTCCGCCAAATCAAGAGTTACCATGATCTGACAGAAGATTAGGACCACATACATACCGATTAATCTTTAGAATACGTTTCTATCCTTGAATACTACCTATGTAATCTTTCGGGATAAATATGATTCCTCAGAATACTCCTGGGTGATATGCTACAATGGTAATTCCGTGCACTTTCGGAATCCTATCTGATTTAGTGTGAATTTACCATCGACTGGTACTTATCTCATCTTTATGATGATATAACGAACCCCAACACTGCCGCTGGGAGCCCCGATTTGGGGCACCAATCCGGTCGTACCATTGCTAAGGACGAAAGCGAGGGTAGTGGAGGGATAATGGATAGGGACAGGGGCGATGGTGAGGAACACCGCGGGCAAGAGCGATGGAGAGGACAAGGACAGAGGAGAAATCACCGGGGAAAAAAGGAGAATAGGAGTGAGGTGGGCCGAGAAGAATAAGGACAATGGTGACAATCGTCTCCACAGCCGATGAAAGCAGGTGGGGAACTGCTGTGGATTTTTAACTAACAGGATGCTACTTTGAGGGAGCCAAAACAGGTTGGGCAGCCCAACCAAAGGGACCATTAGTATTACATCTTTCATTGCAACCGTCTTCTATTGAGAAAGTGGTACCATCCCAATCACTCCCACCATCCTCACAATTATCATCAGCTAGGGATGAAAATGGGACAGGATATTCCCCTTCATACCGGCTTCCTCCACCATAGCATAATCTTCTCCATGATCCCCATTTGATCCAACTACTTCTCACTTATATGCTTCTTACTCAACAAATTATTTGCTACTACATTTGTTGTTCATGATGATCTATTTCTCCACCTGATACCTTTACGCCCCACTTAGGTTTGCTCAAAAGCCTACTCCTCAATATGACCTTAATGATTATAGCACTTTCTTTCTCCTCGTTATGGCTTCAAAGCTGCTGCCCTTGTTGAGCCCATTTCTTACAGGGTGGCTATTGTCCATGAGGAGTGTTAGCAAGCTAACTCGCAGGCACTTGGGATGTGATTCCTTCACCACCTCATGACACATATCACTTTTAAGTGGGTTAACAGGGAGAAGACTTGCTCTGGTGGTTCCATGAGCGCTATAAGTCTTCACAATTGCAGCATGGCTTTTAGTAAGAGCAAAGTCATGACTATATGAGACCACTATTCAAATTTGAAAATGCATCTAGGATCCCGTGTGGGTTTTGGATAAATTATGTCAAACAATAAAAGCTTTTGATAATACTTTGTGAGTATGTGTGCAAAGAAGAACATTATTTCATTATACATACCCAAAAAATGAGAAAAGAAGATGGTTGTTCTACGGCTCCAAGGCCTTTTTTTTATTTCTTTTGAGTCGTTGGAACACCATACTGTCAAGGGGGATCCACAGTATATTAAGATGAAAATAGTTAAATGCTCAAATCCTGCATCTCATTTCTCATTAATTTTCCATGATCCAAAACATTTCTAGCCCAGAGTTGCTCAGACTAGTCTGAGGTGTTCGGACTTGTCCAGCACTTAGTTGTCATGCGCGAGCTCTTGTGATTGGACCATCTATAGTAGGTGGAGGAGCGTTGTGTGTATCCAATGAAGGGATGTCGTCATCACGTAGGCTGAACTAGCTCACCATCGCACTTGTCTGGTCCTGGTTGGACTTCAGTATGCAAACACCTAACCATTGAGCCCCAAGGGTTGGACTTGTTCGGACCCCCCTAGACTAGTCCGAACCTGCAACCTTTTTGGAAAGTTTTACTCTCATTGATCTCTATAATCTCTTACCCCCACGTCAAAAGATCACCAAAATTTGAGTCTCGTGAATTCATGTCGTGAGCCATATGAGATCCAATTCTCCTGTTCCCCAAGTCCTCCAACAAATCCTCTAGCGTTTGATTGAGGGGGAGAGATCCTGAGTCCTTCCCATTCATCTTTGCCTTGAGCTCTTGATTTGTTTTCATTGCAGGTGTCGTTGGATTTTTTTACTCTTGGAGATTCATCCCCTAAACGGCTAGACATCACCAAGAATCCGCCAAATTGCCGTGGTTGTGAGCGGAGAGATTTGTGTTTCCCCTATCTAAGATAGTGAAGAACCAAGTTTGATCTTTGTGATCACTTGGTGAGATTTAGGGTTGAGAGAAACCCAATCCTTTGTGGATCTCTCAACGGAGACGTAGGTTTCTTTGTGTACCTAAACTTCGGTGAAAAATCCATGTGTCTCGTGTCTCTTGTTTGTCAGATTAGTCCGAAGAGTCCGTACTTGTCCATCATTGGACAAGTATATTCCATCCGAACTAGTCTGTGTTCTATTATTATGATAAAATTGTTTTAAGTAGCATCTTTCAGGCATCTCTCTATTTCACTCAGATCTGCATGCCTTAGCTTCCACTGCATCGCGGGCCCCTCATCCCTGCCCCTTCCTTTCCTCCACACACCTTTATTGCCGCCACAAATCTGGTGACCGCAGCTCGAGAGGGATCCCACCATGCTGACCACCGCATCCTCTGGGGGTTGTAGGTGGAGTCATTGTCTTTGGCAGTGCTGAAGTTGAGGGAACCCGCCGCGCACCCGCTTGCATCCCAGGGTGAGGAAGACAGCGCCACTGGCAAAGGAAGCTCTCTCTCTCTCTCTCTCTCCATGCTCGCGGCGAGCTCAAGCCACACTACGTCTTCCTTGTGTTTGCGGCGTCCATGATGACCATCGTTGGTGCCATGTTCGCAGACCTCGCACTTGTCGTCGGGGGCTACCACATATTACCCAACGTCAAGCCATCCCTGGAATCTTGCTTTTGGTGCGTCTCGGGTACAAACATTTTTGTTCGCATTGTCATCCGTCCAGAAGATAAGACTAGGAGTGACGGAATGTGTTCAATTCTTGCAACTGTTTCTGCTGATTTTGGAGATTTGGATCGTATAGTATCCTTGTTTTTACGATTTGTTGAATCTCTGTGTGTGTGTGCAGGGAGGTGACAGGCCGGGGCTGTCCTTCCCGTTCGACTGCACAAGGAAGTCGACACCAAAGACGTGGACACTGATCTGGCGAGATATGATAGATGGGATGAGGCAAGCCATTTCTACATGCCCCCCTCTAATCTGAGGATGTGCTTCCTACGGATTCCAAATCATTGAGTCATTTTATTTGTGAATAATTTGACATATGAATCATTTGATTTGCTAAGCGAGTTATAAGGATCTGGGTTTTATTCCATGTAATCCATTTGAGTGCTTGTAGCGGGCTGCGGGCAGGAAACATCCGCGACCCATACGTCAACTTCCAATCCTCCTCCGACCACCCCTCCTGTCTACTCTATGGGCCATGTTTTGTTTATTTCTGGCCCAAAGCAGGATTTCCTTCATTTTCCCGGATGATACCCAACTCACTAGTCTAAGCCCAGATAAAAAAAAAACATGCGGGCAAAAAAAAAAAAAAAAGTCCCGACTCGCTAGTCTTTTTTGTCTGTCCCATCGCTACAGCCTGCTAGGTTTTTTTTATTCATTATTTTTTGCTCCCTTTTTATTTCTTATATAGCAGGTCTAATTTTTATTTTTTCTTTTTAATTTCCTATTTTTCATTTAATTAGATAATTAATTCAAATTTTTTATTCAATTTATTTTCTTATTATTTTTTTCTTTAAAATTTAATTTATCTTCATTTTTCTCTTTTTTTTCCTTTTTACTTCGCTCATATATGCATCCATCAAAATATTTAGACCAATTTATTTTTATTATTACATTGATTTTACTACTGGAACATTTGAATTTTACTACTAAAATAATTGAATTTTACTAATGGAACAATTTATTTTTATTACTAGAAAAATTAAATCTTGCTACTAGAACATTAAAAAAATAATTTCAAAATAAATTTAGAGCATTATATTTATTGGCATCATCTTTAATTAATACTAAGGAATAAGATGGTTCAAACTGTTCTATAAATAAGTTACATTTTAAGAGAAAATTGATTCAAAATTAAAAATATAAATTATTCCCTACTCAAGACTTCGACCCAGCATCTGGGTGGCGATGCGCTGGGAATGTTAGGCCCTGACCACTCCAACACGAAGCCACCCTCACGCGCCTTAGTGCTCAGGCCGATCTTATCACCATGCGGCCTAATAATTACTCAACCATACTGTCATGTATGTACCCTTGAACCAATCCATGTGTAAGAACATGTGCTCGCTCTGTTGACAGTGAGGATGAAACCTGTTGGTGTTCTGACCACCGACACAGTAGAATTTACTTAATCGGAGAAGGATTGAGTGTGCTCTTCGTATTCGATGTGATCTAGTCTATGGAAAACTCAGAGAGTTAACCTGATTCGGGCCACCTTAGAGGTGTAACACCTTACGTCTAAAGAGAGAGTGACTGTATGGTACAAGCTCGTAATGGGATTACAACGGTGAAAAGATTCTTTCACGGGGAAGAACCCTAACGCTTGAGTGTAGTGTACTGTGTGATTTATGAATCTATCTGCCCTGTATCGTCTGACGTCCCCAGCATCTCTCTATATAGGGTCGGATTGGAGTTACATAGCTTAGAGCGTACGCAACTCGATGGTCCTCTGACGGGTGGGGCCGTGATCTTCTGATGAGGTTGATCTTCTAGCGCCTGCTCGCGCCGTAGCAGATGGTTGACGTCCTTCGACTGTCCTTTCGTCTATTTTCTGACGGCAAAGGCATCTTTACCATTTGGCTTTACCATCCGACGGACAGCTTTAGCTCCTGTCGGAACGCTTTACCTCCTTCTGAGCAGCTTTACCTTCTTGTCGGGTTGCTTTATCACCTGTGGCACGTCTGTCAAGAATCTTTGTGTCCGGTCAGGAATCTTTGCGTCTGTCAGAGGTTGACCGTTGAAGCGGTGACCGGGCCCGAGGGTCGGCCAGGTCTTGTCGTCGTTCGGCCCCGACCTTGGAGTGGCCGGTCCGGTGCCTTCAGCCAATTCTAGCTGTCGAGAATCGTCGCGTTCGGGCTGCCGCGACCCCAGGGGTCAGATCGAGCCCTCGGGTTTTGGTGTAACTAAGTCCTCTGCGGACCGCAAGTGGGGTCGTGGGCTGCATCTCAAAGCTAGACTTCGTATTTGTGTCGGGCCCATTAAGTACCCGGGGTACATGTCCCAAAAAACCAATCGTTGTACGGCATCACTATCCATGTTTTTTCTTTCTGATTTTTATACACGCATGCATGTTACTCCCTGCATTGACTTTTAAAATCAATTTTGACCATTTGTCTTATTCAAAAAATTTACTTCAATGTGTACAATTTTATATTGTGATTCAAATAACTTTAATGATAAATCAAATTATATCAAAATATGTGAAATTTATCAAAAAAAATTGAATAAGATGAATGGTCAAGTTGAATTTAATAGTCAACGGCGACATCAATTAAAGATTAAAGGGAGTATATATTATATTTTATCTGCTCATTCTTTTTCTTATATATCTCATACTCTTATACTTTTTATTTTATTTAAAAATAAATTATTTTCAATTTTTTTATATTCTCATCCATTCCTATAGGTTGCGCAATATGCATATGGCCAACGAAATATCTAGAACAATTTATTTTACTACTAAGAATAGTTGGATTTCACTATCAGAACAATAGATTTAACTGCTGGAACAATTGATTTTTACTGTTGAAACAATTGAATGTTACCCGTTGGCCAGGTATAGTTAGAGCTACGTCTGATTGGGTATTCTTCTGCTTGGAGAGGGGATTATGCTCAGGAGAGAAATTTTCAACGGTATTTTCCATGTTCATCATAGCTTCACAGCCAATGGAAGTCTCCCAGATCCCAGATCCCAGATAGCTTCACAATGACAACACACTCTTAGCGGTAGCTGGCCAATGACAGATCAACAGCAATCTGGATAGACACACACATAGCTTGAGGCACCGACACACATGGGACACGTACAAATGAAGGAAAAGAAAATTGTTGCACCCCCTACTCCAACTGCTATCCTATGCTACAGATTGTGAATGCACATACATAACGCAAATATATGCATATAAATTCAATGCATGATGGGTAGTCTTGCTCATTCATTTAACACGAAACGTAATAATGCCTATATAAAGATTTGGTGCACATCAATTAAGTTTTCATCAACCTACCATATCACAATACTAAACAAAATAGGAGTACTACTAGAAAGGTTGTCAATGCACATATACAACACGATATTTTGCGTTGGAAAGTGTGTAGGAATGTTTATGTTCTTGGACTGACAAAGTATATCCATTCACAAAAAAGATTTTTTTTGAAATGATTAAATATTCTTTTTTTAAAAAGAAATTCTGACAAGTTGTGTAGTGAAGGCCCCTGACACAAGATATATTAATTTATGTTTTGATTCAGTTTGATATACTATGGAATTTTTTGTGATTTATAGTACATACACCGTACCGACACACTTGGATCGATACACACACGTACACATATAACCAAAAATAAAATGATGGTACCCTCTATTCTTCTAATATGTAGCATATCAATGCACATACTGGTTGTCATATAAATATTGACACCTCATATACTTTTGCATCAGATACAGGACAAAAATATATTGTTTTACTGAGGCAAAAAATACAGTATTTAAGAGGATTTCAGTATTTCCATGTCCTGGAAATAATATTTACTCGATGTCAATGTCCATAACGCTATCCACATGTCCCAAACGGCCTGAAATAGACGAAGCAACCAGTTGTCAATGTATAGCAAATAGAAACTTCTATTTCGAACATGTACTTGACAAAGGTTTGATTTAACTGCACAAACAAAAAATAAAGTATCACAACGAAGGTGAATCTGATTCAATTTTGCTCGTATTCATTTTATCGAAATCTTAGTAGTGTGATAAAGATACTTGATTAAGATCAATTCATTTCTCAACTACCATAAAAAGGTCGCCAGCTGTCTGGCTGTTGACTATAAGCGTACTCCCTGAGATCTTAAATTGATGTTGCTTGTTTACTTTTAACATCAATTTTACTTATTCATCTTATTCAAAAAAGTTTAGTGGATATTATATATTTTGTTACAACTTGCTTTATCATTAATAAAGTTGTTTGAATCATGATTTATAATTTTACATATTTAAATTAGTTTTTTTAATAAGATGAATAGTAAAAGTTGATGTTAAAAGTTAACAACGATAACAATTTAGGAATAGAGCGAGTATGTGATCCCTATGGAGAGCCACATGTTGCACAGGTCATGGCAGCAAGTGGATTTTTTTTTTTTAATTTGAATGTGGCATCCAGCAACTGCAAACATTTATAGGTTCACCTGAAGGTCTCACCAGCCCAACTTGTCTATTTTTATCGTAACTGACATGAAACTTTAGATGAATTCAATATTGTACGCCCATACGTACTGTCCAGAAAGGAAACGCACAATGAAAAAAATATTAGTACGTGTAAATGTTGTTAGTGATCATATTATCAAAAAAAAAATGTTGTTAGTGACCAAGACTAAAGAGTTCACATTTTATCAAAGGAACTTAATGGACGCCTTATCAAAATGTATATATTTTGGCTAACATCCATTCAAATTAATCCAGAACGCACACACAAAAAAAACTCCAAAAGGAGATCAATCCAACTGACACAGTGCCATCTCGAAATGGTCGAAACCCAGGATGAAACAAGAATCGGAACTCAGCATTGACAGGTAGCTGCAAGGAGAGATTCGGAATGAAGGGTGCCTAATCGTCATTTGTTTGTACGAATACGATCACTGGGTGGCCGAACGAAGGGGCGCGGCGTACAAACCCAGCCGTCTAGCAACACGAACACGTTGTGTGCGATGCTCGCCGCCTTCTCCTACGGCATCGCCATTGGCAAGGCAAGTCGGCATGCAGCAAACTTTCTCCACGACTGAAACACTCCCCCGTTCCCTTACAAAGCAAGATCCAGTCATTCTTCATCTGTTTCCCTAGAGGTCGAGCCACCTATAGTCCATCTGTGGTCACGTGTACTTGGAAATGAGGTTCCTGATGCCTCCTCTTCCTACTTATCGGAGGTTACTTTCGCGAATGTTCCCGGTTTCAGGGTTCAGTTTACAAGCACCAAAGTGGCTAACCGCTATATGCTTGGGTCTCCAACCATTGATAAAAACTCACTATATATCGTCCAATAGGTTGATTGTTACACATATAGCTATTAGTTCTGCACCAACAAACACAGGGTTTAGTGTTATTATCCTAGCGATTGGAACAAGCCACCTTTTAGTACCAGCATGTTTTTGCCTTTTATAATATATTTATGGTGTACTCCCTCCATCATAATGTATAAGCCATTCTAGACTCCTCGATATTTTTCCAAATTATATATAAGTCATTCTTACTTTACAAAACACTTTCTCTCCTCCTAATTCATCTCCATCTCTATCTCTCCTCCTCATTTTTAGCACATCTCACCTTTTACGCTCTCTTTAATTCCCGTGCTCAGTCTAAAACGACATATAAATCAAGACAGAGGGAGTAGTAAATAAAAAAAAGTTAGCATGTCATACACTTAGTTTTTGCCTAACATTGCCACACTTATGACTAAAAATTTGTTAGCCACACTTTTTAAATCAAAACACAATTGGCTAAATTTAATTGTGCTAAAGTTAGGCATCAAATAAACAGGTCTGAGAATGATAATTTAATGTTTTTATCAACACCTTAATTTTTGCCTCATCTGCAGTCAAGATAAATAGAGTACAAATTAAATAGACAGTACACAATTATTTAGATATATTTTAAATAGATAGTATAAGATTACTTAAGTCAATTTTTGAAATGTTTGATGAATTCATTATGGATACTGTATGCCTGGAAGATGCGGTAAGTGTACACGTCCCCTATCTTAGCCTTGACTCCAGGAAAGATCAATGTTGGGCCTCACAAAGCAAGATTCTGTCATTCTTCAGCTGTTTCCCTTGAGTTAGAGAAAACCCGTAGTTCATCTGTGACCAGGGAGACTTGGAAATGAGTTCCTGAGGCCTCCTGTTCCTACTTATCGGAGGTTCGATTCGTGAATATTCCCAGCTTCTGTTTTCAGTTTCTCCGATCATCGATAGTCCTCACTATATATCGTCCAGACGGCTGAGTTCTACTTTAGTGAGCTCAGTAGGTTGATAGTTACTCGTGTACTCGTACTCCCTCGGCTTCTTAATTCTTATCACTTTTTCAATATTTAATATTATATTTGATCATTCATCTTATTTAAAATTACTTTAAAAATATAAAATTATAAGTTGTATTTTAAATTTAATAATAAAAGTAATAAAAAATATATGATATTTCTTTGAGGTTCGTTACAGAGCTTGAGAGGTACCGAGGTACATCTCCCTCAATTAAACTTTAAAGTTTCCTTTTCTACCATCCAATGTTGCGCTATCTTTTAATTTTCCGAGATTTTATTTTATTTTACTTCAAACATATTCCCTCTGTTTTTTAATTTATGCCACCATTGACTTTTAAATTCAACTTTAACCATTCGTCTTATTAAAAAAATTTGATAAATTTTATATATCTTGATATAATTTGATTTATCATTTGAATTATTTGAATCAAAACTTAAAATTTTACACATTCGAGAAATTTTTTTTAATAAGACAAATAGTCAAAGTTGATTGTAAAAGTCAACGACGACATCATTTTAAGAATGGAGAGAGTATACAACGGACAGAAGTACAGCTGATCCAGCCTTATCCGTCTTTTGGACAGACTACCAGTCGGCGGCGGTGTCGGGGATGAGTACGCGCGCACCCACAAGTTGCCCTCGATTAGGCTTGGAACTGGGTTGGGTTAAAACAGGGTTTTTGGGTTGGGTTTACGAACAGGTTGTTTTGGATGGGTTGAAACGGGTTTAGAAAGTAGCCGGGTTGGGTCCAAGTAAATGTAGGTCGAAACGGGTTTTTTTATTTGCTAATAAAATTATGTTGTTCTTTTAATTCACTTAGAAGTTCTAGATTTTCAATTGGTTGCTAACATGCAATTATGCATGTTTCATTCACTGATTAGGAGGAATTGATTCAAATTAGCCCGTGAGTTAGGGCGGATTGGGTGGAGTCTCTAATTTTTTGGGTGGGGTTGGGTTTAAAAAATATGCAAGTATAACTATGAAGTGGTTTGGGTATGGAGTGGGTTCTCACCCATTAACAGGCCTACCCTCGATTCATAACTTGGCCGTCTCCCACGACGTTGCAATTTCCAGTTGCAAGTCTCATACGCCGGAACTCTACAAAACAAGGGTAATACATGAGCTACAAACCTGCAGGCACAAGTGCAGTACAGTGGTAAACACATGTATCCTGCGGATACTACAAGTTAACAAGTAAACAAGCTGGCAGAAGTTGAAGAGCAAACGAGACAAGCATAGCCGGCTACTAGATTTCTCTCGTCACAAAGGACAAAGCTAGCTGGGCTGGTTTTGCCTTGATCGGTACATCAAAGGCGGGCGTCGCCAGGACACAGCGGCCGCTCCAACGGTGGCGTGACGCTGTCGGATAGCGCAGGCGACCTCATCGGCGAAGGCCACGCACGCCACAACCCAGCCGGCGAGCGACAACCATATCACAGCGATGATGTACTAGACCAGCTTCCACCGCACCGCCATGGCTCTGTCTGCTGTGAGTGGGATGAACACGATAGCTGATGAGTTATGAGGTAGTGTGACTGCGTGGCATTGGACTGGAATACAGCCGATGCCTGCCGATGCATGGTCCCACTGTACGGCTGTGAAAGGGTGTGCGTGGTGGCCATGCAGGTGCAGTTCGACGTGGTACAGTCAACTCACCACCCCAGGCCTCTGTAGTCATCCTGTCAGGAGTTCTTATCACCGTCCAATCTGGCATCACCACCTGCAGCTAGAGGTGTCACCGCCCGACGCCCACTACGTACCACGCGCACCCACCACCGCCGCGCTTCAACCCATTCATTCTCTTTGTCCAGGCGAAGAAGCAGCGGGTGTGGGAGAAGATGGCGGCCGGCCACGATCCTGGCGCTCACACTGGAGGTGTTCACCTGCGACCTCCTGCACCAACTCGACCCGTTCATGGATGGAAGGTACTGCTACTCTCCTTCGTTGTTTTACTTTTGGACATTTTATATTTTTTTGACATCTTTTGGACATCGTATCAGTGAAACAGTTGCTGGTGTTCAAGTACTATTTCTCTTGACTCGTTTTATGATTCTGAATTTGACGATCTCAAGCTCGCCGTAGTGGGGAGTGGCACTGCCAAGGTGCGCGGAGTAGATATATGTGCTCTAGATAGCTGATTGTATACCAATCTTGGTAGAGTTTTTTTTTCCTATATTTTTATGGTGAGAAATCTTGAATTTTATACCATGATTGTATTCTTGATAATCTGAAATATTAGTCTTTGGTGTGTGCAGTGTGAATGTATGATTGGCCCGTTTTATATGTATGATTGACCTTTTTATATGTATTCTATTTACTTAGCAAGCAGCAATTAAAAAAATGCTAAACAACCACATCTCGTAAACAATAAAAAAGAAAAGCATACGGCATGAATATTTGGCGAAATTAAGGGCAGGTGACAGACACCTAGCATTATTTTATAAATGTCGCGTCAGAAGCTCCTGGGTGTTATTTACACTCAGGGACTAAAGATATCTCTAAGGGGCCTTGTGGATCTCTTCATTTTATATTGGGTTAGATTATTTGGCTTGAAATTTAACATTCTATAACTTTTTTAAGCTCACAAATAAGCTTATCTTAAATTCATAGAGTGAGAGACGAAAATAGATTATATAAATCATTTATAACGACCGGGTTTTCTTACTTTTTGGTAAGACCCGATCTTACATGCTTTCGCCAATCCCAGGAGGTTAGCAAGCACGTTTATCTCAAATGATCAACCAAAAAACCATAACAAAGTGAGTAAACAAAGATAAGATAAATTAATTCAATAGGATCATTCATAAAACGCACTAAACATTTCAAGGCGGGACGAGACAGCCGAGATTTCAGGAACCGAAACAACAGCGAGAACAACAGACGGGAGCAAGCACCATGACGACCAACCTCCTCCACAAGCTACTCGAGTGCAGGAGCGAACCTCAAAACACGGCTGAAAAGCAGACGACAACGATCTTCAAGCTAACCTCTGAAAAAGAAGGGCATGAAAAGCCGTGAGTACGTGAATATTCAGTAAACCGCACGCTACCTAGTAACAATGTATGCATGAAAAGGATAGTTTCAAGGATGAAAGCTGGCTCAAGTGCTAACTGCAAGTTTAAAACATTTTATTTTAAAGATGCAAGAAGTTTTATTTTAAAACAATCCAATTTTATTATCTTGCCACGTAGGGATCTCTGTTATCTTGAACAAGGGTTCATTTTAAATGCCGATGTAGCCTCCACACTCGACCACATCTCAAAGGCTGGAGTCCAAAACATTTCAAAATAGAGGTAGAGGGAAGAAAACAAAACTACTTAACGAGGAGCACAACTCAAGGGGTGTTCTTCCAAAGGATGTGACAATGCATATTGACTGTAACTCTGTAGAGCGTATGCACCTAGACCCACGAGAAGTGCCGTCAAGAACCACCGTCGTAGTTACAACGAACACACAAGACCCATCCACAAGCTTTAACTGGTGTTACCAGTCCTCCAGGATAGGGGTCCCGGGTCCCAGTCGCCTACGCTGCCGGGTCCTAGAGCTGTGAGGAGCCTACCACTAATTAGGTGGGGTATCTCGACCTCGTGTGGGAAGTTGTAACTCGACACTACACTAACACAACACCGCTCTCCCACAGGTAAACAACAAGTCTTGGCAAGCTTCAAGATCAAGTTTCTGCCTATACAGGGTAACGTTGTATGCATGATAAGCAACTGAGCGTACAAGGCTCGAAAGACTCGGTCCTTAATTGCCGCGGCAGGCTATCACTCCAACTTCAGCTCCAACAACCAACAAGCTCTCAGAAGGCCCAAGCCCGGAACCTCCTGTGTACCTGCAACAGGTACGTTCATAGGGACTTCCCAAGAGTCCTCCAGCACCTCATACTCCTGCTTGCCCCTGGTAAATAGTATGTATAGAGTTATTTGCAAAACTCACACATTTGAATCACAGTTCAAAAGCTTTTAACACAAATTCTCTTTCTATAGTGATAATGTGTGAAGTATAGTAAACATATGCAACTAAGCATGGCTAAGCATAAAAGTAAAGCAATAGTACTAAAGCAATCCTATGGCTCATAATATGTGGAATGATAAATAGGCATGGCTTAAAAATGTTGCTAGCATATTTTAAAATAGTTAGCATGCAAATTATGGTATCAAACAAAACATGCAGTTTAAAAACTAGGATCAAAGTTTGGTTCAAGGAGCACGGCTTGCCTTGTGAGTCGAGATCCCATCCAGGATCTAGGTCCTCATGCAGAACGGTCTTTAAGAACTCAGCAACAACTCCAGCTGGACAAATGGCACGAAAAACGGGTGAGAAACTAAAAAGGATAACTCAACAAATACTAGAACGGACTCAACTAATGGATACACAGAACAGACAAGAACTGGCTCCAGAACATGGTCTCTTGATCGTGTCCCAGGTGAAAAACATGAACTGGGCTGAACGTGTGTGATTTGGGGTTCGGACACGGTAATCGGCACGTGTCTAGTGCTCCGGTCACACGTTGACCCGAACAGGAAATATCTGGGGCTGGGACACAGTCACAATGACGTGTCCCAAGGCCGGATCGCCAACTGACTCGATCGTGAGTGATCTGAGGTTAGGACACAGTCACACTGATCACCCGTTGATCGACTGCACGTGACCTGGGGTGGGGGCAACGTAATCGGCAAGTAACCCGGGCACCGATTACCACCTGACCCGATCGCATGCGAACTAAGACACGGACACAGTCACAGCCGCGTGACCACAAGCTGGGTCACAGCCGAACTGTGGATGCATGTCCAAGGGCTTGGACACCGTGCCTGCTGTGTGACCCACGGGATCGTCGCCGGCCGCACGATTAGAGCACAATCCAGGGCTTGAACACAGTCACAGCCGTGTGACCCAGAGCTGGGTCACAACCGGACCTCGCGCACGTGTCCTGAGGCCTGGACACGGTGCTGGTTGTGTGACCCGCAGCACAGTCACAGCCCGCTCGACAGCCCACAAAACAGAGCTCGGACAAGGATGAACCTGTGTGACCACGACCTAGAACTAGGCCAATTGTTGTAGCACCAACCAAACACCCACAGAACTCCTGACAACATCAGAATTGGGGTTGGGACACAGCTGAACCCATTTGTCCTAGACCCAAAACTGACCCGGTCATAGCAGAACATAGATTGGCTGGCAAAACATGATTTGAGGTCTGGACATAGCCGAACTGGTGTCTCCCTGACTCAAAACTGAATCGGATTCCATAGCTCAACAGATCGGTCCACAAGAGAAGATTCAAAGCTCAACCAACGGAAACGACGACCAAGGAAATGAAAAGAACGAATGAAGCTCACGGGAAACGATCGAGCAACTGAAGAAGATGAGGGCAGAATCGATGAAGCCAACTAGATCCATGGTGACAGAAAAGCTCACTGCCCTGCTGCTGTGAGGCCTTGGCATCACTGAAGCGATCACCAACTGCCCAACAAACACAACAATAAGGAGCGGTCAACCAAACACAACAGGACAGCAACGATTCTAGGAACGGACATACCATGGATCCACGGATTCTTACCGAGAGACGAGTCAGCGAAGATTGGACAGAAACGGTGTGTGGCTGCAACTGCATGAAGCAGACGACGCACAGGACGAAGACGACGATGGTGACAGGTAGATCTTGACGAAGTTGCTAGCGAAACAGTGAAGCAGCTGCCCGAGGCCTTAGCTCACGATGCAAACTGGCGGACTGCTCTTCCCAACCTGCTCACGGAATAGAGCATCACCAGCTCTCCCACACACGATGCATGACAGGCAACAAGGGCAGCTGAGATTGTTAGAAAACTCACTCAAAATGAGTTGGCGGCGTAGACTGCTGATGACGAACTGGAAGGCTCCCGTCGACGGCATCTTCACCCTGCACAGACGCGACGGGGTTAGCAGGAGGACAACGCGGCGCAGGTCAGAATGACGTAGGGACCAACGAATGGGGACGGCTGCTGGGTCGAAGGAGGCGGCACCGGACGGAGCGGGGTCGAGGATGAGCAACGCACGGACGAAGCAGAACGGAGACCTCGCAGACCAAAGCAGTGCGGACGAGGACGAGACGACGTGGGTTGGAGACGCGGTCGACCGGCGAAGTGGCGCAGACAGACGGGATCAGACAGGGACGACGTCGAGGACGCAGACACGCACCATGATGTGGCAATGGGAGAGGGCAGGGTCGACGAGGACGGACAACACAGGAGCAGCTTGAGGTGGACGATGCGGGACGGAGCGGCTCGAGGTCGACGGGCGGTGCCACATGGCGACATGGCGCTGCGTAGGGTTCGACGAGGACGGTGCCGAGACAGGACGACGCACATGAAGACGTGTCCACACGTGGGGTCAGCGACGGGAGCTGAGGCAGTGCGGTCGACGGACGGTGATGACATGCCGGCAACGGGCGCGACCAGGACGGTAAGGTGATGGGGCGGCGCAGACAGCGGAGGGGCGCAGAGCGGCGGAGCAGCTCAGCGCGGAGCAGTGGCGCGGCGCGGCACGAAGGCGTGCAGCACGGGGCACGGTGGCCTGGTGCTGGGGCGGCGCGGGGCTGGGGTGGTGCGGTCGGCGGGGCTGGAGTGATGCAGGGGCACACGGGCTGGGGCTGGACGGCACAGAGGTGGTTAGGGTTGGAGCAGGGTTTTAAGGGGCGCCACGGTTGGTGGGGAAGAAGGTCAGCCGTCCGATCGAAGGACATCAACGGCCAGGATTCTCCGGAAGGATAGCAGGCCGGTTGGGCCGATTGCGAGAAGGGAAAGCGGCCCAACAAAACAACTGGCTGTTACATCACTATGCTATAATTCTATTCTTCAACTTATAGCACACTTCTCAACTCGCTTCCATGCAATAGAAATGCAACATATAAGCATGTCCCTTGTATGATTAACAATAAATATACAAATATATTCCATATTCAACTATATTAATTTAATTAATCTATGTCTAAATTGTAATTAGAATGAATTCAATTCCAAGGATCCAAACAGGCTCTAAGTAACATCATTGCACATAGGGATAAGTATTCTTCCCTGACTAATTTCTCATAAGCGTCTATTCCCTGAGTGCAAAGTTCAGGGATCTAAATTCCCGAGTGGGCGGATGCCCTTCATGAGTGAACAATGACACTCAGGGATATTCCATTTCCTGGTAGTGTAAGTCTCCACTTTCAACATGACTTTCTGCAAGAGCAAGGTCATGCAATTGGTCACATGGTGTTTTGGACACTTCTCACTATGACTTCTAGTATTCAGTGGTCTATCTCATAGCTCAATGTTAATAATACCTTTCTTAATGGAGAACTATAAGAGGTCTACATATAGCCACCTCTAGGATACACTATCCCAAGCAAGTTCCACTTGCCTTGTTTCAGCGCTCTCCTCCATTGATGGGATAACTTCACACCCAATGATACGCCCCTGCTCTTTTTGTTTACGCCTCTCCTGTGGTAGTACGCTTATTCTTTTCTGTGTTGATGACATGATTATCATGAGTGATAACTCACCATTCATTGAGTTTGTCAAAAAGAGTGTGAATGACAAATTCTTACTGTCCAACTTGGCACTTTCCAATATGTTTATTGGGATTGAGGTTTTCTCCGCACCTAAAGTCATTTTTGTAACATGAGAAGTACATTCAGGATCTCCTCTCTCCTGTTGCTCTTAATAATCAAAACATTGCCCATACATCTATGGAGTTTGGTGTTCACCTTTAGCCCATGGATTGTGACCCTCACCATGCGCATTGTCGTGAGGCACTTGGATCTCGGGCTATCTCGTCTAAAAATTTATCATTTTGTCCAAATTCCTAGTTACCTTGTATATTCTGCCACTCAGCTCCACTAATTTCACCTCCTTTGTGTTCTGTGATATCTTTACCGGACCATTACGTACTGTATTGTATTCCCTCCCTCTAGCTCTCTCAATGTTCATGTCTCTTCTGATGTGGCTTGGGTTAGTGATCAATATAGTTGCCACTATTTTCTAGCTATTGTGTTTTTGTTCGATTCTCCAAGATTGCTTAGAAGACGAAGAAGCATACATCAGTTGCCATTCAAGAGTCTGATTTGAGAGCCATGGCCTTGATAGCTGAGGTCAGAAGGCTAAGGTGGTTTGTTCGGGATTATTTGGCATGTCTAGCCGATGGGTAGTTATCAAGGTCAGGCCAACGTGATGGGTTCGGCTAAGTCTTATGAAATGCCACATACCAATAATTTTATAAATGCCCGATATTGTGTTTCTTCTTTCAATGCACCGGCACCCTCTATGATAGCCTCATATAATGTGCCGATACATGACACATATGGCCATGCTAGTTCATCTAATTATTCTCAAGTGACATATGATGCCTTTCTCAAGTGACATATAATGCCTCGCATGTTACTAGAGTGGAGGTTACACCTACAAATTCAATGCTACACTCACATCTTAATGATCATAGTTCGGCTCCTTACATTGCTGAAAATTGTAGCTGAATTAATGAAAGTTTAGCAAGCATTCACATACCTCCACATGCTACACTTGCATATACTTTGCCCACTAATTCGGCTTTAGGTGCAAATAGTGATTATAGCCGAACAAATGAAAATTAAGCAATACCTTCTGTTTTGCCTTCGGATGAATCTTTGAATATCAAGGAGAAATTAGATGCGAATTTTACAAAATTTCTCGCAAGAATTAGAAGCCGTTCAACAAGCCGATTGTTACTGAATTATCGGCTACAAGTGAGATTGGGAAAATAAACATAGCTACACATAAGGATATCAAATGTAAAAAAGTAGCTATCTTTAATTTTCCTAAAGAGGTTATATGTATGTCAAGTGACTATTCCATAGAGCATCCTCCTTGTTCGGTTAATAAAGAGCATCAACTAGAACATGGGAATAAAGATGAAAAGGAGAAAAAGGCATTGCCATACCACAGTTTGGTGGTTTCCAGAAATTCTGAAAAAATCGAAACTTCTAGTTTCATAAATCGGAACTTCCAGTTTTCACAGATTCATAGCAAGGTTCCACACCTCTCCAATATATTTGATAAGGTAAGCTTTATGAGTACTTACCTAATGCCCCATCAGATCATGAGTTTTCAATTGATACATCCATTAGCACTACCATGGCAAATAACTCTAATAGATCGATTGAGGGCGTAATTTACTTGTTAGCAACGAAGGGGCTTCACATAGTATCGGCCAATACATTGTTAGAATTAGAAAGGCCGATAACAGTAATACTTTGGCATTCAAAGTTTCAACCTCATCATTGCCAAAATTGTTATCTACTTGGTTTGCTTGTGGTCACTCTGGAGTTAAAAGAAGAAAATCGAAATCAACCGATGCTAGCATGGTAATTGATTCTAAATCATCCGGTAAAAGAAACACAAGTAAATGTATGGCCGAATGGATAGATGAGAAATCTGAACCATTCGTTCGTTTAGTCTTAAAGCCGTCTACTCAAAAGAATCGGTTAAAAAAAATGAAGTACACTTTTGATTTGACTTTGTGTGATGATCTGTTCGATAACTTGCTTGAAAACAATTTTATTAGGCTCATAGATCACAAAGTCATATCATCACTGCAGGATGTAGGGAAGCGACCATATTGCAAGTGGCATAATTCTTATGATCATAGTACTAAGAATTGCAATATGTTCCGTCAAAAAGTCTAATCGGCCATTGATGGAGGACGATTGAGTTTTAGAGAAACACAAGAGGATGACCAGTTGGCTCTAATTGGTCCTGATAGCGAAAAGTTACCAAATCAGTCACGGGCTGATTCACGTGAAAGTAACAAGTTGGTTCTTGGTAAAAATGATTTAAAGCCCTCAATTGAAGAGAATATAGTTACCGATGAGATTCATGATGATATTGTTAAAGGTATTGATTTTATAAAGATATTAGAAGATCCATCGTGTACTGGGGGCAACAAATAGTTTTTAAGCTTGCTCATGACCGATTACCTTCAAATCGGCCAGATTCAACAAAGGTGAAAAAATGGGAACTTCCAGTTTGCCAAACCGAAACTTCCGGTTTTCGCAGAAACAATAAAATGAGCAAAAATCTAAGAATCGATTTAGAAAAGGTTGAAGGGGGTAAATTCCATGGTCAACCTTAGGGTAGAAAGCTAAAGCTTATGTTTGAGGAGTTTTTGGCTAAGTATGTAAAAGAGAGAGATGCAAGGAGTACTTCTAAGAAAAATTACCCTAAGCTATCAAGAGTGCCTCCACAATACGAACATGAGGTTTCAAATCGGCAAAGGAAGAAAGTTTATTCAGGGGCTCCATATCTTCCTTTTACGCCGATTATACCAATGCCATATGGATCGCCCACTATAGGTTTTCATCCTTATTCATCATAGGGGTGGCATGGTTCATGGATACAACCTCAATTATATTCTAAGCAAAATATAAATGGAAGAAGGCAAACAACTGGAAGACAACCATGCATGAGAGACCGTTTCGATAAGAAGAATCGGTCAATGGCTCAAGAGAATGTAAAAGTGGTTCGACAAGTTTATCGTATCAAAAAGGATGGGCGTAAGGAAAGAAGTTCAGATCTGAATTTAGGTGCAGAAAAGCCGATTCATACTTCGAAAACTTCGGTTTCTAGTGGCAAAGAGAAGAAACAACCAAGTGTTGATATTCTGGATGCCAAATCTGAACCTAAAAAGATTGAAGTATCCAAGAGCAAGTTAGAATTGCCAATTGTCAAGACAAAAGCACAATCGAGAGGTCCACTCGGTTTATCAAATTGGCAAAGAAAGAAGTTGGGAAAACTTAGTGTAGAAGAGTTAAAAGAGAAGGGCATCGCATGGGTTCCCAAACAGAGTTTGCAAGAATGTGACAAAATGATGGTCAAGTGAGGGGTGCAAAGAAGATGGTGGGAAAGAAAAAAACTAGGAGACAATTAAGGTGTGCTCCCGATCATCAAAATTATTTGTCATTTCTTCATCTTGATTCATTATCCATGCCACAAATGCATATGACTTGGAGCCATGTTTATATGTTTGTTCTCATCCTTCTTGGCTCTATTTTAATTCTTCATAGTCCAAATATTATTCATACTATGAAGGGTTGTTTCCAAATGGCCTTACAACTGCTTAAATTACTTTTAGTTGCGAAGACTGAAATAACTACATGTATAGCATTAGAATTATTTCTTGGAGTTTATTTCGGTCATATGAGTCATATGAAGGATGGATCATAGTGCTCACATTGATGAATGACTAAATGCTAAATCTTTTATCATGAATTTGGTGTTGTCAAGCATTTAGGCATATAATGATTGTAGCAATGTATTTGGCATGATGAGTATCCAATTACAATGCTGGTGAAACTTAATTTTAAATTGTTAAATGACCGATACTCGAAATTACAAATTTTGAAATCCTGAAAAAAACCAGAAGTTCTGTTTTGGCAAATAGGAAGTTCCGATTTTGACTAGGAAAGTGATAATTCGGCTATTTTTGTTCTAAAGTTGGATAGAGCCGAATCACAGTGTTGGAAAGTCTTTTTAGTCATTGCCCATGTGATTCTAGCCCAATATTTCAAAAGAAGTTTAAAATTCAGTATGTATGCATTTTTATGAATTATTAGGTTCTATTGTCGAACTTTGAATAATTTAATGAAAGTGCTTAAGTGCAGAACAACCTAGGGCAAGTCCGGCGACGCTCTCGCCCACACGGGGTCCCTCCCGGGCGAGAGATTCGACGGTCTTTACTAGTTTGCTTGTAAACTAGCTGTTCTTCGTCACGAAAACACGTTGTTTACCCCTTTGCTGGTTTGACCGTAAACCTAGCCATCTTCCACAGCGAAATCGTGATACAAACCCCTTTCCCGAATTGATCAGGGAAAACCAGAACTACCGGTTTTCCAAACCGGAAGTTCCAGTTTTGGCAGTTTCTGTGATCTGGTCCGTTGTGACCCGCACGGTCTAGTGCTCTTCGTGCGTTGACCCGATCCAAGCGTCAACACTAACTTACGTGCCTTGAGAATTTCAGGTTGCCACAGACAACCATAGTATTGTGTCCAAACTCTATAATGGATCCACCATGAGTTCAAAAGGGAGAGCATCACTTCAAGAAAGAAAAAAGTTTTGTAGTCACTAAGGTTCTTGGTCACTATGTGTTTAATATTACCCACTATAACTATTTTCTCACTAAAAACCTTGGCCTCACTTTGGCGACTAAAACCTTTTCACTATATGTATATAGTAATTAACAATTGTGTATGTTGGTTATTAAAATTATATTGCAACTCATGAATCCCCTGTTAACTAAATACATTTAGCAACCAATGATGAAACAACTTGATCACTAAAAATGTATGTCCACAACAAAAATCAAATCTTGGTCACTATTTACCAATTTTTAGTGACAAAATTTCTTGGTGAGTAAAGCTCCATTTTTGTGGAGTGGGTGTTAGATATGTTTAGCTATCTTGTATTTATCTCTTGTTGAAGGGCTTTTCTGCATATTTTTGTATTGTACATCTTTCCTATTGGGCTAATGGATACAGATAAGTTGCCCTCTCTAGCAATGTTTCTGAGAGCTCAATTAGCGAAAATTCATCCGAGTCTTTAGCATAACGTATTATCTTCCAAGGTAACTCTCTGATAATATAGTATGCTTTTCTACTCTGTTGTCTCGCTTTTTTTTTTTTACTCAAAACTTGTCTCCAGTGCTCCTATCCCGTTTTCCCCTAGTGCTTTTTTTTTTACGAATGTCTTACCAACAGGAACACGTCAGTCCACTCGTTGAATTTTCAGCACCCAGCAGTGCTTTGGAAAAGGTGTGCAATCATCAAGCTAGACGTGCCATTTCTAGTGCTCTGGAAATCGCTGTTCTCAGTGGTTTTCTTCACTTCATGTGCAGCTCGATGGCCTGCTGCCAAACTAGCAGAATTGCGCTGGTTGATGGGATCCACTGCAAGTATGCGTTTCCCTTGTCTGAAGAAAGCTTAATACTCGACAGGAGTCTGCTCACCATGATATATAATAAGCTGTTAAATTGGCTGCATCGGTTTTCCATGAATACAAAACCCGGTAGCTTGACTTCTCTATGTTTTTAAACCGTTTATTTTTTCTCCTTGGGCAGTTTAAAAAGTATCAGGAAATGGACATTTCTGATACGTTATTTGATAAACCCCCCCCCCCCCCCCGGGCCAATTCATAGAAGATACTGATTCCTTGTTATATTTTCTTTTTGGTTGATGTTAAGAAAAGACAACTAGTGCAAACATCAGGAAAATAATGAGGGAGATGTTGTGAACAATTAGCTTTCTGTGAAGCATGAAAGATCTATAGTTTGCCAGACGATATCACGATAGAGGGTAGAAAAATAGCCGCAGAAATGTCAATAAAATGTTTGGTTCCTATACCACAAAATAAGACCAACTATCTACTTTGCCTCTGGTTTTTATGATTCCCAGATGCATGCGTCAACTTCCTTGGTTGCAACGGTAAGAAAATCTGCACATTGAAATAATCTCTGACATTTACTAACGTTCTTAGGAATCGTCGATACCAAACACCTATTCTACCCTCTTAGCTTCCATATCAAACGACACCATTATGTTAGAGCTACATCTGATTAGATATTCTTCTGCTTGGAGAAGGGATAAACTCAGGAGTGGAAATTTCAACGGTATTTTCCATGAATCATAGCTTCACAGCCAATGAAAGTCTCCAAGGATCCGTCCTGCCAATCCCTCGATGACAATGCACGCGATGGTGGTAGCTGGCCAATGGCAGATCAACAGCAATCTGGGTAGAAGGAAAAGGGGACGGAAGTATAGTGGACCATGTATTGGCTGGAGGGAATCTGGGAGACCCTTATTGACTGGAAAATTATGAACTTTTGTACTGCCGTTGCAAGTTCAGAGAGAGCAAGCCAAGCGGATCCATGGTTTACCTGAGCAGCAAGTGTGGCGTACTTATTGGTGGGGAAGGGAAGCTGACATGGGAGACTCTTATTTTACTCGTATTCAATTTATCGTGTCATATAGATTTTTGATTCATATGAATTCATCTCAACTACCATAGAACTATAGATGGTCGCTAGCTATGTGCCTGTTGACTACAAGTGATAAGTACATGTCTCCTATAGATACATACAACACTACTCAAATTAGTATTGATGAAACTCTTGCATGACAATTGAAATTAGAGTTGAGTTTGTTCCTAAACACATGTTTTCATTCTTTAGAATAGATTGTTACCTAATAATTTTATCATGATTAGAAACATTGGAGAGGAGTAACGGAAGTTGAAGAATAGTTTGGAGATGCACAAGACAAGAAAGGGCATTCAATTCTAGAAGGAGTTTGAATCCAACTCGGGTTCGATTCCTAGTCAGACTAAAAGAGCAGCCTGTACTAAAATAGCTGCACAGGTCGCATACGAACTCCATTTTGGAAATTCTACATATGTATGGAAAGTTATGGATATACGCTTTCCAACGGATTTAATCCCATGCCAAAGTACTAACTAGATTTTCAGAAATTGCCGAAACAATATGATGTCCATAATCTGTCAGGGTGTTATGATACCATCTTTTGGCTCTTGGCCCTTGTATCTTTCCTAGGCTCATTAGTATTAGGATTTGCCTCTATAGATGCTCTAAACTCTATATAAATAGTAGCCACCATCAGTAGACTCAAGTTTTGCTTAGTTTAATCTGTTATCAAATAGTTTCACCGCTAGGCGATTTGTGGGATTCCAACTTTGTGAATTCAATTCAGATTTTGTATATGTGTTGCATTATTTCTTGTGTTCTTCGATTCGCTTGCAGGGATTAGCCTTCTTAGCAAGGTCAATCGTTTATTGCATGGTTGATAACCAAAGTAGAAGTGGTACTGTGATATCATATTCGAACCGTGTTGATTTGAAGTCAGATCGATTGTGTGTTACATCTCCACCAAATTGAGATTTGTCACGATCTGACGAAATATCGAGAACCATGTACACATCAACAAGCATAAGTGATCTCTATGTAGAGCACAATGTTGCACAAGTAATGACCCCAAGTTTTTTTTTAATTTGAATGTAGCATCCAGCAACTGCAAACATTGATAGGTCCCCCCTGAAGGTTGATGTCCCACTAGGCCAACTTGTCTAATTTGATCGTAACAAACATGAAATTTTAGATAATTTCAATATTGAGCACCCATATTGTCCAGAAAGGAAAAGCACACAAGCAATAGTAGTTTAAATGTTCTTAATGATCATATTAGAGCCTCATATTATCGAAAAATGTTGTTAGTTAGCATGACTGAAGAGTTCACGTTTCTTCAAAGGAACTCAATGGACTCCTTATGAAAATGTATATACTTCGGCCAACATCCGTTCAAATTAATCCAAACAAACTCACAAAAAAGAACCAAACGCCAAGGAGATCAATCCAACTGATACAGTGCCCATCTCGAAATGGTCGAACCCCAAGATGAAACTAGAATCGGAACTTGGCATTGACAGGTAGCTGCAAGGAGAGATTCAGAGTACGTGAAAGGTGCCTAGCCGTCCATGCTTTGGATGATCACTGGGTAGCCAGAGAAGCTGCGCGACGGGGAAAAAAAAAAACTTCGGCGAAATTTCACCAAAATATGCAGAATATTACATTTATCGGTGAGGTTTGATATTTTTTTATTACCGAAATTTCATCATTTTGTATTCTTAATCAACAAAAATTGCTTTGTTTGTATACACAACCATGTTGCCATATAAATTGATAGTTTTTTCTTGTGAGTTTGTATCAATTAGTTTTAAAGTATTTAAATTAATTCACCAAAAATTACTGATGTATCCGAAATATCGTATTTATCGATGACCTTCCATTTTTTTTATCTGGAATTTTTTTCCTACTGTTGCGACCTCGTGCGGCTAAGACGCACGTACAAACCCAGCCGTCGAGCAACACAAACACGTTGCGCGTGATGCTTGCCACCGTCTCCCATGACATCACCATTGTAACAGTCTGAAATTTTCAAATTAGTCGATGTGGACATTATCCCAAATTTTGTTTCATCCGAATTCGAATTTCTTCTTTTAATTTTCTACCACCAAAATAATTCAGTTTGCGGGCTTTTGTTGGGCCGAGATAAATTCCCCAAGTCTTTAATTAATTCCTAAACCTCTCTAATTAATTTCCCTATATATTCCTCCTCCTTCTTATCTCTTCCCACCAACCCCTCTCTCATTCCCCATTTTTCTTTCCCCCTTCCCAAGCCACCAGTAGAGAGGTTTGGAGCGAGCGGGCGCCACGCCGCCTGCCCGATCCTCGGTCTCGGCGCCTGTATCCATTCCCTGCCGATCCAGTCACCACCCGTCATCGCCATCCCCGACCGGCTCTCGCCTGTGCGCGCGTCTCTGCCTCGGGTTCGATTGGTTTCCTCGGACCGTCCGCGCGCCGTCGCCCAGTCGACCACGCCCCAACCCCGTTGCGACCCAGCGCGTCGCCGTCCCGGTTCAGCACCCTCGCGCACCGTCCGCCTCCATCGATCCGTGCAGTCATCGCTCCCATTCGCGCGCGCCGTCTCTGGTTCGCTTCGATCCGCGCCGTTTCCGCGTTGATTGCCCCGTCGGTCCGTGCGCCCTCCGTCTGATCCGCCTCTTCCGTTTCGTTCAACATCGGTCGGCTTCACTGATCGTCTTCCTCTTCACTTGATCTTTGGTGAGAAATCAGAATCTCCCTCTCGTGTTTTTCCTCTTCAGTAGATCGTTGAGTTGGTTGCTGGTGAGGATAGTTAGATGGAAGAGCAGAGCGTCCTACGTGTTCCTTTCGACTAATCAATTTGCAGTTAGTTTAGTTTCTCGTAGTCTAAATCTTCAGGGATTTTTGGAGAACTCCGTTTGGTCTCCAAAGATTCTTAAAATTGTTTTCTTAAATTCGTCTCGTCGAGAACATCGTGTAAAATTTTTTGGGGATCATTTTGAGCACGTTTAGTCTAGCAATTTAAATTTGGAGTTAATTATTAGAATTTAAATTGTTGTGTACCTAGTGTCTCACCCCTGTTCGTGTTGTGTCTAGCTGGTGACTCCGAGGAGAAGTACCGTGAGCCTGCTCAATTTGACGACCCGGATCCTGAGTACAATCCCGAGATATCAGGCAAGCCGTATTCCTTGATCACTTTTTTATCTAGTATTTTAAACTGCATGTTTTGTTTTTAACCATAATTTGCATGCCAACTGCTTTAAAATATGCTAGCAACATCTCTAAGCCGTGCCTATTTATTGTTCCACAAATATGAGCCCTAGGATTGCTTTAGAATAATTATTTTATTTTATTCTTAGTCATGCTTAGTCGCATTTATTTTTATCTCACACCTATCCCTATAAAAATGGAATTTGTGTTAAATGATTTTGAACCGTGATTCAAATGTGTGAGTTTTGCAAATAACTATACAAAACTATTTAGCGGGGGCAGACTGGAGTATGAGGAGCTGGAGGACTTTTGGGAAGTCTCTGTGAGCGTACCTGTGGCGGGTACAACGGAAAGATCCGGGCTGGGATCTTTCTGTGAGACTTTTTGGTTATTGACATTGAGGATGGAGAGTGCCTGACCCAGCAAATGAGGTCCGGTTTGTCGTGTCACATGTCCTGTACTTTTCTATACACACCACGTTACCCTGTATGAGCAGAGGCTTGATCTTGAAGTTTGCTGAGACTGGATGTTTACCCGTGGGTTGACGGTGTTGTGTTAGTGTGGTGTAGAGCTATGACTTTTTACATGAGATCGAGATATCCCACCTGATCAATGGTAAGCTCTTCATAGCTCTAAGACCCGATTGCGTAGGCAAAGGGATCCCTATCCTGGAGGACGGGTAATGCCAGTTAAAGCTTGTGGACGGGTCTTGTGTGTTCGTTGGAACTACGATGGTAGTTCCTGATAGCACTTCTAGTGGGTTCAGGTGCAAAAACTCTGCAGAGTTAGAGTCAATGCACATTGCCACGTCCCGAAGAGGGACACTGCCTGAGAGCTTCAAGATGATTAGTGTTGTTTTCTTCCCTCCTCTTATATTTCAAAATGTTTTTGGACTCCGGTCTTTGAGCCGTGGCCGGGTGTGGAGGTTACACCGGCATTTAAAATGAACCTTCGTCCGAGATAACGAAGATCTTTGCGGAGCAAGATAATAAAATTTGACAGTTTTAAAATAAAACTTTCTTGCATCTTTAAAATAAAATAAAATATTTTAAACTTGCATTTAGCACTTGAGCCAGCCTTTACCCTTAAAACCATTTGCATGCATATATTGTTGATATGTAATACGCGGTTTGCTGAGTATTCGTACTCACGTCTTCCAAATTTGTTGTTTTCAGAGGCTACCCACAGCTTCGACTTCCACTACATCTCCGATGGACCGTGAAGTCTGCTCCTACGCTCAAGCGTGCCTGTGTTGAGGAGGTTTGCCGCTGCAGTCATGATGATGTTTTCGTTGCAACTTTTCTATGATTTTCTCGATAGTGATCATTCTGCTCTGAGATGATTCCAGCCGGCGTGCCGATGGACCCCTTTGGAGGATTACATTCTAATAAATTTGCATTGACTTGCTACTTTCTATTATCGTTTCTTGTTTAATGCTACTATTATGGTTTCTTGATTGATCACTTTTGATGTCATGCTTGCCAACCTCTTGAGATTGGCAAGGTCACGGAAGATCGAAACTTATCGAAAGATATGAAAAACCCGATCACTACAGGTGGTATCGGAGCCATACTTGACCTTAGGAGTGAAACCGTAAAACTGGACATAATAAAGAATATCTCTAGATTTTTTAATCTGCTATCAAACCTTCATCGTGAAAGTTGTTTTCTTAAATCTCGTCGTTCGCTTGATAGAAGTCTTGTTTGCTTGGAATTATGTTTGTCTGGTTTTCTTGTCCTGATCTGCTGATCTGCTTTCTTTTTCAATTATTCTAGTTTCTGCTGATGCTATCTTTCTAATCAGAAATGTTTTTTTGCAACAGATGGCTCCAAGGAGTCCGCTCTGGAGGACCCTGAGGTACTGCACCCGCTGGGTGTGGTCGTGGTGCCGTTCCCAGAGGTCGTGGTTGCGGTGCTGGAGGTCGTGTACCGATGCCACCTGCACCTGACGAGCTCGGCGTTGGTCGAGGGCGTGGCCATGCTGGAGCACCAGTCCCTCAGGCTGGAGGGCGTGGCAGATGAGTCGCCATGGACCCTAAAGTTGAGCCTGCCGGTGTTGGCGCGCCTGGTGAGGAGCTTCTAGCTGCTTCAAACCTTGCAGATGTGATGGCCCGACAGACGCTTCTGCTTGAGCGAATTGTCAAGCAGTCACAACAGCAGCCTCATGGACGTGCTCCTCCTCCTGATGCAGCATAGTACCACCAGCCAGCCGGTTCCTGCAAGGCTATGTTCCTGAACATGCGCCCACCCACTTTCGACCGTACAGTTGACCCTCTGGATGCTGATGATTGGCTCAGGGACATCAAGAAAAAGCTTGATCTGATTCAGTGTGACATTTAGGAAGCTGTTCGTTTGGTGACTCATCAGTTGACAGGTGCAGCTGCCACCTGGTGGGACACTCATTACGCCACTTTTGATGATTTAGAGCAGTTCACTTGGGACGACTTTGTCACCGCTTTCCGTGGTTTTCATATCTCTGAGGGAGCCATAGAGGCGAAGGCGGAGGAGTTCTGTAACCTTCGTCAGGTAGGTATGTCTATCACAGAGTTCGCCAACCGTTTCACCCAGCTCAGCCACTTTGCACCAGAGGAGGTTTTGACCGAGCGCCGCAAGATGTACAAGTTTCGAAAGGGCTTGTGTCTCAACATGCTTCCGTACCTTGATGGTGATGTTCAGAGGAGTCTTCGTGAGCTCATTGACCGGTGCCTGGCTTTGGAGGTGTCGCTTCAGAAGCTTGATCGGTCCGGAGATGCGAAGAGGAGGGCAGCTAGTCAGGGAACCAATCATGAGGCTTCTCAGCCTCAGCGCTTCAGCAGATCGTTCCAGCAGAGATCGGGACAGCCCACCTTCACCCGATCCACTGCTCCTGCTCCAGTTCCAGTTCAGCGGCAGGGTCCTCAGAGTCAGGGAGATGCTTTCTAGCAGCACCAGCAGTCTGCTTTCTGTCCGACAGTAGGTCAGCACTCGGTTCGCTATTTCGAGTATGGCCAGGAGGGTCACAAGGTGTTTCAGTGCCCGAGGCATCAGCAGCAGGGTCCTGGGGGAGGTAGTGCTCAGTTTGCCACTCTCGCTAGACCACCGCACCAGTCTGGAGGTCGAGGAGTGCGTTCAGCGGGCCGTGGCACTGCTCAGCCGAGCGTCACAAGCAGCCGCCTGAACTACATCTCTGTGGAGGAGGCTCAGGAGGCACCCAACGTCGTTGTTGGTGAGTTCTTGGTTCACTCTTACTTAGCGACAGTTTTGTTCGATTCAAGGGCTACTTAGTCGTTTGTGTCGTCGACGTTTGGGACTACATAATCTCCCTATCTCACTCTTAGCTATACCTACACTTACCACTTCACCTCTTGGAGTCTATAAGAGTCGGGTTGAGTGTAGAGGTGTTCGGATCTTGATTGAGGGTGTGGTCTTTCTAGCTGATCTCATCATCCTTCCCTCTTGTGACATTGATGTCATCTTGAGATGGATTGGCTGTCGAGACACAAGGGAGTCATCACCTGTGTTGAGGGGGTAGTTGGTTAACCACCACGGTGTTCGAGTGGAGTGCGCCCCTAGAGTGTCCAGAGTTCTACTTTCAGTTTGCAGCTTGCAGGAGTTGTCCTAGGAGCAGGTTCTAGTTGTTCATGAGTTTCCAGAGGTGTTTCCAGATGAGTTGCCAGAACACCCCTCGGATCGAGAAGTTGAGTTCGTGATCGATTTGCTACCTGGTACTGCGCCGATTGCCAAGCGGCCATACCAGATGTCTTCCGATGAGCTTGCTTTGCTTAAGGAGCACATCGATGAGCTCTTGAGTAAAGGGTTCATCCGGTCGAGTGCTTCTCTATGGGGAGCTCCAGTGCTTTTTGTGAGGAAGAAGGATGGGATAATGCGCATGTGCGTTGACTATCGTTCCTTGAACGAGGTGACGATAAAGAACAAGTACCTTTTACTGAGGATCGATGATTTGTTTGATCAGTTGAAGGGTGCGAAGTTCTTTTCCTCGATTGATTTGAGATCGAAGTATCTCCAGATGAAGATTCGTCCTTCTGACATTCCGAAGACTTCGTTCGTGACGAGGTATGGGTCTTATGAGTTCATGGTCGTTTCTTTTGGACTCACTAATGCCCCTGCCTACTTCATGAACATGATGAACAAAGTGTTCATGGCTGAGTTGGATAAATTTGTGGTGGTTTTCATTGATGATATCCTCGTCTACTCCAAGTCAGCGGAAGAGCATGAGCAGCATCTGAGAGTTGTGCTTGGGAGGTTGAAGTCTCACCAGCTGTATGCCAAGTTCAGTAAGTGCAAGTTTTGACTGGAGAAAGTAGCTTTTCTGAGTCATGTTGTCATAGCTAAGGGAGTTGCCGTTGATCCCGAGAAGGTTAAGGCTGTTGTGGAGTGGGAGTCTCTGAGGTGAGGAGTTTTCTTGGATTGGCAGGTTACTATCGCCGATTCATTGAGAACTTCTACAGGATTGCTAAGCCTATGACCGAGTTGACTCAGTTGGGGGTGCCGTTTGTTTGGTCAGATGCTTGTGAGAGGAGTTTTCAGGAGCTGAAAATGAGGTTGACATCTGCACCTGTTTTGACCTTGTCAGAAATTCACCTAGATTTTTAGGTCTTCTGTGATGCTCTTCATCAGGGTTTGGTTTGTGTGCTGATGCAGAACAAGAAGGTGGTGTGCTATGCTTCAAGGCAGTTGAAGAAGCATGAGTTTAAGTATCTGACACATGATCTGGAGTTGGCAGCTGTTGTCCATGCTTTGAAAATTTGGAGCCACTATCTGATCGGCAATAGATGTGATATCTACACCGACCACAAGAGCCTCAAGTATATCTTCACCTAGGCAGAGCTGAACATGAGGCAGATGAGGTGGCTCGAGTTGATTAAGGATTACGATCTTAGCATCAACTATCACCCGAGTAAAGCCAATGTAGTAGCCGATGCTGAGTCGCAAGGCCTATTGTTCTTCTTTGATATTTAGGCAGTCAGAGCTTCTTGCAAATCTGACCAGTTTGAGAGTTGAGATTGTACCTCAATACTTTTTGGCGTGATATAATCAGTCTCATTTTGGGCTATGCATGGAACATTGTGTATCTCTTCTTTATCCATGTATGTATCACTTTCATCTTCTTATTTGATCTCAATTTCCTGCAAAATGTTAGATGCAATAGGAGGTACAGTAGAAAGGTCCTCCCCCAAAGACTGTTCATCACAACTAGATATAGGTTTAAAAGATGTATGAACAAAAGTTTCTCTCATTAAAATTTTAGCATCACTCCATGTCTGAGGATATTTTGTTATATATAAACATTGCCACCAAGTTAAAGCACTATCAACTAATGCACTAGCAACATTCAAAAGCTTTCTCCTTTCACACATACGACACTGTTCAAGTAGATTATCCATCTCTTTTTCTCATGCAATATATTTAATAGAATCTAAACCATCATATTAAGGAAGAGATGAAAGAATATAATTACTCATGGAATGAGATGATGTAGCAATGGTCTGAACCTCATATGTCTTTTGATCATGTGCAACATCTCTTTGCGGTGGATTACATCTCTTAAGATTTGCCGTCATATTGTTCACAAAATCAATGCGTTTTTTAAAGTTTGCATCGATATTATTAAGGGCTCTTTGCAAAGAACTACTTACATTGTATTCACCTCCTTTTCTTCCTATCTTGGTTAGAAAAATAGCATATGGACAGCTCAAAATATTCTTCCTACAGCAACAGTGGAATGGGTGGTGAAAAGGAAACGCCTTACCGAGCTCTTGCAAAGTTCTTACCAAAGCTAAGTAAAGGATGGTGCAACCAGTGGCAGGAGAAACCAGGGCGCCATAATTCCACAATTGCAAGGTCAAATACAGTGCTGATCTGAAGTGGGTATGTGGAGCTTCGAGGGCTGAAATAATGATCAGTGAAACACAATTCTATAACAGATAGTAATATTGAATAAGTGTTCTAAGTATTATGTTCTAGTTGCTGGCGCAATCTTATAAAAAATCCAGATGGTACAAGAATATGAATAAAAATATCAAAAGGCAGCAACAACACAAACTATAAGTCTCCAGAAACCAGTAAACTATCCAGCACTTGAAAACTCAGCAAAGTTTAATTCTCGGCTTCCAGATCTTCAACATTTTTATTTTTCTGATATTTTCTCTGAACCAAAAGCACAAATGATGGTACACAACCAAATTTCATATCAATATAATGAAAGATGTGGCCTGGAGAATATCTCAAATTTCTATTAAATCTGTGCTGAAACTTCGGAGCGCGAAAACAGAATGTTTTGATTTGATATTGTTGAATTTAGGATCGTCAAAGGATGAAAAATTTTCTGTAGATATCCGAAAAGTGCTTATATGTCTAATTTGGAGTCTAGAAACAAAAGTTATGATTATTTTAATGATGGATCTCCGAATCAGATTTTTTTTTGAAAGGCTGAAAACAGATTCGGATTTCAAATTGGGTGCAAATTTTGTGGACATTTTTGTAGATAATTGAGCAATGGATAAATATCGAGAGGTGTATCTCTGAAGTGTGGACTTGGTTGTGATTGAAATGTGAGGTGGGTGGGTAGGATAAAATTTCAATGCAAAGAAACAATTAACAGATGAGATACGATAAGAGACCTAAACAAGATGTGGACGAACGATAAAGAAAAACACCTGAATACAAAAAGATCACAAAATCCAGCAACCAAAACACAAACTAAGTACACAAACTCAACACTACAGACTCTGAAATAAAATTATGCAAAGTCTAAACACGGCTTGGACAGAGGAACACCTAACGATCTACTAATTTTCTTTTGTGTTGCAGCTTTTCTGTGGACGATAGGATGAATGCAAAATAAACAAAGATAGATGTGAACCTAACAATATAACTGAAGCTCTAATTACCACTTGATGTGTACGTAGTTCCCGATCTTCCGTCAGGTCGTGGTAATTCTTAATTTGATGGAGATGCGACACACAATTGATCCGACCTCAAATCAACATGATTCGAACCCCGTAATCGCAGCACCACTTCTTCTCGGGTTATCAACCGTGCAGACACGATTGACCCCGCCAAAAGAGCTAATCCCAGCCTACGAATCGAAGAACACAAGCAAGAACAAGGAAGAACGCAACTCAGTTGCGAAATCTGAATTAAATCACGAAGTTAGAAAACCAACAAATCTGCAAACGGCAAAACTGTTTGGATACAGATGAAAACTAATCAAAACCTAACCCTAATGACCGCGGCTACTGATTATATAGAGTTTAGGATGACCTTAGGGGCAAACCCTAATACTAACGGACCTAGAAAAAATACATGGCCCAAAGACCAAAAGATAGTGTCGCAGCACCATAACAGATTTTGAACGTCATATTGTTTCGATGATTCCCGGTGATCTCCTTAGCTTTCGATCATATCTAGAATGTCCAAAACGAAGCTGGTATGATACCGGGGCATCCGTTTTAGTGGAAGCTGCTCCTGGAGTTTGAGTGTGACTCGAACTCGAGTTGTTTGGATCTTCTCCGGGGTCGAACGTGCGTTGCTGATCTTGAGCATATCCAAGTCCTTCTTCATGCTTCCCTTGACCCTCTCCAATGTTTCTAATCATGATAAAGTTATTAGGTAGCGATCTATTCTCAAAGAAAGAAAGACATGTGTTTAGGAACAAGCTCACCTCTAATCTCTACTGTCGTGTGTGAGTTTCATCAATACTAATTTGAAGAGTCTTGTGTGTATCTAGAGGAGTGATGTCCCCATCAGGACCCGATTTTGGCATCAATAGACTTTTTGGCGACTTTGCTAGGGACTTGAGTGATTTCGGTTGTACAAACCGAATCGTCATTGTCCACCGTGACCTCCGAGATCTCAGCGATGAACATCATCATGCCGTCTTTGGTGGAGTTGCCCGAGGAGGCGCGCAACGTGTTCCTAGAATGCTGGGAGGCCTCCGAAGAGGCGCGCAAGGCGCAGGAAAACGTGAGCTACAAGAGTACTTGGCGTGCTTCAAGAAAGACCGCCAAGGCGTGATCTCCCAAGTGAAGGAAACTGTTCTTCCGACCGTTGTCGACGACGCGGCCATGGGTGCTGCCAATGTGAGCGCATCTTCGCACCCTCCTGTTACTTTTGAAGACCTTTTATATTACTTTGCCGATTTGAAAAAAGTCATCTAAAAATGTTAGTATTGCATCATCTTCTCATGTTGCGCATGTAGGTCCTTCTACTAGTGCATCGGCACCTATCATATCTAGTGTAGAGCAACCGTTTTGTGGCATGTCGCTGAACTCGTTTAGTGAGCAAACTAGTCCTCAACCTCATGTGCAAATCAATGCTTTGGTGGTGCCTCCCGCTAGCGTAGAGCCAATCACTAGCATCCCTAATCCGGCTACGAGCTGATTGAATGAATTGGCTAATTTTTGTTCCTCGTTACTGTACAATCACTCATAGCACACCAACTACTACACCAAGCGGTACGGGAATTCTTCATAGCCCCATACCTAATGAACAATTTAGCGCCATGAAGATGAGCACATCTACTAGGCCACCCATAGCAAATATAGAGGAATGCATGGCTCGCAATAAGGAGGACTAAAACAAACACTTTCGTGAGACGCTAGGGGTAGACCTTTAGGGAAGAGACCGAATTAATCAAAAACCATACCCCTCATATTTTGATTCGGTCCCTTATCCTAGCGGATGGCGTGTGCCCGATTTCGTCAAATTTAATGGCGAAGATAGTAAAACCACTTGAGAACACGTTAGCCAATTAATCCAGCAACAAGGAGAAGCGGGTTTTAGTGAGGCTTTGAAAGTACGGTTGTTTTCTTTATCACTAACTGGAACCGCTTTCTTATGGTTTTTGTCATTGCCCCCGGGTTCCATCTACACGTGGGAGTCCTTAGAGTGCAAATTTTATGACCACTTTTACTCCGGGGACAACGAATTAAAGTTGTCATATTTGACATCGTTTAGGCAAGGAAATGATGAACCCATCATTGATTAACTTCGGCGGTTTAGAGATATTATGAACCGATGTTTTAATTTAACAATTTCTGAAAAGGATCTAGCCGACCTAGCTTTTAGTGGTCTACGGTCAAACCTTAGAGAAAAGTTAGAGGGATACGATTTTCTTACACTCACTCACCTCCAACAAAGTGCTTCGGCTCAAGAAAGCCAAAGCACAGAAATGAAACATGATTACAAGACCTGCCACAGCGTACACATCGTGGAATATTATTCAGATAGCTCCGATGATGATTCCAATGATATTTTGGCTGCCGAGTATGTTTGGACATCTACGGCCAAATCATTTACTTGCGATTCACTCAAATCGGTTCATAAGAATCGGAAAGACGATGTGAAATACATCTTTGATGTAGCTAAATGCGAGAAAATATTTGATGAGCTGCACAAAGGTTCATGCTACTAACGATTGCAATGTTTTCCGTCGACAGGTCCAATCGGCCCTTAATAAGAGACGATTGAGTCTTAAGGAGATGCAGATTGACAAGCACCCGTTCCCAGTCAACACTCTAGAGCTTAACCCCAAGTTGTTGATTCGACCTCATTAAGCTGATACAACCAAAGTGAAGAACGTGATCATCGGGGAAGAGATGCCTATTTCTTCAAGTGAGAAGGGTGCCTCTAGGAAGGTGGTGCTCGAGAAGTCTCCGGATGGTTAAGAGTCTCTTAATGTCACCATCCAAGGCTCGAAACCTAGGGGGCAAATACCACAGCCCAAGATGATAAAGCCGAAGAACCCTAAGGTGGGCAAGTGAAAAGTGAACCACGGCAAGGCCACGGACAGGAAGATGGGGCCCAAGAGCGCCTTCGACCGTTTTATGGCCAAGTATAAGAGCCAGAAGACCGATTTGAACAATTGATTTATGAAGCGACCAAGATCACCACCGAGAGGAGGCATCTCACCAAAGAAGGAGATGAGGCAAGCCGTGGCTGTTCTTGGCCCTTCTTCGCTTCCTCCACATGGGTTCAGGGGGCCACCGCCATGGTTTCATTCTATGCCTTGCCCGCTGTTCTCGGTGTGGCATCCATGCATGGGACCATGGATGTCCGTGCCACAGATGCCTGTGCCACCGATGTCCTTTTTACCGATGTCATACCCACCATTTCATCCGGGGTGGAACAGACCGAGGGGAGATATCTTCACAAGGCTCTCTGGCCCTATTACGGATCGGTCGGAGTTTCGACAGATCAAGGTACAAGGAGGGGCTATTACCACCGCGCCTAGACAAGAGTGGTGCCCGAAGCAAGGTAATGAACCTGCCCCTTCAGTTTTGTTCATCATGAAAGCGCATCCGAAGGTGTCGTGAAAATCGGCACAACTGATGTTAATATCGGGGGAGTCTTCACGGGACCGATCATATTAGATGATCCGGCTGAAAAGGCTTCTCATGATCAGAAAGTTAGCAGCAGCAACAGCTCCACCAAATACACGCAAACGAGGTGGTGTCTGCCTGCCTTTACGCACACTCAAAAGAGGAAGAGGTCCGGGAGGAGGAGGCGGAGAAGAAGAGGGACGAGGGTTTCAACGAGATCAAGCCGATGGTCCCTCAAGGTAAGCAGTGGAGAGCTAAAGAGCTCGAGGCTCCCACTCCACCGGTGATGGAGGAGGCGGTGGCACTCCGAAAGCACTGGCTTTGACCGAGTGCCGTGTTGGGAGAGGACTCTACAGTGCCTTCACCCACGGGAGACATCGATATGTCCGAGTTCGACAATGACGACCTATTGGACTATGAGCCTACACCGTCTTGAGAAGGTATGAACATTAACACTATTTTTTATCTCTTTCTGATTATTCTCTTGGAGAGGAAGAAGAGGTTATGGCACAATTTGACTTTGGGCCGAAAAGTGCTATCTTTGAGAAGCCCGAGGAATCGAAAAACCATTTGAAACCTCTCTACGTGAGAGGTCATATTAATGGTACGCCGAGTTCTCACATGCTTGTAGATGGCAGTGCTATTGTTAATCTAATGACCTATTCTTTGTTTAAAATGCTAAGTAAGGCCGATGACGAGCTCATCCGGACCAGCATGACTTTAAACGGTGCGGGAGGAGGAGACCCTATCGAGGTTAAAGGGGTCGCTTCTATGGAGCTCACCATTGGGAGCAGGACCATGGCTTCCGCTTTCTTTATTGCCGATGTGCGTGGTAGTTATAGCTTGATCTTAGGGCGTAATTGGATTAATGCGAATAGATGTGTTCCTTCAACAGTGCATCAAGTCTTGATACAATGGGTTGGTCATGACGTACAGGTTGTTCATGCGGATGTATCGGCTTGTGTTGCTATGACTGAATCATCTTCTTTGCCGCATGATACCGTCAAGTGCTTGACCGGTTTAGATTTGACGGATTATAATTTTCTTAGTGTGACTAGAGATGGTTTTGTACCCGTCAATGCAAAGCCGATGGAAAATTGGCTCAATCATATAATGTTATTTAATGAAGTCCAATCTTGATTGGTTGCAAAAGAGAGTGAAACATTATCGATCCAGCATGAACGATATGTGTGAAGCTATAGAAGAAATAGAGGACATGGATAAGTTAAGACAAGGATTTACATCGGCTGATCCACTTGATGAAGTGAATCTTGACAGCGATGATAATCCTAGGCCCACTTTTATAAACAAAAATCTGAAAGCCAATTATAAGGTGAAGTTAATTGGTTTACTAAAAGAATATGTGGACTATTTTGCATGTTCTTATAATGAAATGCCTAGGTTGAGCCGCGAGCTAGTTGAGCATCGGCTTCGAATAAAATCTGGTTTTAGACCCTTTAAGCAACCGATGAGAAGATTTAACCGGAATATGCATGATTGAATTAAAGAAGAAATTAACTGATTACTTGATGCGAAATTTATAAGACCTTGCGGGTATGCGGAGTGGATATCCAACATTGTGGTGGTGGAGAAGAACACCGGTAAGATAAGAGTTTGCATTGATTTTAGAAATTTGAATACAGCCACTTATAAAATGAATATTCTATGCCCATAGCCGATATATTGATTAATGATGCTTCTGGCCATAGAGTTATTAATTTTCTTGATGGTTATGCGGGATACAACTAAATCTTCATAGCCGAAGAGGATATGTCTAAAACGGCTTTTAGATGTCTTGGTTTTATAGGATTGTTTGGGTTGTCATGACTTTTGGGTTAAAGAATGCGGATGCCACATATCAAAGACCATAAACTTTATAAACTTTATCTTTCATGATTTGCTTAGTGTCATCATTGAAAGTGGCCGAGAGGGGGTGAATAGGCCAACCTAAAAATTTCTTGCAAATTAAAACTTAAACAAACTGTCAGTCCCCTGGACACGCCGGCCATAGGCCGGACACTCCGGTGTCAGACACTCCGGCTACTGACAGGACACTCCGGCAATTTCTGTAAACTTCGAATGCAGGAATTTAAGCTAGATCTAACAAATTTACTTGTACCAAAAGATAAAGCGGAAGTACTAGAGCACGAAGGAACAAGTAAATAACTAGAACAAGCTACCCTAATAGATCGATGCCTAAATGTAAATAACAAGGATAAAAGATCTCAAACCGGTAGAACACAAGAAGCACATGGAGACACAAAGATTTATCCTGGAGTTCAGATCCACTAAGGATCCTGCGTCTCCATTGAGAGGTTCACAAAGTACTGGGTTCCACTCAACCTTATTTCTCTCTCAATCACTATGGTCGAGATGAGTGCTTCACTAACAAATCCCTTTCAGAAGGGCAATGCAAACTTCTCAGGGCTTCACCACACGAGTTGGGAGCTCCCGAGCACGCCTAGTCATCTTGGAGCTTGGAGCTCCAAGAGTAACAAATGCAAAATCAAGTTTCCACCTCCACAAATGCTCGTTGGAACCAAAGGGAAGCTCTCAAAGCCTTTGAAAGATAGCCCTCTCACTTCCCTTGCTCAAATCTAAGAAAAGAAGCCTTAGCAAGAGTGTGAGAGAGTGTGAGAATGAGCTCAAGTGTATTCAGGTCAAAAATGAGGCTTAGAGATAGTTCTGCCCGTTGGGGAGGAGTTTTTATACTCCACTTCTCTGAAAGAGTCGTCGGGGTGTCAGAACCACCGGAGTCTCCGGTCAAGGGCCGGATACTCCGGCACTGGAGTCTCCGGGTCTAGGCCGGACACTTCGAAAAGGGGTGTACTAGACTCGGCGAAAAATACCCGGAGTCTCCGGCCCTGGGGTGGACACTCTGGCGAGGGGTGCTCTGGAGTCCGAAATAAAAATGCCAAAAGTTTCTGGCCAGGGGCCGGACACTCCGGCGAGGGGTTCTTTGGAATCCAAGGAAAAAGGCCCGGAGTCTTAGACTAGGGGCCGAACACCCTGGCAAGGGGTCCTCTAAGCTCGAATAAAAATGGCCGGAGTCTCCGGCCAGGAGTGTTCTGGAAATTTATTTGTGGAGTGTTTTTGAGCATTTGCTTCAGTTCTTCCACTTAATTTCCCATCTCTCTTAATAGTACGACATGCCTAAACTTAAGGATTAAAATAAAACTATAAGAATCTTTAATTAGCTCTGCTTTAGGCATGTCTCTTCTTTTCTCTCTTTTTGAGTACCTGCAATCCTTCGTACAACTCAATAGAACATGTTAGATCTTTAATTCTGTTGTCATTTATCACCAAAACCCATAAGAGGCCTAGATGCACTAACAATCTCCCCCTTTTTGGTGATTAATGACAACACAATTAAAGCTTCAAAAGAGATATAAAAACAAGGTTTTAGATGCTTTGATATAGCGAGCTCCCCCTCAATGTGTGCATATAGATCAAAATATGGCATGACAAGCCAAAATGCACATATTGCAAAGATAAAATTTGTGAGGGCTCCACCTATATCAATGCATCCATGGGATGCAACTAGTGTGTGTGACAATAATATATATAAGATGCTCATGAAAGATAGAATCACACAAATGCAAAGCGAGTAATTAAACAAGCACCAATACGACCATACATGATAATAAAAGTACGAGGTCTTAAGATTAGAATCATTCAAATAGTCTCACACACACTTGAAAAGGATAACAAGGAAGATAACTACTTCTCCCCCTTTGGCATCACATCACCAAAAAGGAGAAAAAAGGTGAAGTGAAGCTCAATAGAAGTCATAGTCTTCAATTTCAGCACCACCACCGTCACCGCCATCATCCCCATCATGTCGTCGTCATCATCATCATCTTCTTCTTCATATTCCAAATCACCTTCCTCACTAGGATCTTCGGCTTCTCCAGCAACCTCCTGTGGAAGACGGTATGGTGCGCAAGGATCCGGCTCCGGCTCAAAAGGAGAGGGTGGAGAGTACTCACAAGGAGGAATGAACTGTAGAGAAGCTTAAGCACCAAGCCTTTGAACCTTGTCCTAAAGATAAGAGAAGCGCTCATGAGACCTCTAAAAGTGCTTCTCAGACTTCTTACTTGGGAGGAGCAAAGATTGAAGATTGATCTAAGAGCTCTAGAGATCAAGGAGCTCTTCTTCCTTGAGGCTTGGGTCTTGCCAAAGGGACAGCTAGTGGAAGTAGAAGTTCCTCCAATGGGAGAGTCAGCACGAGAAGAAGGAATAGCTGAGATCTGATGGGGTGAACTCTGTAGGGACTGTGGACTTTATCATGAGCTAGCTCAGTGCCACAAGTCTACTCAAGGAGTGCCATGATGTATGAAACACATCCACAACTCTTTGAGGCAGAGACGGAGTTCTCGATGATGGAAGAGTAGATGAACATAAACACACTAAACCCCTTCTCCTTGCTTGGATGGTCTTGCATGTAAGAGAGTAAAGTATTTGTGTTGTGCAAGACACTAGTAGCATGTGATCTAGTGTGTGACGGAAAGGAGCTGTGAGGATCTTGTAGTAGGGAGCCATACCATGAACCATCCCATAGATAGGAGGTCCAAACTCACGGTCATACATAAAAGTGATCTCCTCATTGTTCAAAGTTCTTCTGCCATGAATATTCTCCTTGGCAAGATCTTCATCATCAAACCTAAGGACAGAGGCAAAGAATCCGCGAGTCACATGAAAATGGTTGCCCTCATGGCTCCAATCCACACCTCATCAGCCCCACTACGATCGATCCGAAGTGTGGAATAAAACTGAGCAATGCATTCCAGCCGTGCGTGAAGCCCATGAGCTTCTTAACATTTCTGGCCTCACACATCGTAATCACCTCATCAAACACAGGATCCGTCCTCCTGTCCATGTAATCCCAATCAATCCATTTCATTGGGGTGGTCCTATTCTTCTTCTTGTCATAGATTACAGATCTGTACCAATCAAGCTGAAACATGTTATGGAACCGGTGATCTGCCACAGCCTCCCCAGTCTCCATACATGTAGGGGTCCTCCAATCTCTTAGGCATCAAATTGTGTGCCGAGGATGTAGTCTACCATCATCCTTGGATTGACAAACTCAGGATACTGCACCTTGGGGTAATGCACTCGATAGACAAAGTTGCACTTGAGAGCACGTGTACCCTTGTGCTGCCCCGCTGACTCATCTGGATCGGTTGGCCCACCCACAAGCCCTTTTCCTTTTCCTTTTGGTTTTTCTTTTTCTTTGGCTTTTGGGTGAGCAGTCTTCTTCTTTGTGGCAGGCTGAGAAGAACCGCTCTCTTGAGGGTCTCGAATCACAATGCTGCTGGGAGTATGACTGGGCTGCCTCTTCCTCTTGACCAAAGGACTTTGTACCAGAGCTATCTCCTCTTCACTGGAGGAGCTATTTACTTGAAGATTCTTGGTACGACCAAAGAAAAGAATTACAAGCAATGAAGAACCCATATGATGTGAAGAAGAAGCTAAAGAAGTTATGGATTGAACTTGGAAAAATGAAACAGAACAGGCAGGGTCGGAGTGTTGGCTAGGGGCCGGAGACTCCGACGAGGAGCTGGACACTCCGGCTAGATCGAGTTCTGTTTAGATCGACGCCAAAAACTTGGGGATCAAGGAATGTCTTTTGGTGGTGGTTCTAGGTGTTCATACACACAACTTTGTTAAAGAGTTGTCGTCCAAAACTTCCTAAAAAAGTAGATTGGGTTAAAACAAGTTTGAATGAAGATTTTGCTGGATTTATGGTTTTGGCCATGGAAAAGCTACCAAATCACTAGCATTGCCTTAGAAACATGTGGTAGCATGATTGGAAGCATGGGAACAACCTAAAACCTTCTAGGGAGAGAGATCGGGCAAAATGAGATTACCTCCAAAAACTTGAGAAAATGACTGGATGAAGATCAGAGACTTTGGAGAAGGATTGGGAAAGTGATTTCCCATAGAAATCCCTCTCCAAAGTCCAAGATTCAAGCAAATGAAGAGAGGTGGCAATTTGGGGGTGTTTGGAGGCGCTAGGATTCTAAAAAGAACCCTGGCAATGGTTGGATCCCTTAAATACCCGAGGACCCCGGAGACTCCGGCTAGAGGCTAGAGACTCTGACAAGGGGTCTTCTGGAATGAATTTTCAGACTTGGATTTTAGGTGGATTTTGATGACGGAAAGATGATAGATGGAGTGAGAGACTTATACTAAGATCTTAACTAATGGTGATTAACCAACAATCAACATTTCAATAACAATAATCACCATACTCAAGGATGTATGCCAAAAATGGCAAGAATGAATAAAATAGTTTTGAAAATCAGTCAATGTTTTCACAAATCTTTTGTTTTTCAATCAAAGAGAAGACTACAACCAGATGTGCATTACTTCAAGCCACATTTCGAGAATCTATGATATTAAGCTCACTCTTAAGCTCACAAAAGCGCTTCTCATCTAGAGGCTTGGTGAAAATATTGGCCAATTGCTCTTTGATGGGTACATGGAATATCTCTATATCTCCCTTTAGTGAGTGATCTCTCAAGAAATGGTGGTGGATGTCTATGTGCTTTGTGCGGTTATGATCACAAGGATTATTAGCAATTTTGATGACACTCTCATTGTCACATAGGAGAGAGACTTTGTTCTCAAAGTAACCAAAGTCCTTAAGGGTTTGCCTCATTCATAGCAATTGGGCACAATAGCTACCCGCAGCTATGTACTCGGTTTCGACGGTGGATAGAGCAATGGAGTTTTGTTTCTTGGAGGACCATGATACAAGGGATCTTCTCAAAAATTGGCAAGTCCTCGATGTGCTCTTTGTATCCACTTTGCATCTGGCATAATCCGCATCGGAATATGCAATGAAATTAAAAGTGGAACCCTTGTGATACCAAAGCCCTAGGTTGCGTGTGTGAACTAAATATCTTAAGATTCTCTTAACGGCCCTTAAATGGCACTCTTTTGGAGCAGCTTGAAATCTTACACACGTAGACACACTAAGCATGATATCGAGCCTAGATGCACAAAGGTAAAGCAAAGATTCAATCATAGAGCGATATACCTTTTGATCCACTGCTTTTCCACCGAAGTCAAGATCAAGATGGCCATTTGTCCCTATAGGAGTCTTGATAGGTTTAGCATCCGTCATCTTGAACTTCTTTAGAATGTCGTGGGTGTACATGGTTTGACATATGAATGTTCCTTCCTTGAATTATTTCACTTGAAACCCGAGGAATAACGTCAACTCCCCCATCATAGACATCTCAAATCTTTCAGTCATGATCTTGTTAAACTCATCACAAAAAGCTTTGTTCGTAGAACCAAATATTATATCATCGACATATATTTGGCACACAAATAAATCATTCTCAACTCTTTTTGTGAAGAGGATGGAATCCGCTTTTCCAATTGTAAAACTACTTTCAATGAGGAAATCCCTAAGGCATTCATACCATCCTCTAGGAGCTTGCTTAAGCCCATAGAGCGCCTTATGGAGTTTATAAACGTGGTTAGGATACTCTTCATCTTCAAAGCTCGGTGGTTGCTCCACGTACACCTCTTCTTTGATTGGCCCGTTGAGGAATGCACTTTTCACGTCCATTTGATATAGCTTGAAATCATGGTGAGTAGCATAGGCGAGTAATATACGAAGTGACTCAAGCCAAGCTACGGGGGCAAATGTTTCATCAAAATCTAAACCTTCAACTTGTGAATAACCTTTTGCCACAAGCCTTGCCCTGTTCCTTGTTACAACTCCATGCTCATCTTGTTTGTTGCGGAACACTCATTTAGTGCTCACAACATTTTGACTTGGACGCTCCACCAAGGACCGGACTTCATTCTGCTTGAAGTTGTTTAATTCTTCTTCCATGGCCATCACCCAATCCGGATCACGAAGTGCGTCTTGTACTTTGAATGGTTCCAAAGAGGAAACAAAAGAGTAATGTTCACAAAAGGTAGCAACTTGTGATCTAGTAGTTACTCCCTTTTCAATATCACCAAGAATGTTGTCAACGGAGTGGTCTCTTTGAACGATTTGAAGGACTCTTAGGTGTGGCACTTGAGGTCTTGGTTCATCTTGCTCCTCTTCATCATGTCCCCCTTGATTATTACCCTCTTCTTCTTGAGCTTCATCTTATGTTGGAGATGATGCTACATTAGAGGATGTATCATCTTGAACGTCTTTTGGATCACGTGGACGCACATCACCTGTTGCCATCCTTCTCAATGCATCACATAGAGCTTCTTCATCATCTAAAACATCAAGATCAACTTGCTCTACTTGAGAGCCATTAGTCTCATCAAACATCGCATCACACGTGACTTCAACAAAATCGGAGTTTTTGTTAAAGACACGATAGGCACGAGAGTTGGAGTCATACCCAAGCAAGAAACCTTCGTCCGTTTTTGGGGAAAACTTGGATGATTTATGTTTCTTGTTAGGAATATAACACTTGGTTTCAAAAACACGAAAGTAAGAGATGTTAGGTTTGTTACCGGTGAGAAGCTCGTAGGGGTCTTCTTCAAGATGCGACGAAGATAGAGCCGGTTTGTTGCGTGGCACGCCGTGTTCACCGCTTCCGCTCAAAAGCGATCGGAGGTTTTGTATTCATCAAGCATGGTTCTTGCCATCTCTATGATTATACGGTTCTTCCTTTCGGCAACTCCATTTTGTTGAGGAGAGTAAGGTGCCGAAAACTCATGCTTGATGTCTTCATCAAGATACTCCTCTACTTGAGTGTTCTTGAATTCGCTTCCACTGTCACTTCTTATCTTCTTGACTCTCAAGCCGATTCATTTTGAGCTCTTCTAAGGAACTTATTGAGTTCCCTTTGAGTTTCGCTCTTATAATGCAAAAAGAACACCCAAGTGAAACGAGTATAATCATCAATAATTACAAGACCATACTTGTTACCGCCAATGCTTATGTAGGCAATTGGACCAAATAGATCCATATAAACCAATTCCAATGGCCTTATTGTTGTCACGGTATTCTTGACGAGATGCGGCACTCCAGCTTGTTTTTCATTTTGACACGCTCCATAAGGCTTATCTTTTTCAAACACAACATTGGTTAGTCTTAGGATGTGACCACCTTTTAGGAGCTTATTAAGATTCCTCGTTCCAACATGGGCTATTCTCCTATGCCACAACCAACCCATGTTGGACTTTGCGATTAAACATGTGTTAAGTTGAGCCTTATCCATTGAAAAGTCAACGAGATTGAGCTTTCCTTTTAACACACCTTTAAAGGCAATTAAGTCATCCCTCCTTCTAAAGACTGTCACACCATCATTAGTGAACAAAACTGTCACACCATCATTAGTGAACAAATAATTATAGCCCATCTCACAAAGTTGTGAAATAGATAACAAATTGTAGTCCAAGGAATCAATAAGCAAAACATTAGAAATAAAATGCTCGGTTGTGATAGCAATTCTACCATAACCACGCACTCTTCCTTGACCATTGTCACCAAAAGTGATGCTTTCCATTAAATCTTCATTCTCTTGATATGATGTGAACATCATTTTCTCTCCAGTCATATGATAGGTGTATCCACTATCTAGCACACCAATTTGATCCACCGGAGTACACCTACAAAACAAGTTAAGCTTTTAGGTACCCCAATTTGTTTGGTCCTTTCACATTAGCCACAAGAGTCTTGGGCACACACAAGCTTTTCAATTCTTGTTGCGTGGCCCAACATACTTAGCAATAATTCTACCGTGCTTGTTCTTCATAAGTACATCTGATGCATCAAAGGCTTGAAATAGCATAGACATGTTATGAGAAGCATTAGTATGATAATCATGAGACTTGGAAAAATCATTAGTGACTTTGCTCTTGGTTTGCTTCTTTAGGTAGCTTCCCTCTTTAGTGAATTTTGGAAATTTTTGGCCATTCTTCACTTCTCTTGCATTTTGTTTTCCGCCATAAACATAGCCAATACCATCCTTCACATGAGGGCGCCTTGTGTCCAAATATGCACTTCTTGCATATTCAACCTTCTTACCGTCAATTTCTTGCTTCTTTTGTTGAACTTGCCCTTTCAAAGTTTTAACTTGATCTTTCAAGTCATGAATCAATTTGACATTAGTAGCACAAGCTTCAAGATCAATATTCTTACATCTAGCACATTGTTTACTTGTGGAAGCTTTAGTTGAGCTAGGTGCACTTTAAGGTTTTGAGTTAGACCGAAGAGTATCAAATTGCACTTCAAAGTCTTTGAGTCTAGTCTCCTTGAAGAGCACCACTTGAACTCTCAAGACTCATACAAGTCTCCTTGCATGAAGCAAGTTGTTGGTCTAACTCTTCATTTTTCTTCCTTTCTAGAATTAAGAGATTCTCAAGCTCAAGGTTTCTCTTCTTTTCAAGAATGAGCAAGTCTTCTTGATTCTCAAGATTCTCATCCCTCTTAACTATTTGATCCATGAGCATTTTGATTTTAGTTATGGCACTTTTACTTAAGCCTTTTAGCAAAGCCTCATCTTCACTATCATTTTCTATTTTCTCATCACTACTAACATATTTATGAGGGAGGTTGAATTTGGTTTTTATCTTTCGCTTGCCCTCCTTTGCCATTAAGTATGTATAGGAGCTTTCTTCATTTGAGTCCCATTCCATTACTAGATGGGCTTCACCGGTGTACTTCTTCTTTGAAAATTTCTTATCTTTGTTGAAGTACTTCTCCTTTTTCTTCTTGCCATCTTCTTCTTCTTTCGTCTCATGTGAGCAATTTGCAATAAAGTGCCCATACTTCCCACAATTGTAGCAAGCTCTTTTCCCTCTTGACTTGGGTTTATCTTTCTTCTTATCATCACAGCAGTTCCGCTCCTTCCTCACGAACTTCTTGAACCTCTTGACAAAGAGAGCCATGTCTTCATCATCAACGTCGGAGCTTTCATCCTCATCACTTGTGCTTTCTTCAACTACCTTCTTGCCCTTGCTCTTCTTGCTTGCCTTGAGTGCTATGTCTTGATTTCTTGAGCTTGATGTACCCATTGACAAGTTCTTTACATATTGGACTTCTTTCTCCATCATCTCATGGTTGATAATCTTGCCAAGCATTTCATCCGGAGACATCTTCTTGTAGTTAGGACTCTCACGAATTAGTGTACACAAGGTTGTGTTCCTAACCATGTAAGCCACAATCATCTTCGTAACAACTTCATGATCAGTCCAATTCTTGCTTCTATAGGCTCTAATCTTGTTGATAAGAATCTTGAGCCGTTTGAGACATCTCTTGAGGGGTTTCATTGTCTTCCATCACAAATCTTCTCAATTCTCCCTCAATCATCTCAATCTTGGCAATCCTTATTGTCTTGGTGCCTTCATGAGCAACTCGATGTGTATCCCAAATGTCCTTTGCCGAGTTCAACCCATCAACCTTGTTGAACTCTTCTTGGTTTAGCGATGAGAGAAGAACCGTCACCGCTTGAGCATTTCGGTGGAGATCTTGTTCTTGTTTCAGAATGAGTTCTTCATCATCATCGCTATCCGGATAATCAAAACCTGTACAAACAATATCCCATATGCTCGAATGGAGCGAAAATAGTTGATACTTCATGTTGTGCCTCCACTTGGTATAGTTCACCCCATCAAATTGACGCGGTTTACCAATAGGTAACGACAAGAAGTTTGTGTTATAATTATGACAAGAATAATTGAAAGGTGTTTTAGAATAGTCCTTTTTAACTCCCTTCTTTTTCTTCTTCTCTTCTTTGGCCTTCCTCTTGAGGAGTGAGAAGGATTCTGCTTCATTCACACTCGAAGAAGATTGTTCAATTTCTTCGCTTGATTCTTCGCTCGCTTGGCTAGTTTTCCATAGACCCTTAATCGTCACTCCAAGCGGTTAAGCTCGATTCGAAGAGTTCGGCTCTGATACCAATTGAAAGTGGACTAAAGGGGGTGAATAGGCCAACCTAAAAATTTTCTACCAATTAAAACTTAAACAAACTGTCAGTCCCCTGGACACTCCAGTGTTGGAGACCCCGGCTACTGACCGGACAGTCCGGCAATTTCTATAAACTTCGAATGCAGGAATTTAAGCTAGATCTAACAAATTTACTTGAACCAAAAGATAAAGTGAAAGTACTAGAGCAGGCAGGAACAAGTAAAAAAGCTAGAACAAGCTACCCTAAATAGATCGATGCCAAAATGTAAATAACAAGGATAAAAGATCTCAAACCAGTAGAACACAAGAAGCACACAGGAGACACGAAGATTTATCCCAAAGTTCAGACCCACTAAGGATCCTACGTTTCTGTTGAGAGGTTCACAAAGAACCGGGTTTAACTCGACCATTTATTCTCTCTCAAGACGACCACCAAGGTCGAGATAAGTGCTTCACTATCAAATCTCTTTCGGGAGACCAATACAAACTTTCCGAGGCTTCACCATATGAGTTGGGAGCTCCTTAGCCTACCTAGTCGTCTAGGAGGTTGAAGCTCCAAGAGTAACAAACGCGAAATCAAGTTTCCACCTCCACAAATGCTCGTTGGAATCAAAGGGATGCTCTCAAAGCCTTTGAAAGATTGCCCTCTCACTTCCCATGCTCAAATCTAAACAAGGAAGCCTTAGCAAGAGTGTGAGAGAGTGAGAGAATCAGCTCAAGTATATTCAGGTCGAAAATGAGGCTTAGAGATAGTTCTGTCCGTTGGGGAGTAGTATTTTACACTCCTCGCCTCTGAAAGAGTCGTTGGGGTGTCAGAACCACCGGAGTCTGATCAAGGGCCGAAGACTCTGGCACTGGAGTCTCCGGGTATAGGCCGGACACTCCGACAGGTGGCAGGGAGTTGAAAATTCAAACGTCGGAGTCTCCGACATAGAGCCGGACACTCCGGCAAGGGGTGTACGGGACTCGGCGAAAAATACCCGAAGTCTCTGGCTCAGGGCCGGACACTCCGACGAGAGGTGCTCTGGAGTCCAGAATAAAAATGGTCGGAATCTCTGGCCAGGGGCCGAACACACCAGCGAGGGGTTCTCTAGAATCCAAGGAAAAAGGTCCAGAGTTTCTGGCTTGGGGCCGGTCACTTCGGCAAGGGGTCGTCTGGACTCGAATAAAATTGGCCGGAGTCTCCGGCCAGGAGTGTTCTGGAAATTTATTTGTGGAGTGTTTTTGAGCATTTGCTTCAGTTCTTCCACTTAATTTCCTGTCCCTCTTAATAGTACGACATGCCTAAACTCGAGGATTAAAATAAAACTATGAGAATCTTCAATTAGCTCCGCTTTAGGCACGTCTCTTCTTTTCTCTCTTTTGGAGTACCTGCAATCCTTGATACAACTCAATAGAACACGTTAGCTCTTTAATTCCATTGTCATTTATCACCAAAACCCACAAGGGGCCTAGATGCACTAACAATCATAGAGGTTTATATATACGATGTAGTGTTCAAATCGGCTGATTTAGATTCTCACTTGGCCAATTTGCAACTCACCTTGGACCAAATGCGTCGTTTCGGTTTGAAATTGAACTCGCTAAAATGTGCTTTTGGTGTATTGGCCAGGAAGTTTTTAGGCTTCATAATTCATGAAAAGGGCATTGTGGTAGATCCTAAAAAGATACAAGCAATTAAGAACGTGCAAGCTCCTTCTTGTAAGAGAGAGTTGCAAAGCTTCTTAGGCAAAGTGAATTACTTGAGGCGATTCATATCCAACTTGTCTCGATAGATCAATGCATTTACTCCTATTCTTCGGTTAAAGAATGAAACCGAATACAGTTGGGGGGCAAAATAGCAAGAAGCTTTTGAAAATATCAAAGAGTACTTGTCTTCGTCGCTGATCCTTAGGGCGCCCAAGGGTGGGGTTCCTTTTCATCTTTACATAGCAGCCGAGGATGATGTGGTTGGTGCTGTTTTGATAGAAGAAGCCGAAGGGAAAGAGTATGTGATCACATATGTGAGACGACGGTTGGTTAATGCGGAAACAAGGTACATCTCACGAAAAATTATGTTTTTCGTTGTATCATGCTTTCACTAAATTGAGACACTATTTGCTATCTAGTACTTGTGTGGTTGCTTGTCAAACTGATGTCATTAAACATATGTTGTATAGACCGATTTCTAGTGGCAGGCTTAGTAATTGAGTATGATTTGGCTTATGAATCATTTAAATCCATGAAAGGCCAAATTGTTGCTAATTTTATTGTTGAACATCGGATTGATTTATATCATGATTTAGATGTTGGTTATGTGACATGTGCCCCTTGGAAGTTATATTTTGATGGATCGGTTTGCAAAGAGAGTCATGGTGTTGGTGTAGTATTGGTTTCTTCTCATGACGCATACTTTGAATTCTCAAACCTATTAGAATATGATTGCACCAATAACCAAGCCGAATATGAAACGTTGTTGTTCGGCTTAGAGATGTTATAGTCCATGGGGTTAAACATGTATAGGCTTTCGACGATTCATTGTTAGTAGTGCAACAAGTTGCTGAAAATTTTCAATGCTTAGACAGATCGTTGAATGCTATTTTGGACAAATGCCTAGACATCATTAGAGGGATAGATGAGTTCAATATACATCATGTGCCTAGTCTAGAAAACAGTAAAGCCAATGAGTTGGCACAACAAGCATTGGGTTACAATGTTAGTAGAGGTAATTTTTCAGTTATTAGGCGACTCATGCTTGAGGTGTTAGAACTAGACTATTCGATACTAACACGTCAAATCGTGATTATGTCGAATTACTTGATTAGAGGTCTTCCATAATTTCATATATTCGTGGTCCAACCCAAGGTGTAGATAAAAAAGTTCAGCATGTAGCTTTCAAATATATTTTGATTGATGGTAACTTATATCGCTGAACGGGAGACGATTTGCTCTTGAAATGTCTAGGCGATGTTGAAGCCAAAGTGGCTATGGGGGAAGTCCATGAGGGTATTTGTGGCACATATCAATTGGCTTCAAAAATGAAATGGTTGTTAAGGAAGGCCGGGTTCTATTGGCCAACCATAATTGCCGATTTTTATCGTTACTATAAAAGATGCGAAGAGTGTCAAAGATTTGACAATATTCAATTGTCACCCACTGCCATGATGAACCCCGTCATAAAACCATGGCCATTTTGAGTGTGGGGATTGGACTTTATAGGACAAATATATCCTCCATCTTCGAAGGGACACTGCTTCATGTTAGTGGCAATGGATTACTTCGCCAAGTGGACTGAAGCAGTAGCCCTCAAGAACATGACACACAAAGAGGTAATTGAGTTTCTTACCGAGCATATCATTCATAGATTCGGCATTTCGCAAACTTTAACTACGGATCAGGGTACTTCTTTTACATCCGGTCATGTTCAAGAGTTTGCCGAATCTTATGAAATTAGATTACTCAATTCATCTTCATATTATGCTCATGCCAATGGTCAGGCCGAGTCTAATAATAAATCATTGATCAAACTCATTAAGAAAAAGATGGAGGACCACCCCAAGAGGTGGCATGAAGTCCTATCGAAAGCTTCGTGGGCTCATCGGATATCTACGCATGGGGCAACCAAGGTAACACCCTATGAACTTGTGTATAGCCAAGAAGTCATTTTACCCGTCGAGATAATTCTAGGAGCTCTAAGATTAGCTAAACAAAATAATTTATCCACCGATGAATATAGAACTTTAATGCTAGACAATATTGATGAAGTCACCGATAAGCGTTCAACTGCCTTGAAAGAAATTGAGAAAGATAAGACGAGAGTTGCTAGAGCTTACAACAAGAAGGTAAAGGTTAAAACTTTTCAGGTGGGCGAATTAGTATGGAAAACTATTATGCCCGTAGGCTCAAGAAGCAACAAATTCGGAAAATGGTCTCCTAGTTAAGAAGGGCCATATAGAGTAGTAAAAGTCATTGACGAAACTGCATACATGTTGGAAGATATCCGAGGAAAGTCATTACCTATGGCCCTTAACGGCCGATACTTGAAAAAGTATCACTCAAGTGTATGGCAAGAAGCAAAAGAGAAAAGAAAGGCTGATATGAAGGATATCATTGCTAAGGATGACACAATGGCCGATGAGTCAGGAGGACCATCGCCCTTAGAGGTTTTTGGGTGCTTAGAATGTTTTATGGTGCAGGACCTTTACCAAAAAACAGAGGAGGCATGTGTCGACACCCAAAAATAGTCGAGTCACCAGAGTGTTCTGCACCTTGCCAGAGGGTCCAACAGGCCCTCTCGGGTTTGGGGCATTTGGCCCGCCGGAGTGTCCGGCACAGTGCCGGAGCATCCGGCAAGCCTTCTAGAGTCTAGGCGTTTAGCCCACTGGAGTGTCTAGCACTATGCCGGACTATCCGGCACCGGAGGATCCGGCACCATACCGGACTGTCCGGCAAGCCGTCTTGGATTGGAGCTTTTCAGCGCACCGAAGTGTCCAGCACCATGCCGGACTGTCCGGCAAGCCTTCTCGTGTTTAGGCTTTCAGCCCACCGAAGTGTTTGGCACCATGTCGGACTGTCTAGCAAGCCCTTTTGGGTTCCTGAATTAACAAGACGGAAACTCCGATCACCAGAGTATCCGACACTTTACCAGACACTCCGGTGGCATATCAATTCCAATTTGTTTCCTAACTTGAGGGATCCATTCCCCTGCGGGATAAGACCATCCCACCTCTATAAAATAGAGGCCCATGGCCGGTTGAGGGTAATCCCAATCGAACCTATTATTGGTCTTTACATTTTCGTTCTCTCCAAACCCTAATCCCCTCACTCGACCCCCTTGTTGTTCTTTCTTCGTCCCGGCGATGACCAAAGGCGATTCGGCAGGCTTGACCGAGCCCGGATCAACCCTAAGACGATCCTCCTCCGACGAGGTCCCTCTTGAGGCAAGGTTGTCTAGGTACTGCACAAACCCGTCGTTGAAGAAGCGTCGGCGTTCCCGCACATGGATGTGTGAGCGGTATGTTGGCCCGTACCCGATTTCGGCGTCAACAGGAACCCAGTGTACCTCGCCGGATTTCACATAGAAATACATATAGGGCTTGCCGATGGTGTATCTCTCAGAACTCCGAATGACAAATGGCGTAATAGTTTCAGATTATTCATGAGGTCTGGTAATGCCTCAAGAAGACTCTGATCTTCTATGTGAACGGCTCACAACTTCTTACAGCTCATAAATATTGCTTTTGGATCCTTAATTTTGACTTGTCTGCTCATCACTATAATGGCCCTGAGAGAACGCGGCATAATTGAAAATACAACCGATGTAACACCTTCAGGTGTTGACATATATCGAACGCTTGGTCCAATTTCATTTCCTGTATCTCCTTCAAATCTATAGAACTGTTCTACAGAAAGGAAGCATGCAAGATCATGGATAAGGTCATGAAGATGGTAAACAGTTATGAACTTCAAGGATAGACCTTTGAACTAATTGCTTCAAATACAAATTCCCAATTTCATACTCATCAACACTTCCATTGCAGTGAAGCAAGTCAAGTAATTCCCATTATTGTATAACTTTGGTACCATGAAGTGAAGGGGCCTTTGAAAAGAGAGAATGGCAACAAAACATCTTCTTAAATATAAGGGCATGTTCTTATAGCTCAGTTCTAATGCAGGCAAAACCTCACTCCTTGGTTGCTCCAAGTGCCACAGTTCATTGAACCTCCCATCTCTTTTCATCAGTTTCATAACGTAACATACTTCCAATGGTCTTAATTGTAAGAGGCGAAGCTCTTAAAATTATCTCTACAATGTTTGCTGGAATATCACAGTTTTGGTCAACAGAAAATGCCAGCCTGCCTAAACAATGGCCAACTGTCATCAGAGTTTAAGCACTTGAGTTGGTAGAAAGGAACAGTTTGGATCAGTCTAGCGACTGCTTCACTTCGAGTGGTTACTGAGATCTGACAAAACCTTGTGGTTGACAGAGGCATACACAACAACTCCCAGTGGTCTCTTCTCTTATTCGTGTTAACCAAAACTAGTAAAACTCTCTTATCCTGTATTTCATTTGCCAGTATCTCCAGAAGATCAGCAAATTCTGTATGCTCATATCTTCTTTTTGTTATTGAACTGAAAATATTCCTTGTGATTGAAGTGACATCACAATTCTCTGACACAGTAATTCATGCATATTTATCAAAGAGCTGGCGGGCCTTCAACTTATTATACACAAGTTGTACTAGTGTTGTCTTTCCCAAGCCTCCCATACCAACAATGGCCATGGCACAAACAGGATCTCCGAGATTTTTCTCTTCCCAGTACATAATTTGCTGAACAATTTTCCTCTTCACTTGCTCTCTCCCAACAATGGTCTTCACAGAAATAAGAGAACAAGTATGCTGCAGACTATTAATGTCAAGAATGAGCCGCCTCTCCATCATTCTCTGACAAAACCAGTTTGTCGGAGTAATTTACAATGTCTTGAAATCTATCTGTAATTTCCCTTGCTTGAAGGATCAAATGATATGGAGGAGCTACAAAAGCAGTATCCATTGACTAGGGCTCATTTTCCTATTGAAGAAAGACAAACAAAGCTGAGTCGCTATGCATTAGTTATTTCATTTTTGTAGGGACAAATGTGATTATGTTCTTTTAGAAAGACAAGAATTTGTGAAACAAACTTTTTGCACAGAAGAGGACTGATGCCTTCGAGATAACAACTCTGTGTTAAAATTGTGTTTAGCGAACTGCATATTGTCCGTAATAGTGGATTGGGATTGTATCATGACATTTGCTGAAAGAAATTAAATTCAATTTGTCTGAAGTAATTGTCCTTGATTTTAGTTTGTTCTTCTCTAGAAATATTGGGCCATGAATGTAAATGTTTACCTCACGACGTTTGCGCTTGCTGGTATTAGAAACCATAGCATATTGCTCAAGAGCTTCCACGGTTCCACCTTGTACCGATTGACCTCATACTCGTACTCCTCCGCAACATCCTCTGCATCACATGCCACCTCTTTGAGCTCCTTAAGTCGCAGCTTGGCAGACTCTTCATGGATGTTCCAGTGCTCCTCAGCTTCCTGCAGTGTTGCCCTGATTCTGCACATAGTCCTCTCCAGCTTCCTTAGCTCCTGTAGGTCGCTCGGGACCATTAAGGAGGATGCCAAGAAGGCATGCAGCAAGGATGTTAGCCTGTCCCATGCCCTTCCGATAGAAAGAGACTCAAAAACTCCAGAAATCATGATTTCTAGTAGCTGTTCAGCAACGGTGACTCTGTTGCAGCAGTAGCCCACCTAGTAGTAAAAGCTGAAGCTTCCAACCACCGAAATTACCCAGGGAGGATAAAAGGGCCGAGCCCACTGATCCTTTCACAAATTTTTTCGGCCCTTATTAAATCTTGGTTCAAAAATAAATAGAAATTGAGCCCGATTCTAATCCGATCCGGCTCTCACCAATTTTAGTTCATTTTCTTCGGCCCGTTTTTGCCCCTAAAATTACTCCAGAAAGCATTGTCAATTCAGAAGCTGAATGTTTGCTAACAAGTCACAAAAGACAACCAAAATAATTGGCATGACCAGATCTATTAAACAGCCTACACATCTCTTCCTGACATGGGCAGAAGCTTTTTTTACATCTTTAACTTAAGCATAATCATCAAAAACTGATGTCTAAAGAGTGCAATTAGATGGGATTCAGAATGTAACACATACTCTGACGAGTTTCTTTATTAAGTATCCTGCCCCATAAGCTCGCGAGACTCAAAAAATGCACAAATTAAGGCCCCGTTTGGAAATACTTCTTCATGAGCTACTCTACCGCCATTCTGTGAACATACTAAACGCTGCAAGAGACCTGTTCTTCCTAGTTTTTAGGGTGAAGCCCCATAAAAAAAAAGAAGAGAGAAACATGAAGCAACCAAAACCTAGCTTCAGCCTAGGGAAAAAAATTACATTATAAAAAAACATCGGAGGTCACCCACAAATGTGATATTTTGGAGAATAAATTGAAATACTTTTAAAACTAATTGACATGAACTCACCATGAATATCCTTCAATCTATGAAACTTCGCCAAATTATTTTTCTTAGCCTTCGCCTGCTACCCTTGGCACAAAGCCAGGAAAAATTAAGCGTTAGACACTAAGCGAGCGGTGTACCTCCGCCTAGAGCTTAGGCGCGCCTAGACGCTGCTAAGCGCTGTAGGTTATCTCACAAATATAGCTTTTCTAGCCATCAAACCTCTTACAAAATGAAAAAAGAAAAAGAAGGGTGAGGAAACACAATGTGGGCCTCAGTTTAGGCCCATCTAGCCCATGCACTCAACCCTAACTTTCTTCCTTACCTGTGCATCCTTTCCCTGCCTGTCGCTCGGTTGCTCCCTCCTCACGACAGCCCCGTGGCTGCCGCCTCGCATTTCAGCGTCGTGCCGCCGCCGCTCCTCAGCCCCGTCAGCCGCCGCTGCCATGCTTCCTCGAACTGCAACGCTCTCCTTCTAACGCCGCCGCCTCCTCCTTCTCTTCCTCAGCCACTACAGCGGCTTCCTCCACCAGATCTGCGTGGCCGCCGACCGCCTGCACCACCATCTTCCATGGCTGCCGCCTAAGGGGCGCTTAGACCCCAAAGTGAGGCGGAGGGGCCTCGCTCAATGCTTAATTCGCCTGAGCGAGCGCCTTTCAACGCATTGTTTTTTCTAGGGCACAAAGTTGTTTTTGGAGAAGTCAGAACCGGGCCTAAATGTAAGATTCCTAAACCTCCACTTGCTCGGAATACCATTAAAGCAGGATTTCACCCCCCCCCCCACCCCCTATAGCCTGCTAATTTTGGCCTGAATATTCACTCGTTCCTTTTAGGAAAGATCAATGCGAACCCGATAGAATATCCTAATTGTGCAGGAATCGTCAGCTACTTAGGTATCAATTGAACCGACTAAACAAGTATACAGCATTACAATCGCAATCCAAGGGAAAACACAGGTAACTGTGATTAGAGAACTCACAGAGCTGGGGGCAGATCGTAAGGTGACAAAAGGGGAACCGAGAGGCCGAGATTTGTCGCGGAGATTGAGGAGCGGGTGGGTCCGTAGGTGACCTGGGAGTTGAACGAGGAATCGCTAGAGCAGGGTAGGGGCACAGAACGGATTACTTCGACTTTTACAATGAAAATTGACAGTTTGGTCTTAAGAAAAAAAAAGTAAAAAAACACTTTATAGCCACGTTTTTAATTGCTACTCCGGGTACAAACCTACTCTCTCCATCCTAACAAAAACTTTTTTTAGATTTTATTGATGACAACTTTGACCAATAAATTTTATATATTCGATTAAATTTAGAAATCTAGTATTTGCACTTTTAAATTTATAAAAAGAAAGACTTTCATAATATATAAAATTTAAATTATTAAAATTAATTAAATATATAAAAGTTAATGATCAACGTCGTAGTCAACAAAATCTAAAAATAAGTTTCTATTAGAACAGAGAGAGTAGGTTGGAGTACTTGCCAATTTTGAATGGACACAGATCCCAAGGTAGGTCAACATTTTTAATTGGAGTGATTAAAATGTCCTTAGTATAAAATTGACACATAAAATTTCCAGAAATACCTCCTCCAAGGTAGAATTGGAAATAAATTTTTGGAAAGCATATCGTGTCAAGTATTTGCAAAATTATAATGTGATAAAAAATACTATCAAGGTATGTAGTACTTTCCATTTAATTGCTAAATAAAATATCTTTACTTTCAACCAGCGCCTCTTGTACTCTGGATCGTCAACCCATCAAACGCCATTTTGGTCTAAAGTCCGTACACTTTTTTGCTCCTACCAGAAGGCACTTGTCTTGAGCCAAAGGCCGTTTCAAAATATTAACAAAATTGACTTTTAAAATTATTAGTATTTGAAACATGATTTGAATTTTTTTAGTAAGATGAAAGGATAAAGTTGACATTAGAAGTCCACAATGTCAAATATTTTAAATCTGTGGAGGTAATTGGCAATTTTGACTTTTTTTATTCATACATTTACTAATAATAACTTTTGAAAAATATTACCATAAAATTTATCATCTCATATAATTTAGGAATGTATTTTTTATCTGTAATTACAAATGTTTTTATAAAAAATTAAGAGTTAAACATTAAATAGTGAAGTAAAAATTGACAAGTATTTGTGACCAGAGATTTTTATCTCTTGCCCTAGAAAGCTTCAAGTGTTCCAGCTACACGTACTCCTCCCTGTCATGTCTTACATATAATCAGATCATAATATCATAGTTATCGATAAAAAAAGGAGGACAAAATATGAATCAAAGCAAACTAAATGTGAGGTGAAGGGAAGAGAGAAAGATATGTAACCGTGGTGCAATGACACATGAAGCGAATGGGCGCTAAGGACAGAATAGCTGACCTGCAACTAGGGATGCAAATTTTTCATTTTTTGGGTCGGCTTATGACCTAAAAACTCTCTCAAATGAACTCAAAATTTATCTCACATTTACAAATTAATCACACAAATATACTATAAGGTTGAGTTACAACTACCCATTGGATACATAATTTGCATCCCTACCTGCAACCGTTGAATATGGCCGGTAAACCAACTTGGGTACACGTCCAGCACTGCAGCGTACAGCGCCTCTTTTGAGGTGGCCGTGCAAGAATGATGGCTAAATGTCACGAGCTAAGTTGGCCTCTCTTAAGGTACTCTTTGTCCAACCTCGCAAAAAAGTCATTATTAATTAGCGGTGGCGGGTCCATTAAATATTGCACTCTTTGCCGTTTACTAGTTGCATTTGCTTATGTGCTCTCTCTGATTTTATTTTATTGATGTTGTTGCCCTGCCTAACCTCAGCAAAAATAACTGAATTGACATCGGGTACAAACAAAGTTGGTATTTAAATGAAAAGTTTGTATAACACGTCCTCTGTAGGGTTTAATTCCTTCTAGGTAGCTCGTCCACTGCAGTATTTGCAAATAAATACAGCTCCTCGAGCACTGTGTCTAGCCAGTGCCAGGTTCTCAGGATCGGTGATCGTTCTTGTAAACGTGCTCTTAGCTATCATTCGAGATCTTCTCCTCATAATGAGATAATTTACATCGAACTGGCAAGCTAAAGAATTGGCGGTCTGGCCTGGTTTGTGACTGATCTCCCAGTGCACAATAACATCCTACCCATATATAGGTGCCTGGCTTTCCACGGAAATTCATTATCAAATCTTACATTTAGCGTGCTCATTTCTTATGGGTGCCAAGATGAGCATGTGTGCGAATATGGGTGGCGGCGGACGCGAGAGGCCTCAATTGCTCAGTTAGTGTAGGAATGGGATGCAGTAGGAATTTCAGTGGTACAAATCTCTAACTTTATGCTTTCACACTCCAAAATGCTCCTAGATGAACCACAGAACCATTGCAATAATGTGTCCGTAAAATACTGCTACATACCCAGGAACCTGCTATGTAATAAATCGCAGCTACTAGCATATAGTGGTTTTCAACAAGTGGCCGATTCGGAGACTTGGCCCAGTACCTAGTAGTGGAATGCAGCATACAAGGGATCTTGGCCAGATGCTTAAGCAACGTCCGGTCACACTTAAAGTAACGCTGCAATATCTTGCGCATTAGTATTTCTGTCCAATGCGGTACAAAGGTTCCAAATTGACGATTTTAATCTCACTTTTCTTGCTTAGATAAATTTAGATAAATACCTAAACCGTTTCTGTTTTCACATTTCACCTGCGGACGAAAACAAAAACGAAAAATTCAGAAATGAAAATGAACGAAACAAAAACGGAGCATGGTAAACAAATCAATTCGGACGGGACGTATCGACATCAACATAACTAACCAATGTAACAAAATATTATCATCAAAATAAACATTCAAATAGATAATTAACATATCCATGCAATACAATTCAAAAGTTTTTTACAACATATTTTAAGCAACACACATAGTAGTAAGGATCAAGTTCATAGCATAACAGCACACGTCCAAGTTCTCAAAGTACAAGAATACACATTACTAGTAAAAAAAAAAGAATACACGATACGGAGTCCTAACCAGGTCGCGACATGGATGCAGCGAAGGAACGGGGCCTGCCGCCTGCCAGCACATTGGACGACAACTAGTGACACTAGGGCGCGAGCCGCGAGGGGAAAGTCAACCGGCGGATTTGGAAATTCGGATAGATGACAAATGGGATAAAAATGGGATGATTCCCAATAAAAACAGGATACCCTAAAAACGAACAAAATAAATGTTAAACTGTTTTCGATTCTGTTTCTATTTTTTCATCTCATTTTCATCCGTTCCCGTTTTCATTCCGTCCGTTTTCATCCGCATAAAAAATACGAAAACGGAAAGTGGACAGAATAGGATTTTCTCCTCCTATTTTCAGCACTAGGATGGTTCATTAAACAGTACGCTCGAAATGTGGCAGTAATGGCCGACTTAATTCTTTTTACACAAAGTAAGGAAGACAGTATAAGCAGCATGCTACGTGTATGCGGGGACCACTTTATGAGTGGGCTTCCATCAATTGTAGAGAAAGGATGTAAGATATGGTATTTAGATCCAAGCACACACAATGAGAGAACAGTAACTAATTTTTTTATAAAGAATGTTAAGTTCTTGTAGAAACAAAATGGTTATTCGACAATCATAAGTAATTACACATTTTTATGAACATATAAAAATTGCTACTCAATATTTTGAACAAAATGATATTAACCATTTTATCTTAAAAAAAGGTAGACTAGCTTAGAATATTTTTATAAAGGAAAAGGTGTGGCAACTTTCCATGTAAAAAAGTTGAGTGCATATTTGAAAAAAAAAAGAAGAGGCAGTATTCCTACAAACTTGCATATAAGAAATGGACAGGCAATTCAATAAAACAAATTAACTAATTAACCTTTCGGACATGTTTTTATAGAGCTAAGACATCATTAATACACTCATATCATTCCGTTGCCAACCTCCAATGCATTATCCTTGTTTTCCTAAACGGTTTTAAATGGGCGTTTAAACCTGTTTTAACTGTAAACGGAGGGTGACCGCTTAGGCCATTTAATCCTATTTTGAACTTGATTGAACCAGTTTAAACAGCCATTTAAAATGAAAAAAAAACTAAATGACGGGTCACCATTTAACAACTATTTACCGTTTAGAATTTCAAATTACTTTGTATACTACAATAATTGATATTCAGATAACGTATCAGGTTCACTCTTTATATTTTGTTCTCTTTTTGATGTACGACTGATTGGCTCGTTTATAAAAATATAGCTCTCAAGCTTACTCTAATGCTCGAACACACTCGCACATGGTCTTCCTGAATTTTTGAAGTGGTTATTATGTTCAATATTGTCTTCATAAAAGATAAATAACATCAACTGGCAAGCTACATAATTGGTGGGCCGGTTGTTGATAGTTCTTAAGTTTGTAGTGTCCTTGAGGAAGAACACACCCATATATAATATATATACACATGGTTGAGTTCTTGCTGTTGGATTCATTAAGACTCCCCATAAGCACGCCACGTCTCACGGCTAGCACAAAGAGAAAGTGCCAAGACAATAGGGATGGGAATGTGATAAGAATATCAATTTTCAAATGCAGCGTGAATTTTAATTGGACAGATTTATGATTCTCTCAAACCTTATCTGAGGGAAATGAGCTAAAAATGTCTACAACAATATACCTCTATATGAGCTTCTAAACTTGAGAGATCTCGCATGTCCACCCTCTCATCTCTCAAATGTTAGAGGTTGGAGGTGAACCCTATGCAAGTATGCATTCCTCAAGGTGGTTTACATGTGGAATAAGCTAATGAGCTAATGTAGATGGTAAGTGCTTACATGTGGAACCAGCTAATATAGAGGTAAGTTTTTAAAGACTAACTGGAATACACATTAAAATGGGATCTAAATATAAATAGGAGAACTCCTATATAAAGATATAGGGGAAGTAATACAGGGGTTTGATCGGAGATGCCCTTATTGGCATCTTTGTATTCCTGGCCCTAAAACTCTGGCTTCAACTAAGGCATAAGAGGCCTCTGGTAAGAGGTTAAAGCGGATGATTTGTTATGCATCTTGTCTGTGAGTGCAAAAGGGGGCCTTGCAGGCCATACATGATACATTTAGGCAAAAAACAATTGATCAAATTGACAGATCCGGCTGAGTTTCCCGATGCAAAATTTACGAAAACAACAGCCAGAAGGTGGATTCCCAGCTCGAGATAGAATCGAACGCAAAAGATGAAAACCTCCGGCGCATCAGATTCCTTTAGCGAGATGACAAATCTCGAACGCATTGTTCTAGAATATGCTCAAAGGAAATCAAAGGAAATGATGACTAGCAACACTAAACCTCTACTCATCACCCATGGTTTATCGAACTCGAATCTTTGCGAGTCAGCGTCTCAACGCGTTAGTAACTGATTCCATCCGTATTTTCAATTGTCTGTTAGCCGCCGGCCTTCCTTTTCTTTCCCCTTAATTAAGCGAAGTTGCAGTAAAGATGAGTCCAAACACACGGTTCATAGCATCTACGTTGCAACCGAGGCAATCGAATCCAGCTAACTGCCCGGTAGTACTTATACAACTTGAGTTACGCAATGGCGTGCCGTGGCTCTGAACTTCTGATCGATATCCAGAGCAATTAACCTGGAGTAACACACACCAGTGACACTGAGACAAGCGATGGCGAGCGAGAGCAGAGTAATGCAGTTGGCGACGACACTTCCTGTGAGGAACGTGCAGGCTCTCGCCGCGAGCAGCCTGGACGAGCTGACGGCGGACACAATGGAGCGGTACATCAGGCCGGAAATCGAGCGCGACGCGGTTCTTGTTGAGGACTCCGGTGAGGTTCCAGTAGTCGACCTTAGCAGGCTCCTCGACGATGAATATGTGGAAGAGGAGGCAGCCAAGCTCAAGGTCGCGTGCGAGGAGTGGGGCTTCTTTCAGGTACACGCCATTTTGTTAGCTTCCGCTAGCTATCTAATACTAACTTGATTCTAAAATATATGCATTTCTAAGTTTAGATAAGATAAATTTTTTAATTTTTACTAATATTATATAGAAAATTACACAATTTCTAATATAAAAATATACTTTGTATGAAAGTTTATTTCATAATAAATCAAAAAATATAATTTTTATATGATAAAATATTATTAAGTATACATTATTAGTAATCAAAGTAATACAAGCTTGACTTTGATTAAACTTAAAAATGCTTATATTTTAGGATAGAGCGACTATATACTAGGAGTTTGTCTTCTTGGCTTTCTACTTAGTGTAGATTGTGATGTACGCAGTCTGATGTGCCAAACGACTTCTAATAATTATTCCCTCTCTCTTTTACTCTCTTCGTTTTTTAATTGATGTTGACTTTGAACATCAACTTTGACTTTTGTTTTATTCAAATTTTTTTTATAAATATCATATAGCTTGTTATAATTTGATTTATTATTAGAGTTATTTGAATTACGACTTAAAATTTTACACATTTGAGCTAATTTTTTAAATAAGACAAATAGTCAAAGTTGATATTCAGAGTCAACGGCGACATCAATTAAAGAACAGAGGAAGTAAATAGCAGTCACTCTAGATTTTTTTAGTTTTTTCAAATTATACGTCATTCTCATTTCTCAATACACATTTCTCTCTTCTAAATACTCCTCCATCAATTTGTTTCCTTCTCTCGTTTTTAGTACATCCTATATTTTCCAGTCTCCTTAATTCATATGCAAAGTCTCAAAATGAAGGACGGAGAAGTAGGTTCTAGCTTGTAACGAGTAAAGACTGGGTACTTTTTTCTCGTTACCTAAGAAACAAATTAACCCGTTTACTCCATTCGATATTTTGAGTTTTGTGACTAATGCAAAGCGTATTTTGATTCGGACATAATTTATTGGCGACTTACATATATCAACATGGTTACTGGAGCCTACTCATAGCAGTGCAGTTTAATTTGAAGTACTGAAAAGTTAAAAGTACAAAAGTGTTCTTCTCAATTAATGTTCTTAATATTGTGGTAGAATATGCAAAGTTTGATGTTCAAATTTTGCAATTCGCAGCTTTTAAATCATGGTGTTCCAGAAGACACTATCGCGAATATAAAGAGCGACATCCAGGAGTTCTTTCAGCTTCCACTCGCAGTGAAAAATACTTACGCGCAACGTGCAGGAGACCTTCAAGGCTATGGCCAAGCATATGTTTTTTCGAATGATCAAAAGCTTGACTGGGCAGACATGTTTGCCCTGATGACCCAGCCTCCTGAGGCCCGTGATATGAAATATTGGCCCACTCAGCCGCATACATTCAGGTTAATATTGCCATAACTGATATGCTTGCTTTATGATATACTCCCTCCGGTTTTAAATTATTAGCACCGTTAACTTCTAACTTCAACTTTGACTATTTGTCGTATTTAAAAAATTTATTTCAATGTGTAAAATTATTAGCCGTGATTTAAATCCCATCAATGATAAAGCAAATAATAATAAAATTTTACGTGTTTGAACAATTTTTTTTTAATAAGACGAGCAGTCAAAGTTGATATAAAAAGTCAACAGTGTCAATATTTTAAAACCGGAGAGAATATATGCAAAAGATTATTCAGCATAAATAGGCTGATTATGAGTAACATTCATTCAGATCAATTCAGCGGCAGATGGCTGCCCCTGCAGTTTGGTGTGATAAGAATTCAGTACAGAAAGAAAAGACGTAACAAACAAATTATTCCAAAAGCTGAGAAAATCGTTAAAATTTAAATTTTTAATGGGGACATTCCATACCATCGTTTGCCAGGAAATCATTTTTTTGAGCTTCTTATTTTTGCTTGGAATTATGTTGTTAGTTTTGTGGAAAAGTGCAATGGATTTCTCTTCAAACTAAATGCTGACCGTGTTATGTATTATCGGATCAGGAAGTCCATTGAAGAGTACGCTTCAGAGTTGAAGAAACTTGCTCATTCCATTGTAACATTCATCGGCAAGACACTGAATATTGATTCAGAGCTGTTGGCTGACAAGCATGTGGTGCAAGCTCTGAGAATGAATTATTACCCGCCATGCAATTCTGTGCCTGAAAAAGTTTTGGGATTCTCACCGCATTCAGATGCGTCGTTTCTGACTATCCTATTACAAATAAATTCTGTCGATGGCCTCCAGATAAGGAGGAACGGTGCATGGATCCCAGTGAAACCACGACCTGATACATTACTGGTGAATGTCGGTGACTTTCTTGAGGTAAAACACTTTTGCAACATATGTGCATAACCATTATATTACAGATGATATATATATCATGGGAATTTATTCAAAGTTTTTTTCTAGTATTGTATCCGTCCAATAAATATTTCTAGTTATGGTCTAGAAAACTTATTGAAGTACGTGCGCACGCGTGTGTGTTCAAAAGGCATATGCTTTAATTCCTTAAAGTAGATACATTAAATTTTAAATTTAACAAAATTACTGATATTGTATCAGTCAACAGTTCGGCACATTAATTTTGAAATAACTTTCTTGTATATACAGATTATGTCAAATGGAAAGTATAAGAGCATCGAACACAGGGTTACCATTAATCGTCATTGTGAACGATTATCGGTGTCTGCCTTCCAATTCCCCAAGTATGACGGAGTTGTATCACCTGTTGTGGGCACAACTGCGTGTGAAAAGGTGTTCTACAAAACTGTCAGTGTAAACGAATATATCAAGGTTCAGTTAGCAAACAAACTAGATGGGAAGAAGGCACTGGATCATGCAAAGGCATCCCAAGTATAAGGAATGTCAACTCTGTTCACCAAAATAAGTGTCTGTTGGTGAAATATATTGCTTCATGTCAGCTTTGTAAACTTTTTACTCTGTCGAACATCGTTGAGATTATTCACCTAGTTGAATGTCATAACTATTTTGTTAGTTTTGGATCTGTAATCCCACCTTTCAAACTTGATCAGAATATTGAAACTTCTAAAGATTGTACACTCGACGAATCCTACCTTTAAAACTCTATGTTGTGAACAATATATACCTAAACAATTTTTTACTTTAATTGAGTGCTTTTGTAAGAAACGTGAAGTTTTGAATCAGAGAATTTTGCATGAGTTTTCCACAAGCCATCAACCACGAATGAGGCTTATGAATTGCGCTTTTGAAACTGAAACATTAATGGTAAATTGGTTAGCTTTTCCCTATAATGATAAGAATGTTTATCTGCTCTGTTCCACAATTTTCCGTACTACCTTATGGAGATCTGAATCAACTATGATGCATTATTAGAATATTAGCATTTTTTACAAATATATACAGTAAAGGAAGCTTCTAGTGTGCTAGAAATATATTAATTAGGATAAAAAACAAGCTGTAGAAAAAGGACTAATCTGTCCCAAAGGAGGCCCCCTCAACGACCAGGCCTAATTGTACATATAGAGGGAGAGGGCTCTAACTACTTAAAAAAAAAAAGTGTAACATCCCGAATTTTCGAATTAATAAAGTGGCATGTTCCCCAATTTTCGTTCCATTTAAATTGTCTGTTCCAATATTTCGTTCTGTTCAAAAATCATTCGTTCCAAACTTGGTTCCGTCCAAATCCGAAATCCGTTCGTCTAATCAAATCCGGTGCCAAAATAATTTAGTCCGCGTAATTTTTATGTTTGGACTAAATTTATTTTTCAAAATTTCCCAAATTAATTTTTGAGTCTCTAAATATCTTCTCTAATTAAATCTCTTTAGCCTTTTTAATTATTTCACAATTTCTAATTAAATTTCTAGATTTATTTCTAACCCTTCATTTTTTCCCCTCCTATAAATACCCCCTCTCACCCTAATCCCCTTTCCCATCCTCATTTCTACAGAAAATCTCCAACTGCTCCTTCCTCGCGCCGCCTCTCTCCTTGTTTTGCTCACCTCCGCGCCACGCGTCGCCGTCTGCCTCGTTTTCCCGCGCGTTGCCCGTCGCTGTCGCCAGCGCCGCGCCGCGTGACGCCTTCCTCGTCTGCGCCTC